>CM077630.1:14605515-14980545 GCA_039566895.2 Turritopsis rubra
TGTTTTATTGAAATTGTTATTTACTATATCAAAAAATCAAGTAAATATGTAAACAAACTTTTGAGGTACAGACAACAATGCACTGGTCCATTTTTCGATGCAGTTCGTTAAATTTTTCTTAATTGAGTACATAACAGTGTTGATGATTTACGATAATAGGAGTGGACCGTGAAAAAGCAGTTTTGGTATGGTTTAAAAAGGGGAGGGCACGAAAAAGGACGCCCACCACACACTTGTAAAGTCTGTCTTCTTCTATCTATCTCAATTTTCTTCTCGGATGAGTCATTTGGTATAAACTTCACCCTGCGCTTAATGAGAAAACAGACAAATCAAATTTTAACGAGCAGTGATGAAAAGTATCCTCTATACGTGCACGATTTGCCACTACTGAAAGTCCCATTATGTCGCAATGAAGGCGCCCTTTTTGTTATTTACTTGTCGTGAAGTTTTTTATTTTGCCGGGTGTGATGTTTTGCCGTGATGTTTTTTGTTTTGCCGTGAAGTTTTTTGTTTAGCCGTGAAGTTTTGTTACTTGCCGTGGAGTTTTGTTACTTGCCGTGAAGTTTTTTGTTTTGCCGTGACACTTGTGGGCCACCGTAGACACGATTTATTTCTTGATATTTGAACACTTACCATTCTTTGCAACATTTTTATAGATATATTGAAGAATTTGCTATAGAAACAACACATACAAAAAACAAAAAACAAAAAGTGAAGACATCACAGAGTTCAAGATTCCGTTGGAGTGTAGCAATGCAGGAAGAACTTTTGAATAGCCTGATGGAGATTAAAACACAGTATGAATTTAAAGGGTCTATATTTTGAGTCCAATTTAGTGCGTATGTATCGAGACGTACGAACAGTCATGGCAAAAAAATTGATTCAGGTGAATTTGGTCCTCCAGAGTCAAAAAGCATTCCAGAGGATATATCATCTGAAGAATTTTGTGTAGCAAAGTAACGAAAAGAAGAAGAAAAAAAAGCAAGACAGGATATGACCGCGTTAAACAAAAAGTCAAAGATATCCCACAGGACTATCGAAAAGCTGTTACTGAAGGTAGAAGATCTGGAAGTGGAAAATTAGTCATGGAAAATTGGGATACATTGAAATTGATTTGGGGTGGATCTCCAGCTACATCTTCTATCAAGAATGCCGTGGACTTGTTGCAGCAGTGTGAGGAGGTTTGGGATGATGGAGTTTATGCGAATTCTGTTGAAGATGATGCTGACTGTGAACGAGATATACAAAGTGATATACAAAGTGATGATCCTAATGATGTTCAAACACTGTCGTCAAAGAAATCAAGTGATACCAACCTGAAATCTCCAAAACCTGAAAATCGATTTGTTGACAACAAACGAAAATCACTCGAGAAACAATTGTCTCGAGAGACCAGGTCTTTTTAAATATTGCTAAAGATGAACTTGCGATGAAACAGAATATGGTCAATTCATTAACAGCAATGGCAAATGAATCAAACAAAGCTTTTATGCAGATGTCTCAGTCAATTGAAAAGGTCGGGGAGTCTATTGGAAATGGTTTGGGCTTGCTTGCCCAAGCATTGAGTGGAAGTTTACAGCAACAAGGCCCGTCATTCAATTACCCTTATCAGCAACAACAACAATATCAAGGATACCCACTGCACCCACCTCAGCCTCGTTTTCAATCACCCACCCACTTTCAACAAGCATTCGAAGCAAACAGATCATTTTCATTCTCACCAGCATCTACTGAGGGAAATCCTTTGACGTATTGTAATAAGTATATTGAACTTTGCCTTTTTTAGAAACATATTACATACATTCTTTGAAATAGTCAGTGATTGCATTTCAGATTTCCCGCTTGCGTGTTATACGAATATATTTTGTCACTAGCTACAATTCCTTATTTCTCTTCTATAACGATGCTCTCAACCATACGATTGTCTACTTCGATTCGATGTTTTTCACAAAAGTTATGCAACACAAAACAAGAAAAAATAACAATCGGTAACTTTTCTGTAGGAATATCCATAGGGCGTAACAGAATCCTCCATCTAGCTTTCAATCGTCCGAACGCGCACTCAATTTGGTTTCGAGCACTCCGGAGCATCTGATTGAAAATTACTTGTTCGTTGTTACTGCACGATTCATATTCCTTCATTAAATACGGCAAAAGTGGGTATGCCGGATCGCCTAATAGAATCGCCTAATATTTTGGGAAATTACCAGTAAAATAACGGTAACAGTTTGAAACTAGCTCTTTGTCAAAAGTATCGATAGTTCGTAGAGATGGTGTAGTGGATAATACCTTCGAGAGCGACCGCTGAGGCTCGTGTTCGAGTCTCATTATTGTCGCATTTCAATACGTGCTTTGCTTTTAAAGCCAATTTGGAGCCATCGGCTCACTGCACACTTGCCTTCGTGCAAGTAAGGCCACTGCTATACAATACAATGGTGTTTATCACAAACAATATGTTTAAGCGCGTTTTCCACTTGTGGTTCATTGGGCTTATTACGATTATTCCTTTTGCGATTAATTTTGAACCGTTGCTCTGTTAAGTAAGTGTTATTAAAAAAAAAAGAAAAAAGTGTTCCAACTAGAAGGTTTTAAAAGAGTTTAAATTTTTATTCACATAGAGAATAAAATGAATTCTGAGAGAAATAAAAAACGCTCATAGTTATTGCTTCTTATGTGATTAAAAAGAGAAGAAAAGAGATAGAAAGGAAAGAAAACATGACATTTAAGTTTTAATTTCTCGTAATTACCTCAAAACAATTTCTTCCCTAACCCTTACAAGTTTGTTTGAAAAATATCAAAGAATGAATGTTCATGTGAACGCGCCTTTATAAATTCAAAAACGTACATCCCAACATCAAGAAAAAAAAATAATAACAAATTAGGGGGGTGTTTAATAAATTCAACAATTATTTTTATGTGTTGCTTGTTTTCTTAAACATAAACATGACAACAAAAACAAATATGTTTTATTTTCGCATATTAAAATAATTTTTTGTCACAGAATTAAATCATGTCTTACTTTAATGATAGTTTTAAACTGAAGTAATTGACGCCCGTATAATTAAAGAATCGTCATCCAGTTCTGATTCGATTTCTATGGGAAAATATATTCATAGAACACCCATGGGACACAATGCGTTCTTTTTGAATGCTAATCGAATTTTATTCTTTCAGCGATCTCTTTTTCAGTAAAGGTTGACTCGTTATTTTTATTTTTCAAGAAAAGTTATGAAATGAAAGTATATGAAAGAAACATTTTTCATTTTTTTTAGAAACTATGTATATTTAAAATGGATATCGTCCATGGCATAAGTTGTTATTGAGAGGTTTTACTTCTTTTGACGCGAGTTCATCACCTGCATGTTAACCTTTATTTTTAAAGTTCGTTAATCAGAAAATGTGGTTTAAGCGAAGTTATCAACAAAAATTTAAAATTAAGCATTACAAAACACAAATTTATTCGGTGTTTTTTTCTCTTAGATGGTAATACTCCTTTTGATTGTTGTAACAAAAATTTAGTGTGGAAGTTGGTATAGACAGAATGCATCATGCATCATGCAGTAACGATGTTTGTGGACAGATTATCAGTTTCTAAAGTCGTTTGTCGTGTGATTTCATTTCAAGAATAACATGGATGGTCGATTAACATTAGACAACAAGACACGCGTGTGAGTGTTCTCTGGTAAAAAGTCTCATAAAGGGTATACACTGTTTCTTTTCTATAAGAATTACATAATTCGAGCTAAGCCTTGTGATTCTTAAAAATACATAATAAACGAGCCTCAAATATTCTAGAGTGATTCTTAATTTTCTTACTTGAATTTTTTTATATGTCTTAAAAAATGGCGTTTAAGTCGTTAAAACTGTCTGAAATGGTGTGAATTCTTGAAAAATAAAAATGACGGCAGGGGACAGGGCATGAAAAAACAACAAATCGCAAGTTACAGTAATCATAACATATTTTATCACATATAACAACTTTTAAACTTTTAAAAAACGCACACTTCAACCATGTCGATGTCATCTGCACCAACATAGTCCTCTGAATCATCATCAAATGTAACATTGTATTTTTGAAGATGATCATTATAGTAATTAATTTTACCGACGTGCCAACCATTTTCATAAAGAATTTTCATACGCATCCCACAATAGGGCGCATCCAATACACGATCATCCTCGTGGTCCTCCCACTCGTCACCATCATCATCGGGACAGTCCCTGCCATCTGGTTCAAGCTCCTCGTTCACGTCTTCATCAACACTTCCAATACTTTCTTCTGTCACTTCATTGGATTTCGGCACTTCTTCAGCCGCTGGCAAATAAACTGCAGGGGGTGGAACTTTGTAGAGTTTTAGTCCCTCGGGTGTAATTTTTTCATCCTCACTTCCATCTGCTGTTAAGAGGCACCCTGTTTTTTCCCAGCACCTTCTTCTAAAATTATCATACTCCGGAGAGCATAATTTCTTCCAGGCATCTCAAACCCAATGCCTGATGAGAATTCGTCTTTCAGATGCGGTAAACTGTGAATCATTTCCATACCACTTGTCTGCATTACCCTCCTTATCAAGCCATTCCCGGTGCGCTTGGCCAATAAGAACTTTGTGTAGCTGAGCTATACCTGCGTCAACAACTTGCCACAAGTCAGTAGCATTTTTTAATCCATACCATGCTACTCCGTTAAGCTCAGAAACGGAAGATTTGAATTGTTCTGATTCTTGACTGTTCAAATTGTCCAAGAATAAGACAAAGCGGCTAAGTCCCTGAACTGATTTTGAAAGAGTTCCTTTAATCCATTCCACGGATACCTCTGTATCAGCCCAAGCATTCTCCTGCCAATAGATATCAACATCTTGATGCCATGACATCTTCTCATCCGGACTAATCCTCTTTCCTTTTCCCCGAAAAATGACAGCAATTCGAGGTTGTTCTCCTTCAGCCCGTGTCAGTATTTGTAGTGTATTTGTCTTTTATCCAAACCCGAACCCGGTTGTGCAATCCATATCTTTTCTGAATGCTTATACTCGATCTGTTCATATGTTCTTTTAACGTCAACAACAAACGGAAGTGGTGATTGATCCACATTGAATCTTTGGTTGGGTAAAAATCTACCCCACTTTTTGTCATAGTCGTCCTTGCTTCCTGTTCTGATGAGTCTTTCTCGAGTGAGCCCATGCCATTTACGCAAGTCTTCTCGAAAAGATTCCTTGGATTGTTTGCGGTTGCGTTGACGACATCTCATACGAATATTGAAACGACGAAGGAATGATTCTATCACATGTTTCTTCACAATCGCATTTTGACCATGCTGTTCACGGTAAATGTTACGTACACGGCTCCACAACCAGTTAAAATTGACGTGATAACCCTTTCCACGTGCTTCCTTAAATGAGACTAACAGTCGATCATATAAAGGCAAATACTTCTTAGAAGAGCGTTGCTTCAGCAGGGCTTTCTTGTTTGCTATCGCAGCTTGACTGAAAATATCATTCTTGTTTTTCAGCCACTTGGAAACCATAGACTGGTTAACTTTGAACTGCTCTGCTACAGTGTATTGTGACTTATCAGTGTACAATAGCTCCTTTAAGACTTTGGCTTTAAACAACGCTGTAAACGACTCTCTACGATTAGCCCCTCTTCTTCTGCTCGGTTTCTTTTTAATCAACTGTACTACCTCATCAACAACACTCGACAATACTTTTTCAACATCTTGTGTAACGATATCCACTTGATTATCAGCAGCTTTAGTCCTTTCATGATGAGTATGCGTGATGGTGTGTGATGTACGGTGTTCCTTCTCACATTTTAGTTTATGACAACCAAGTCCCTGAGTGTTTACAAACTCCTTCTTACAAATATCACAAGTCACTCCTTTATCCTTAGCGACAGTTGGTAAATCTATCTTTAATTTCTCTCCCCGATGCTCCACTTCTTTTTTAAACCCTTTCCAACAAGCTAGGGTTAATTGCTTTCTTTTTCTGCTATCACTCATTTTCGACTCTCTCCTTCAACAAAATGACACGTTGCTCGTTTGTTATCACAACATTCTAAAAATCTTCAGCTGAAACCCCATGCTAAACACTCGCGTTCTATCATGCGATGAGATGAAACCACTGCAATGTTCGATTCAGAGATCAACATTCGAATTCAAAAAAACATTCAAATTCGAATTGCCGTTTGATTTTTGGTTATTTAAGTTTACAGTTTAAATGGATTAGAAAGGCATCTAGAATATAGGAAAACATACACACCTCTTTTTGAAATTTTGAAATCTATATTTTGAGCCTGAGCATGATTCTTAAATTATTCTTAATTTTTGGGCAATCTGAGCCTAATGATTCTTATAAAAAGGATTCTTATAAAAAAGAAACAGTGTATATGAAAGAACTACAGTTGCCGCTCGATATGTGGAACCCCGGATAAGTGGAACTTTCACTAAGTGGAACCATTTTCCCCGGTCCCTTGGATTTGCCTTATCAAACTCTCTTAATTTCTTCGGATAAGTGGAACCTCGGATAAGTGGAACATTCGCTAAGTGGAACCATTTCTCTGGTCCCTTGAGCCAAATTACACCCTCCTAACTGGAACTTTTGCTCGATTTTCAAAACAAATTCCGGAATTCCAACGTTCGAACGTGTTTTTTTTTTCATTCGATTTTTTAAAACTAACACGTGGGTGGTGGCACATTACAGTTAATTTTCTGAAGGCAACATGGCGTCCGTACAGGCATCGAAAAGAAAGATTCACTCTAAAAGTTTGCTTGAGAAATACAACGCCTTAAAAGAGATTGAAGAAGGTCAAAGCTGTATTTCAACTGCTAGAAAGTATGGTGTCGCAAAAAACACAATATCACATTGGTTGAAAAAAAAAAAGAAAAAGACATATATACCCGATTGTTCGATGAGAACAATGCAGGAACGAAACGAAAAAGAATCAAATCAGCTACTTATGAAGTGTTAGATAAAGCAATTTACAAATGGTTCGTTTGCATTGTGTCAACAACATTCCTATTTCTGCAAGCATCATCAAGCTAAAGGCTCTTGAGTTCAGAAAAGGTCTTCAGTGTAATAACTTCCAAGCTTCTGATGGATGGTTGGGTCGCTGGAAAGAGCGTTTTAACGTTCTCTTTAAAACAGTGTCAGGCACGATTTACTAATTCTCCAACAGTTGGTCTTTCAAAATATTTATGCAACTTCCTTTTCCGGAGAAGAACAGTTAGAATGGCACTTTCATTCCTTTTCGATATCCTTGATTAACTGCTTTTCCGGTCACTATCAAAGAACATTTATTTCCGTCGTTTGCTCGTAAAAAGTAAAGAATAGTCTTCGCAAATCTTCCTGTCTTTCCTTTAGGGAAATGTCCGACTACCGATCCATTTCTCTTAACGACGACAGGAAATTTGTCCTCTATATTTTTGGGCTCCATCATGGCTGCCAATTCCTCGCTTACGAACGGGGTCCAAATAGTTTCGTACAGGTGATATCCCATTACAAACGAGTCTAAATTGTGTGACTTTATAAGAACTATTGGTATCATACCAAGAGAGAGAGTAACTTTTCTATTTCTACTGCCATTTCATGAAACGTTTAAAAACCTTTTCAAACAAGTTTATAATATATATTCGAATGAAATGTTTTTTTATGAAAACGTTCGAATTTTTCTTAAAGTCCTGTACACACTTTGTCTAAAAGCCCTGTTCACCTTTAATTTCTGTAGGAGAGGGCAAAACTGTGGTAGATGAAATGATTGCACCCTGGTACGAAACAAGGCTTCCAACTATACTGTCCAACTATGCACTAGCTGACATATACAACGCAGACGAATTTGGGCTATTCTTTCAAGCGTTGCCAGAAAAGACCATGCACCTAAAGAGCGAAAAATGTGTGGGTGGTAAACACAGTAAAGTCCGTCTAACTGGCATGGCAGCTGGAAGTGCTCTTGGTGATAAGTTGCCTATGTTTGTCATCGGCAAGGCTAAATCTCCAAGATGTTTTAAAAATCTGAAGAGTCTTCCCTTGTCGCTACCGCGGTCAGAAAAAAAGTTGGGTAGATTTGTTTGAGGAGTGGGTTCGGGAGTTGGATAGCAAGTTTGTACGAGAAGATCGGAAAGTTGTATTAATTGTAGACAACTGCCCAGCACATCCACATGTTGGTGGCTTAAAAGTGATTCGTTTGGTTTTCTTACCTCCCAATACCACGTCTAAGACACAGCCAATGGACCAAGGGGTGTACCGTTGAAGGCAAAGTACCGTTTCCGAATGGTCCTGATGATAATCAAAGCAATTGATGCGAAAAAAGAAATTCCAAAAATCAACATTCTAACGGCTATGAAATTACTTGTGCTGTCGTGGGAAGATGTAAGTGAGTCAACAGTTCAAAATCGCCAAAGCAGGCATTTCTGTTGAAGAGCAAAATCGGGCACAAAATGATTTGGATGATCCATTCAGTGAGCTAAGGGGCAACTTGAAAGAATTGGAGACTCGGCAAGAGTATGTAACCCCTAGCGACTTTACTCCTGAAGATTTTGTATGTTTAGATGATTCTGTAGCTGCCACTGAGCCCGTGCTATCTGTAGATGAAATAATCGATAGTCTACAAGATAGCACGGATAGCATTGTGGTTGATGATAATGAGATGGAAGACGAAAGCAAAGACGATGAATGCTTGCAAAAGCCTAGTTGCACTGACGTAAGAAACGCAATCGAAACACTTTTAGACTTAAGCCTATTTGTAGAAGAAGATGGAATATGTTCATCGATCGTGAATGTGTCCAGGTTGATCGAAAAAGAACTGACAAGTCACTTAAAACAAGCGTCCATTCACGATTTTTTCTACAGTGACTAAAATGTTGTAAAGTTTCGTTCTAAGTGACTATATAAAAGTAACTCTCATAAATTGAACTCGTTATGTCTTATTTTACCCCTCCTGGAACCTTTCGCACCTGTATTTTTAGGGCTTCTAATTTTTTTCCCAGAACTGCGTTTTTTTGACGAAATTAAATTTTTTGAAAAAACTTCGGATAAGTGGAACATTCGCTAAGTGGAACCATTTTTTTCGGTCCCTTGAAAGTTCCACTTATCGAGCGGCAACTGTATGAATGCATGATCAACTCTTAACTTTATGGCTTGCTCAATCGAATGAATATCACAAGATATACAACACGAACGACTCTACGATATATTTCAGCGTCAAGCTTTCATCTGGGTATATTATTATAATAACATTCGTAACATTTATTGGTTGTTTTAATTCTTGTATTTTATTTCCTTTCATTAAACACATTTTTCATAAATCGTATTTTGATTTCTTTCGTCATTATACCTTCACAGTAATTAGAGATCCCAGTGAATAATGTTTTTACTTCACACGGAAGACGTCATACAAAAGTCAATCGCATGAAATAATGATGTTATAATGATGTCAAATAAACGTCATTTTAACATCAAATAAACATCATACGTGACATCATTTTGATGTCATTTCGTGACGTTTAAATGATGTCACAAAAGACGTCAGTGTGGTATATAAGCTCCGCGGTGGAGAGTCACTATTATTTCATTGTATATATGTTTTGAATATGAGAGTTTAGTTGAAAGAAAGAGATTGAGAGAAAAGACATAATATTGGCGACGATGAAAAAACGAAGAAAACATGGCTGTAAAGAATTTAAATCAACCTGCATTTCCGCTCTTTAACTGTTCAGGGAAAGATACAAGCGTCTTATTCAGAAGTTGAAAAAGATACGTGAAACGTTTCAAACTTCTTTGCAATTCAATGGTCGTTACGTTACGTTACGGACGATAGACAAAAGTTCTCATTACTACTCACTTTATGCGGAGACGAAGCTTACGAGATATACGAAAACATTTCAGAACAGCAAGATGACGAAACATCCGACCAAGTGATACAAGCGTTCAAAAATCACTTTTAGCCTCATTTGGTTTATAATAAAAAACGTCGGATAAGGTACGTAGATATTAAAACATACTCCTCGTGATTTAGACATTAAAAACATACCGACAAGAAGACGAACACGAAAGATCACAACGTCAACGTAGGCGACACGGTGATACTGAAACAACGTAAACACAACAAACTGTCAACAAACTTCGAACCGAGACAATACAAAGTAACATTAACCAACCAAAACATGATTACAGCATCCGACTCAAGTGGACAGTTCACACGTACACGCAACGTCTCGCATTTCCGACCAACTCCTCCGTTGAACTTCAAATTTTTTTCTAAACTTTTAGCAACAAAAGAAATATAATACAAAATATCTCTACTAGTCAATTGTTATAATATCTGTGTTTTTCTCTTTCTTATCGTTCTTGTCTACAGTTTGCACAACTGGCGAAGGCCTGAAGAAGTTTCGGATATCTTGTTGATTGCAATTGGAAATTTCTTTTTCCCTCTTCTTCTTTTTGTTTGTGGTAGGTCCTGTTGGACAAATATCGTTCGGTTCGTCGCGAGTTAGGAATGAACCCAGAATATCTTCGTTTTTCGGTTCAGCATACAATTTTTCAACAAGTAATTTATACCTTTCGAACAACAGTTGGTTAATGATCGTCCCAGGCATCGAAGCTGTGACAATGCATGGGATCTCTATTCCACCTTGGACAAGGGGAGATTTTCTATAATCTGTGCTTGAAAGCTTAGCAGAACTCTCGCTCCTCTATCTAACAAGAATTTTGTAACTCGAGAAATTTCCATTGGTAGATGTCCAACTATTTTATCTTCTTTTTCCTCACATATCTTGATTGCAAATCTGTCAAAGAGGTTTCCTTCTCCATGGAAACAATTAAGAGATTGCTCTGGTTCTGGGATCTAAACGCTGCGGTAGTAATGGAACCCTCGAACGGCTGCACTAAACTGAAAGCACTTCGAATACGACATTGCTCCTTCAGCCAAGCAATTGCTTTTCTGAACTATTCTCTGCGATTCAAGGTTGTTATTATAATGAACATCGTATTATTTCATTCTTGCCTTTGACAAAAGGTGTTAAGAAATCGTTTTTCAAAAAATATATGTAACTGCGACACAACACGAGAGAGAAAGTAATTTCTTTTCTTATTTTGGTCAGCGGTTGGTCTGGTTTTTACATTAGGTGATGTTTACTGTTTACTTAGGACATGTGTAAATCATTCTTTCACATTATGCTGCAAACAGTTGCCTTTGACAAAAGGTGTTAAAGGGATCCTACCATCTAAAATGAAAATTTGTTATTTGTTTATAAACCAGGAAAAAACCAGGAAAAAACAAGATTGCCATCTGGCTTTCGCTTCGCTCCTTCGATCCAAAATTCAGTTATAGCGTCCAGTCCCCACGCGCCGTGTGACGTATGAGTGGACTAACGAATATAGAAAGACTGTACTCACCCAGTGGAGATCCACTTGTTCTGACCTTTTTAAGGCTTGTTAAACACATTTATCTATACCATGTTCAACCACAAGTATAAGAGAGGTAAAATAACAAAAAAGTGTAATGAAATTCAAATCCATTTCCACAAACAAAACATAATATTTTGTTCGAAATTCCCAAGAATCGACTTTTCGGTCATTTCCCAGAAGAAAAATCAAAACAAACATTTGTTTTTACAACCCAAATTGAAAGATTCGACCCAAATTAGCCATATAAACTCTTTTAAGTTCATCGATTTGTTCGAAGAGATAACAAAGGTTACGAATCAGACATCTTGAAAAGTGCTCACCGTGCTTGTCTATATTTATTCACACCAAATTGAACTCTCTGGTATGAACTCTCTGGTATGGGCTACTCTGAAGTTTGTTTTGATGAGGAAGAAGCGAATTCTCGGAAAGACGAGACGGTACAATATTAAAAAATAGTTTGGCTGATTATTGACCCTTGCGGGTTTTTTATACCTTTTAAGATATGGGGATGTTTTATTTATGGTCTGAGGAAGTGTTTTACAGAATATTGTTTTAGATGGTAGGATCCCTTTAAGAAATCGTTTTTCAAAAAATATATGTAACCGCTGACACAACACGAGAGAGAAAGTAATTTCTTTTCATATTTTGGTCACCGGTTGGTCTGATTTTTACATTAGGTGATGTTTACTGTTTACTTAAGACATGTGTAAATTATTCTTTCACATTATGCTGCAAACAGGACCATTAGAAAATCTCACTCTCCACCATTCTGTATTTTGTTTCTGATTTCAGTAAAGGATATGACCTACCATCCAAAATATACACTACGAGGGAGAAAACTCACATTATTTCTTGATATATTTTTGAGATTTCCAAAGTAAAGTGAAAATTTATTTTTGTTCG
Source organism: Turritopsis rubra (assembly GCA_039566895.2). NCBI lineage: Eukaryota > Metazoa > Cnidaria > Hydrozoa > Anthoathecata > Oceaniidae > Turritopsis > Turritopsis rubra. The sequence continues at coordinate 14,617,812 of CM077630.1, forward strand.
TCATGTCTTTCGTCAGAGCGTATGCTAAGAAAAAATCCACCATAAATACAAACGATAAGATACAGATACAGGAACCAAGTTTTAATGAACGTACCAATCATGAGAATGAATCTGAACCAGGTAAGTCTCAGTTACTATTTTTACTGACCTGAATTAAATCTTTAAATGGGTCGGAAAACAAATCAGAAGACTTAGGGGCTGATTATATGGAAACGGACCAGCCCGGCAAGCGGGCTAGCTCGGTAAACGGGCTGACTTAATTTGTGCGATTATATGGAAAATTTCAATTTTTTCTGGAAGCGGGCCAACTCAGTATATATCGCGCGGGAAATTCTTAAAGTTTTTGAAATTTCAAGATGGCTGACTGTTTATCCAAAAAGAAAGTGCTACAAAAAATTATTCGTTTATTTTCGGTTTTTACTATGCTCACTTTACAGCTAAATGGACTGTTATTTTGTTATACGTTATACCAAAAACACTTAAACGAGAAAATGTTACTATATTATGGAAATAAACGTTTCCTGTATCTGAAAAAGTTTTTATGTTCAATATCTGATTTAACTGAGCATGCGCATAACCTTTATTTCTATCCCGCTGAACCGGGCTGGCCCGGTAAAAAGCGATTACATGGCAAAAACAGTAAGCGAGCCAGCCCGCCTAGCTTCAAACGGGCCAGCTCGGCAAGCGGGCTGGCTCGTTTCCATATAATCACTAAAATAAAATTAATTGATTTTATCAAGGAAGGTGGGCTGGCCCGTTTACCGAGCTAGCCCGCTTGCCGGGCTGGCCCGCCTCATATAATCAGCCCCTTAATCCGGTTGTTGTAACTAATTAACTGCAGTAAAATTTTGCCTAGTAACCCGGGAATATTTGTCGTACACTTTCTTGCTATGTTATCAAATATAGAGTCTAATTTTTATTCAGGTCCGAGTGTATCAAGCCAGAGTATGTCAGATCAACAAACTTGTCAAATGAATTCCGGTTTGGGTATCTTGGATTACGAAGCCTGCTCAGAAGCATCTATATACATACACTGCTATATACGGCTGCCGGGCTGCTGAAAGAAGTATCATACCAAAAATAAACCCTTAAATGAATCCAGTGCTAGAAGATTAAATGTTTGATCGACGATATCTCAGTTTAGGGGCAAATATCTCGAGAACTGATGGGGATAACTGACGTTTTTGGGGGTCCGCGATATTGGCGATGAGTGACGAAAAAAAAGTGGGTCTAAAACTTTTTGGGGACGGGTGTGACGTCATCAAAATGTTTGACCGACGATATCTCAGTAACGGCAGGTCGTACACAGACGATCCCATACATTTTCTTGATCAACTTTTTGAGCTCTACAACTAAGTGATACTTATTCTTTGCAATTCTATGATTTTATTTTTCGTCACCCTTACATTTTGAAAGAGGTAGAGCACGGGTGGTGGGGGCAGAAACTAATGGGAAAAATCAACCTGTTAAATGTTTTTACCCGGGATACAAAGAAGATATAACAAAAGCAAGAAAGGACAATCGCAATATTAATAAAGGCCTGACTACGTTACCGCGAGGAAGGCCGTTACTGCTTGGTAGTTTGGATCAAATGGGCCAAAAATTTCTACTTTCTGTTCGCCGTACTGGTGGATTGGTTTCTTCTGCTATCGCCATAGCTGCAGCAAAAGCACTGATTGCTCGCAATCCACAGTTCAATCTGGGCCATATTGATTTAGATTCTTCATCTTGGAGCCAAAGTTTGTTTAGAAGAATGGGGTTCAAAAGGAGAATGCGAACCACCGGGAAAGTTGAGATTCCAGAAGGGACAAAGAAAGAGGCAGAACTGTTATTTCTTCACAATTTTGTTGAAACTGTTGAGAAATACCAAATTCCTCATTCTCTTGTCATTAACTTAGACCAGACCCCATTGAAGTATATACCTGCAATGAAACACACCATGGCAAAACAAAATTCCAAGAATGTTGCAATTACTGGATCATCAGTCAAACGAAGTATCACTGGTACCTTTACCGTCACTCTAGATGGTCGTTTCCTGCCTATGCAACTGATATATGGCGGAAAAACCAAGCAAAGTCTCCCAAGGTTTAAATTTCCCGAAGATTTCTCACTTAGTTGTAACCCAAAACACTACAGTAATACGGAAGAGTCTATAAAGCTAGTCAATGAAATCATTTTGCCCTATGTGGAAAGCCAGCGCATAGAAATGGAAATCATTTTGCCCTATGTGGAAAGCCAGCGCATAGAAATGGAAAAACCTAAACAAGCTGCGTTAGTCATCATGGATGTTTTCCGTGGGCAGATAACAGATGACGTCACCTCACTTTTAACAGAAAATGATATCCATTTCATCTTCGTACCGAATAACATGACACAGCTTTTTCAACCCTTGGATTTAACTGTCAACAAACATTGGAAAACATATCTCAAAAAGCTCTTCTCAGAATGGTATGCACAACAGATAGATAATCAATTGGCTCTCGGGGAAAAGGTTGAAGAAATCAACATACAATTTCGCCTTTCAACAATCAAACCTCTGCATGCAAAATGGTTAATGCAATATTACAATGAAATTACTTCAGATGGTGGCCGCTCAGTCGTCATCAACGGTTGGAAAGCAGCCGGTATATTTGATGCGTTAGAGCTTGGTTCCTTCTATTGACCCTTTTCAAGATATATCTCCCCTCGTAAACACAGCAGATTTAGCACCACCTTCGACTGTCAATGTTTTAACAGAAGACTTACTACAGAATTTCGTCAGTGACATTGAAGAAGAAGACGATTCAGACTGGGAGAGAGAGGAAGAAGAGAACGAAGAAGACACCGATTTCAATCGAAACGCTTTTAATTTCATCATCGATGACGAATAACGTTTTATAGCTTATTTATGTAAATAGTTTTCGAACTAAACTCTTAATTGTTACTGTTATATCTATAATAAAAAGGTCATGAATACCTCAAAATATTCCAATTATAGATGTTTCAAGTTTCATATAATCTCACCTTTAAATATACAGAGATACTTGTTTATGATCAAACCAAAAGGTCTACGACATTTTTGAAAAATTCTTGCTGTGCCAAATTAAATCCGCGACAAAATTTTGAAATATCCTCGCCGCGCAAAATTAAATCTGCGCAAAATTTAAAAAAATCCTAGCCGCGCCAAATTAAATCCGCGCCAAAATTCCTCCACTTTATATAGTTACAGACATAATTTTGGACAAAGTTACATATATAATATTACGGACATACATTTAAAGAAGAGGGAGATGTGGTATATAAGCTCCGCGGTGGAGAGCCATTATTATTTCATTGTATATATATCTTACGTTTTGAATATGATAGTTTAGTTGATAGAAAGAGATTGAGAGAAAAGACGTAATAGTCAGGAGAATGTGCAAAAATGACGTCATTTTGACATCATTTAAACATCACGAATGACGTCAAATAAACGTCATCTAAACGTCATTTTGCCCACTGGGAATACACGTATCAGCACATACCGCAAGTGGAAACTAGATTAAATTACAATCGATAATTTTAATTTGGACGGCGTTTTCCAAAACAACCGACCGACCACTTACCACCGACCAGAAAGAACCCACCACCAGAAAGAAATTTTTTTTATTCATTTCAGAAATTTATAGAAATTGAAAGTGCGTATTGATCATGGTGCACCATAAATTTAATATGTAAGTGTCGACATGGCGTGCGATACAATAAAGAATTGATAAAAAAAATTATCTGGAAAGATTATTTCTGTTTTGGGAAATTTGGATTTTCATACTCAAAATTGTAGGTAGTTCGGTATGTCTTTAATGTCAAAATCACGAGGAGTATGTTTTAATATCTGCGTACCTTATCCGACGTTCTTTATTATAAACCAAATCCAAATGAAGCACAAATCAATATCGTATATTCCTATTCCGTTGTCCTAAATTCCGTTCCAGTCCAAATCCAAGTTAAGCAAAAAATGTAAAAAAGATGTAAAAATTCGGAGAAAAATATATAGAGTTAGATAGTTAGATTAAAAACTAAGATTTCCTCCACGCAGCTTCCTATTGTACGATTTGGTGACAAAAAAATCCCACATTAATTCAGGGTTTAACCTATTAACAGACTTGAAAACCTAGGGTTCCAGTATCTTTAAATTTTGTGTATGAACAGATTCTATTTCATGCGTTCCAAAAAAGTATTTTGTAGGTGTGCAAAAATCATAATGTACTGCTCTAAGTGATCTCAATTGAGTTTGATACATCTTTTTATTATCACCCTTAGAACAGAACATCCAGATCAAAGGGCAGTGTCGAAAGTTCGACATGATGTATGAATTTGAAAGCATGTAGGCTTTTTGAACGTCTAAAGATGAACATATTCTCAGAAGAGCTCTGATCTTATTATTTGCTTTCTTGCATATTTCATCAATATGCATAGAGAAGCTGAGTTTATCGTCAATGGCCACCACAGGTGAAGGTGTTAGAGTGTGTCTACCGACGACTAACTCGAGATCATTGACTTCCTTACAACCAAGCACAAAGAATTGGAATTTATCAGGGTTGATGACCGTCTGATTTGACGTGAACCAATCAATAACAATAGGGATATCCTCAGAAAGTTTACTAATGACATTGTTGATCGATTCTCCCCAAGCACTAAGAGTGTTGTCATCAGCAAAATTCGCAATCATAGACTCAAGTTCACACAAAAACAAATTATTTAAAATGACGTTAAAAAGCAGAGGACCTAATATAGATCATTGAGGTACTCCTAACACAATCTCCAGCCATTCGCTAAATGCCGAGCCAACACTCGTATTTTCCTATTCCTGAGATAGTTATGTAAAAATCTAAGGCTATCATAACCAACTTCATAAGCCCAAAGTTAAAAAAAGCCCAAATCTTTTTAGAGCTAGTAGAAGTCTCTGCCAGTTCTAAAGTAAATTAAATAAACATGTTCATTAGAGTATTGAGTATAATGTTTGTTTGTTTATGTTTGTTCGTTTACCCAGGATAGCCTCTGCAGTTCTGATAGAACTGTTATCAATGACAAAGGAGGTCCTACGCAAGCCCCCATTTGGGCTACGGAAGCACGTGTTATTGATGATAATTCAGTTTTCTTCGTTTCTAACATTATTTTCAATCAAGTGCCCTCCATCCCTTCTCTTTGCGTGACTAACTGCAGAAATCAAAGAGAAAACCACGGTGGTGGAGGATAGCACATATATTACAAAACAATCAAGGTGCGAAGCAAAAGATTGAATGAAAGTGCACATGTTTTTGAGCCAATGTTTTAATTCTTTAACAACTCCCACGCAAATCAAAAGTCAAACACAAACTTTATTTCAAAGCTTCTTCTCACACACAGTTCTGCAAAAATGAAACATGAAAGTCGATCGTCGATGAGATATTCAAATGTTTGCGTGTAAGCTTGTTATTTCCGTAACTTTCCGTAATCCCTCTCCTCCGGAAGAGCTTGTAATGCCTCTCTTCCTTAAAGCCATGGAACAAAATTATTTATTTTGTTATTTACTAACAATCCCCCTCAATTTGAATAAAAAAAGTGATCGTTTTGTACGTTGTTATTTGGTCATGCAGGATTCCCTTACATTTGCATATCTTATGCGACTGTCTTGACAACATTGATTCTCGAATAATGTTGCATTTAATGAATTGAAATGAAATTTATTTCGTTGTTCATAAAACCCAATTAGTCACGGTGTATGCCTTTATTTTTTCAAAGAAGAAAATTTGACCGCGTCGCGCCTTTAATGGTCGGTGGTCAGATTTTTCTGGTCGGTTGGTCGGTGGCCGGTAGGTGGCTGATCGGTGGTCGGTTGTTATCGAAAATCGAAAACGCCATTTTGGACCTTGAATAACACGATAAATATATTTTCGAGTTAGTAACTCGAAGAGGAATCGAAAATTAAAATTTCAAGTTCATAACTATGACATTAATTATGACGTCATAATCCATAACTCGACTTAATAACTCGATTTTGTAACTCAGGTTTTCCGGGCCTCATTTTAAAATGTAGTTTCTCTAGTTTTCATATATAATATATATACATCAAGGATGCTCCAATTTGAACAGTAATAAACCTGAGGTTGTTAAAAAGTCAGTTCCATGTAATGTGTGTGAGGAAGGTGTTGGATCAAATCGTAAAAGATTAGATTGCAAAACATGTTTTAGTTTAACTCATGCTTCTTTGCCCACTCTATCGAAATCACCGCCACTTCCAGAAAATCCTGAACAATCCACCTATATTGATACTATCCATTCGTCTATCGACAAGCAACATCTTTTAAAGATCTGTCACCTGAATACTCGATCTATGTTATCGACGTTTGATGAATTTGAATGTTTAATCAATCGATACTTGTTTGATGTTATTACACTATCTGAAACCTGGTTGTATGATAACCAACATGTGCTTGATTTTGTTCGCATCCCTGGTTATTCGATTGAGTACAGAAATCCTAAAGACAGACATAATGGTGTCTGTGGTGTTTATCTACGTGACTCAATAAAGTCTAAAATACGCACTGATATCATTAATATTGAGCCAGATTTCGAACACATTTGAATCAAGATTGAAGGTAAAAACAAACATTCTCATGTTTTGATCGGTAATTTTTATCGACCCAACTTTGGTAGAAATAATCAAGATGTTTGGTTGGATAAGTTTAAATCTCTTTTATCAAAAGTAACTTCTGCGTGGCGTGGCATTGTTGTTTTAACAGGCGATATGAACATTAACATCCTAGATACTGATTCATCAATAACACAGAAGTATTTAGATATTCTTGCGGCTTTCAACTTTAATCAGCGTATTAAGACAGCTACTAGACGAACAAGGACCAAGTACACCCTTATTGATCATATCTCGGCTAATGTACTAGGAAAAGTTAAACATTCTGATGTTATTCCTTGTTCTGAAGTAAGTGATCGTGACGTTTATTTGTCTGAACGCACGTATAAATAACTTTGAACCACGATACAAGTATATTCGTTTAAACTCGAGATTCTGTCTTGATGACTTTAATATGCTTCTATTCAGTCTTGTAAATAGTGTCGAGAACGTAGATAACAAGCTACATATTTTGAACTCATTGATATTACCCACCACACACACACACAAAAGATGTTAAATTACAAGACCACCGGCTCATTGGCTAAACTCTTTCGACTTTGCTGAACTCAAAGTGGTGCGAAATAAACTTCGCTTTCAGTTTCATCAAACCCATTCAAATCAAATATGTCAGTATAAAAAATCAAATTAAAAGAAAAATTAAAGATGCGAAAAGGTTATTTTATAAAACTGCATTTAGTTCCAAGAAACCTCAGATTATCTGGAAGATTGTTCACCGTGTACTGTATCTAGCCAGAAAATGGTTAATTTCGATCCAGAAAAGCTTAACGTGCAATATTTATCAACAGCTACCAGACTTACTGGCTCAATACCTTGTTCATCGGATGAAATACGAGCTCTGGTAAATAATCATCCACGAATGTATACTGAACAGTTTGAGATCCAACATGTTACATACAAAGATGTCGAAAAAGGGTTTAATGTTTTGCATTTAGACTGTTCTGCAGGACACGATAATATGTCAATTCAGTAACTTATACCTGTAGCACCAGCATTAATATCACCACTAAATCCTATCATCAACAGCAGCATTGACGCGCGCATATTTCCAGCTGAATGGAAGATTGGTAAAATATCACCAATTCCTAAGAACGACAACCCATTAAAAGAAGATGATTTTCGCCCGATATCAGTCCTCCCAGTTCTCTCAAACCTATACGAGAGATTGATAACAATTTTTTCGACAAGTTTGTTTATTTATTGAACGTAAATGCATCTACAAAAATACTATGTTTGGATTTCGTAAGAACCATTCGACTTACACGCTATTATTAAAACTCCGTGACGGCATACTAAAAGCATTATCTCGTGGTGAAATAACTCTTGCGGTATACAGTGACTACTCCAAAGCTTTTGTCAACTATCGTAATTTGATTCGTAAACTACACTCAATTAACCAATTAACTCTAAATCATCTTTGCATTGGATGTTGAGTTATTTGATCAATCGTCAGCAGTTTGTACAGGTTAATGACCAAAAGTCATCTCTTGGTAATGTTCAATTCGATGGACGACAAGGGTCGGTATTGGGACCACTATTATTTAATCTATGTGTCTGATCTTCAGGCTAACGTACCTGGTACAGTATGCTAGTTTGCTGACGACACAACATTGTATGTGCGCTGTAAGCCTGTCACTATTGCCGTATCTTCTGTCACTTTGGAGAGAAATACCAACGATCTACTAAATTGGTCCAGCAAAAATAATTTATTATTCAATGCAAAGAAGACCAAATCAATGTTATTTTCGACGAAACGTATGTGTGATGCCAACAAACTGAAAGATATATCTGCTTTCAATATCGCAGTGCTTGGTGAACCGTTAAAGAGAGTTAACTCCTGGAAAGGGCTCGGTGTACATTTCGATGAACACCTGAATTGGTCCACACACATTAACAAAACTATAACCTCGTGTTATAAGATTCTGAGTATTCTGAACAGAATGAAACGATACGCTCCACTCAATATCCGAAAGAACCTCGTGTGGAAGTCTTGATATTTTCAAGAATCGATAACTGCAACGCGTTGCTTTACCATGCACAACAACAATATATAAACCGCTTACAGAAACTCCAAAATGCTTGTGCTGCTTTTTTATTAAAAAAGTATTGTCGTAAAATGGATGTGATAAATCTTGAATGACTGCCAATTATTCATAGAATGGAGTTGTCTCTCTTAAAACTATCACACAAACATAACACTAATAGAAGATCAACGCGCATTGACAATCAATATATGATAGCAGCTCCCACCGAAGCGAAAACATTTTGCAGTACAGCTAGAAAACCATTTAATAACCTTCCATTAAAAATAAGTTCTGAAGAAAATTTTGCTGGCATTTCGAAATCTACAAAGTTCTATTTGCTTGATTGTGCACTTGCTGGTGTTTTATGATATGTATTCACCTTCTACGCTATCAATCGTCTTTGCTTTTATATATCTTTCTCTAGCATCTCTAATCATCTACTTAGATTTTCCTCGATTTCCCAGTTGTCCTTCGTCTGTTTTATGTTATTTTCGTAGTTTTATCTTGTTAATAACCTATACAAATTATTTTTATATTTGGTATTATATATATATACATATATAACTTTTAATTAAAAATTTTATCACCTAGTAATTTTATAACTGTATTTTATGCATTTTCTGGACGTGAATTCTCTTCTAATTCTCTGAAGGTATTAATTCCACAAATCCATCTTAAAAGAAAAAAATAAAGAAAAAAGAAAAAAATAGAAAAAAGAAATAAATATAGAAAATAAAAAGAGGAAAAAGTATTCGCAAACTGTTTAAGAGTTTAAAGATACTAATTCAAGGAAGTATTGCGAAATGTAAGACATAAAAGGCAATTTTCTGAAATAATCTTCGTTCACAAACTTGTTGGCCGCCATGTTTTCTAGTAGTCAGGGCGCTGAGACGTAAATAAATCCAATAACTACAGCGGCGGATGTACGGTATGTCAAAAATTGTGGAGGAGCACATTAACCTAATTTCTGTTTTCAGTCTGTATCACCAGATTACTTGCACGTTTTTCTTCTATGGTTAAATAGCTAACATTCTCCTCCACAAATTTCGACACACCCTCTAGATCTGCCTCTGAACTATGCAAAGTCGTGTGAAAAAAATCACAATTAGAAATACACATACTACACCCATAAAGGACTCCTAAAAATCGGAACCGCAAAACTTACCGTCTGACTAAAAAATATACCCATACTGTCAAAAAAAAGAAAAAAATTAAAAAACTTAAAAAGTTTAATGGAGGAAGTCGAGAACCTTATCAAGCGTCTTATTTTTTCGACAAAAAAACGACGACCAGAAACGTCGGTTTTAAATCTTCTGCATCACCACCAATAAACCAACATCTGTCTGAATTCGAAAAAGATCTTTACGATCTGATCAAAAACATCGAGTTTCGTAGTGTAAAGAATGATTTCCTAACCAAACTGAAAACAGACATTAAAGAAAGACAATCTTCTAATAACTTGTTTGTTCCTGCTGATAAAACGAAAAATCTTTATAATATACCGCCAGCTGACTATGAAAAATCATAAGGGAAATGCAACGACTAATAGCATCAACAAGGAAGCCAAATAGATGTCAAAATCGTTAGATTTATACACTAAGATGGAGTGCTATTCGGAAAAAGAGTGCTTATATAACCATCAAAGACCATACAAACCGAATTTCCCACATAATGTCAACTGTAGACTGATAAATCCAGCAAAATCTGATATGTGGATTGTCAGTAAAAAGTATTTAGAAAACGCCACACAAGTAAATCAAAGGCGTAACACATCAAAGGCGTAACACATCAAAGGTGTAACACATCAACGGTTATCCATTGGTTCAATTAAATACAAAGCAACAAAAAGTCAAGATTTATCGAATTTGACATTGTGGACTTTTATCCTTCCATTTCCGAAGCACTATTAGACAGATTAGAATTTGCCAAATCGATAACAACTATTGATAAAAAAGTGATTAACGTGACTGAGTAGAAAGTGTATTTGATAGATTATCCATTTGGGTCAAAAAAGAAAATATTCTATTTGATGTTACTAACACTATGGGATCCTACGACGGAGTGGAGATTTGTGAGATTGTTGGGTTGTACATGCTACATACGTTATGTAATCTGTTGGAGAAGAACCATGTTGGGTTATATAGAGATGACGGACTTGCCGTTGTTATTAATGCGAATGGTCTCAAAATGGACAGGCTTCGTAAACAAATAACAGCCCTGTTCAAGGAAGAATTCACGATTGACACCAATCTGTCTTTTTGGACATTCAATATCACGAATATAATTTGCAAACTCTACAGAAAACCAAACAACGATCCATTATACGCCATTATACGCCATTGTACGCCATTATACGCCAACATTAACTCAAACCATCCCGTTCTAAAAGCAATCCCAGAAATATATATATATTATATAATTATATAATTATTATATAATATAATATATAGGGAAAGCAAAACTTTAAGAACAAAACTAAACTATTTACGTGACATTGTTGAGATATGGCAAAAATGCAACGCGGAAAAACATTCCATCCCATAAATGGTAAGCAATTCCTGATCCATATCTTGAGCTGCATAAAACAATAACCCACTTTTTTTGTCAGTATTCCTTTGATATAATCCTCACCTCGCGTTTCACTAGACTTCACTTTGTTTAGATGGGCGGGTTCACAAGAAATCAAAGAAGTTAGAAGAAATATGAATTGCGTATAAATCTGCGACTTTTATTAGTACTTCAAAACTAACTACCCAATCTTTTTCTAAATGTTGAATGGGCGTTTACAGCAAATTTTTCAAAATGTTGAATGGGCGTTTACAGCAAATTTTTCAAAAATGTTGAATGGGCGTTTACAGCAATTTTTTCAAAATGTTGTAGTATTAAGTGGGTATAGTTTTTATGTAAAGGTACAGGAAAATGAATACCTTTTCCTTCGATACTGAAAGTTTCATGGTTGAGGCTGTATGAGGTCATGTGGAATCAGAGTTTAAAAAATTAGGCTGCAAAATAAACGTAATATCTTGAAATTTATTTCGTAGAAGCCAATAGCATCATGTATTTTTTGTACTTAAGGGAGTTTCAAAACTGCCTTTGTTAAAAATTCAATAACCCGAGGCGAGTTTTATTTCAATAGATTTATGGAAGTTCTCTTTATATACGTCCATGCTAAAAGCAAAAAAATGCTGTGACAGAGTTTATTAGCTATAAAAGTGTACATTTTTACAAAATGAAGCATTGCAGCACAGAGGCGGATCAAGAGGGTATGTCGAAATTTGTAGAGGAGAATGTTAGCTATTAAACCATAAAAGAAAAACGTGCAAGTAATCCCATTGGTGAGACAGAATGTAACCATATAACTATCCACTGAAATAATTTCCGACGATTTTCACTCGCCCAGTAAATAAACTTGATTCCATTTCATTTCAGATACATTTCTTACTAGAGAAATTTTGAGATTATCATTGGTTTTCATATTCTTTCCTGATCCTGAGAAATATAAAGAAATGATCTCACAATCAAAACATCCAGGAAGATTTACCTCAGAACCTACAAATTCAATTCTCTCTGCTAATATAAATGTAATAGACCCATCATAAGATCTACCACACAGGTGCATGTTACCACACGGGTGCATGTTACCACACAGGTGCATGTTACCACACAGGTGCATGTTACTACAACGCTATAGTATAGTCAATGTAGATTACCTCACAGAAACCAAATGAATTCGTTATTACAGATACTAAATGTTCCCGAAATTACTTGGTAGCTTGTCTTTGCAGATGACGAGGAGGATGGTTAGTTACGATGCCAAATCGTTATTTATACCAGCACATATGTGGACAAATATATTGTCGGTAGTATTTTTAGTGGAAATAATAAATCAACAAAAACTGCAATGTCTTCTCATCATTTTAAATCCATTCTGGTGAGGTAGGTATAGATTACATGCCACCAATTTCCTTCAGAGAGTCTCGATTTATCATAGGTTTAATTCATTTTTCTTGTTTTTCCTGAGAGTTTGACAAACTTCCCATATCTACCTTTCCAAGTATAATGCATCATGGCTAGTTCTTTGTTAATTCCCATCAACCAATTCCTTCTTGTACTACCATCAACAATGTCTCAAACCTATTAAACTATTAACTATATAGTTAAGAAAAACAAACTCTTCACTTGTATCTCGCGCGTCTCTCAAGGAGCAACAATGCTTGAACATCTAAACATCCGGATTGACGATTAACGATGATTTAAATGACGTGTATTGACATTTGTGAGAGTATTCTAGCCTCAACTTGGATTTCATATGCCCAATTTTGACATTCAATCTCAGCAATTTACCCGATTACCCAAATTACCCGTCAGGATGCTTGCTGAAGACACGTCGAACATTACGATATGCCGTCATGACAAAGTCGTATCAATGACGTAAATCCTGATCTTAAAACAGACAGTAATCCCAGTTTCCATTTTAAATAAAATTCTTACTCTGCATTATAGTTATGCTTTATCATCAAAATATTTTGGGTTTGTTTTGTTAACGAACGAAAAAGCCCCTTTATTAAACACAACAAAAACGTTTTGGATTATGAAATCTAGAAACTGAAGTAGGCACTGCTGTTAAGTTTTGTTATTGTAATTCCTGATTATCAAGTCGGGCTAATTATCAAGTCGGACTGATGATCAAGTCGGGCTAATTATCAAGTCGGGCTGATTGTCAAGTCACACTGATGATCAAGTCGGGCTGATGATCAAGTCGGACTGATGATCATCAATATAATATTGACGCAGTTACTGTTCACTTCTGTGTGAATTTTTGGTCGCAAAATCTCGTGTACAGTCGTCATGACTACGATATATATACCCAAACTGGGGAACTGGGGAAATTGGAAAATTAGCCACGCAGTTTATTCCTTTAACAAAGAAAGAGAAAATTATGGATGTTTACATTTCGCCATTAATGAGGTTGTCTAATGAATATTGGCCAGGCTGCTATCGATATTTCCATTATCCAATCTGTTATCATGTTGGTGTAGCCTCTCTCCCATGCCATGCCACGCAATTGGTTAGCCAAATTGTGATCACTAGTTTGCAGTCTAAACTTTGTTATTTCTGTCTGGGTTAACGAGAACATTCTTACGTATTGCTTCGTTCTTTCAAACGAAAATAAGTGATTTTCAACAAAAACGTTTTGACTCGTCCCATTCTCTTTTATGCATTCATGATATTTTGATTACTCGGTTAAAAAACCGCCAATTTGAAAGTAAAACGAGTGTATTTAACGCAGATATCTTAAAAAGAGAACATTTTAACGATTTTCTCACCTGACATTTGTGAATCCTGAATCCATAAGGAAATACGCACATAAGTTTCTTCTGGTGCTCATCTTCCCAGTGGGCAAAATCTTGAAAAAGGCTCTGTGGAGGAGTGTTTTCTCTTTTTGAAGATTTTGCTCACTGGGTTATTTCTTCCGTGATCGTCGCTTTCCAATGAACTGGGCGAGGATGATGACGATGAAACGGATGAGAAGTACGAAATGGATGAGGGTGGTGATATGAACATTCAGAACATTCCCCATTGAACATTGCGTTATGTTCTAATCATTCTTATCCGAAAAAAGAGAGACTGGGTTAAACATAAAATTGGAATTATTTATGAAAAAACAAAAGCAAGCAGTTGGAATATCTCACAACAATAACAAAATTCAATAAAACGAAATGTAAAACCTTCAATAACCAAATGTAACAAATTCTAAAGAAAGTCAAAAAGTTTTTTCCAGCCCAGCAGAGTCAGTGAAAAAGTTCCTTTTCCCAGCCTCGTTTTCCCAGCCTCGTTAGCCACCCTGCATGAGCATAATGTTCCAAGCTGTAAAAGATTGAGTATTTAATTCTTGGTGGTGGGTGGTGAGCTGACACTGGGATATCCCATTCATAGAGATTTTTTACTGGATGTCATTAATGTATGACCCCCAATAATAAAAAAAGCTCGATAAAGGAAGAGGTCTTCTGTGACAGACTTTTAATCAATCTTTGCTAACAGACCAAACCAAAAACTTCAAAAAGTCTACGAGGGAGAGTGTTTTCTATAGGAATGGTGCCTGCTGTTTCAATAAACAGGGCAAATGACCTACGCCAAATTAAATGCTTTGTTATAAACAAAATAAATGCTTTGCAATTAATAAAATCTTCTTGATTGTCAGATAGTGACATACTGTCTCTATACCCTCCAGGGTAAGTCAGGGCTTGCCAAATCTCAGCAACACTCGATGGCGTACAAATTTTACCGTCACTCTGTACGTCAACGTACAGTTGAACTGTGAGACTGTACTTAATTTTCAGTAAAAAAAAAACATAGCTTTTATTTCAATACGAATGAAATGAACAATGATGGCTCTCGTCATCGAATTTCAACAACTATGCTACCATATGTATTTTAGGAAAATAAAATTTCACAGGAGGTGAGATTATGTCAACAAAACAAAGATGTATTATATCATGTCAAATACAATATACATTTTTTACTTTTTAGTCAGCGGCTTTAGCACGCTGAGTATTAAAATCGTCTTTTTTTTTTGTTTGTTGTTTGTGGACAGGTTGAACCTTCTCCCTAATAACGATGATCTCCCTAATTTCTAGCCGCTTCATTCCCAGTGTATGTTTCATTTAAGTTTGTGCGCATATATTTTTGCAACCTTCTCCTTAAATTTAAGCTACTTGTATAAACTCTTGTAAAAATGGCGTAGAAGTTTCGTTCATTCACATGTGGGAAGAAGATTGGAAAAACCAAAAAAGGGTAAAAAAGAGAAGTTCTTTCTTACTTATTGAACTTAAATTAAAAAGATGTTGTTTGGAAGTTTATGTATTATGAAAATAACATTTGAGTTATGTTAAAGATGTGTAGCTAAGGGTTAGGGTTAGACCCTATATGGACCTGACGTCTCTTCTCTGTGTGTGTCCCCTACCCCTCCTGGTGTTGGTGTTATTGCTCGCTCAACGCAGCCACTTCCTCCAGACAGTTGCCATTTAATTCGACATTTCTTGGATGCTTTTTTTTAAGAAGTAAATGAGTATTTTAGTTTCTAATTTCTTAATTTTATGTATAGTGAATTTAGTTCTAAAAGTTTCTTCTTAAATGAGTTCCTTTTTTCAAAAACGAATATAAGTATATATACCTTGCGGTATATAAAAATACAGAACATCTCGAAAGAAACTTTATATACGCGTTTGCGAAGGAAAAAAGATTTAGATGTTACACATTTGAAGTCATCATAATTTTTTTTCGTTTTCAATGCAATTTCTTCTTCTTATATATACAACATGCAATTGAAAGCTCTCAACTTCTAAAGCCACCGTCTCTTCGTGAAAGCTAATCTTACGTTTGACTCGCAAAGTTTCTTTCGGGCTGTAATGTACATGTTTATTTTTAATTTTCCAACATTCGAATAAGCGCTTGAAATGTTATGAAATTCGATTTTTATCTTTTGAGGACGGCTTACATGTACAGTAGAATCCCGTTTAGTCGTACCCCAGATAATTGGACATTTGCTAAGTCGGACAGATTTCTTGTCCCCCTTGGATTTGACGATCCTAATCAAGCCAAAATACTCCGCTTAAGTCGTACCCCGGATAAATCGGACATTCGTTAAGTCGGACCATTTTTCTCGATCCCTTTAACAAATAAAACCCCGTGTAACCCGGACTTTCTGAAAATCGTAGGTCAAATGATTCGAATTCGAATTCCTGCAAATTTTATGAAAATCATACGATTTCCAGAGAGCATATATTCTCTAATGTCAACATGGCGTCACGCAGTGGAGAAAAACGGAAATTACAATTTTTAAAATTTTTATAATTAATAAAATCTCGTAAGTCGTACTTTTCAAGAAAGTCAGAGTTATCGATGTATCGAGACATTGACAGTCTCCCCGGAGGGTCAAAGTTAACGAGATTCTACTGTATATATATATATATATATGTATATTCTTAATGTTTGCCAAAAAAATACTTATTTGAAAATTGGCATTACTAAATCGTAGTTTCAAAAGTTTCTTAAATTTTGATGGTCTTTATTTATTAACTGGTTTCTTATAAAAAAAAACCCCAAAAACCTCAAGAAAACTTGTAGTCTCAACAGCCCCGACGTGAGTGCTGAAGCGAAATGAAAATGTAAACAGAACACTATTTCATATCTTTTTATACTAATACTAAATCTTGCTTTTTTCTTACCTAACTTTGAAAGAAAGAACTTTAGGAAAAATATCGCCTTTAGGAAAACGAAGGTATCAAGATCATTATTATATTGTTTTGATAGTGTTTGATTGATATCT
Source organism: Turritopsis rubra (assembly GCA_039566895.2). Lineage (NCBI taxonomy): Eukaryota > Metazoa > Cnidaria > Hydrozoa > Anthoathecata > Oceaniidae > Turritopsis > Turritopsis rubra. The sequence goes on from CM077630.1 coordinate 14,634,814, forward strand.
TTTTGTTTTAGATTAGAAAATTGAATAGTATAGATGAATGTTATACAAGAAGGAATATGTAAATCATGGTTATATACATATTTACATGGTTTTTGTATCATGACGCACAAATGGAGTTTTGGGTTTTGACATTTCCACAATTCATAGCAGAATAAAGAATTGAAAGATAAAAACGTCTGAGAAGGTATTGTTTTTGTTAGCTTTAGTTAATAGGGAAATTTGAAGGTATTTTCTTATATATCAGACGTTTTATCGTGGTTAGGTAGGAGTATCCATTGGTTAGGTAGGACTACTATGTATTGTCTCTTTTCTAAATCTTTTAGTTCAACTGCACAACTTTAGAAATCTCTAAATAGCCCAAATAATAGCACTGAAAAATAGGGATAATAGCATGATCGATCCAAAATATTTGTGTTAAATATGATATAATTCCAACATGGAGAAACACAACAATTTTTGTATATACACAGACTTATCATGGGAGTATTGCGTGTAAAAATCAATTTATGGAAAACTGTAAAATGTTTTTACACGCTGCACTAGTATCACCTTAATTTCATACCACCTTCATGTAAAGCCCAGTCTCTACTAGGCGGAAAATGTGGCGGCGGGTGATGTAGATTGAATGTAAAGTACACACCATTACTTTTCGCTATAACGATAAAAATCGCTCGCTGCTACATTTTCACCTAGCGGAGATTCGCCTTAAAAGCACTCTTCAAAATTTTTACAGCAGTTATTTATTGATTTTTTTGCTTTTATTTGAATTTCAGTAAGATCAAACGTTTTTTTTCATTTTATGACCGACCTTAGCCAAATGGTAAGTATTGAGTAATCTCAACTCTCCCCTTCTGATTTAATTTGCTGATATTTCTTAAAAAGCCTTTTGGAAACCATTTAAAAGTTCTTGAGCTACCATTTATATTATAAAATCATTATACAGAAATTATGTGCACATCGAACCATTGCTGGTGACTTAAACTTTCAAAAACCTTCCACGGGTGAGTTCTTAAAAACAGAAGAAAGAAACAAACTGCACAGTATAAATAGGAGTGTTAACCTCAAAATTCTGAACGTAAATTTCAGAAGATTTTTCAAATTCAAATTCCATTAAAACATAGATCAATTTAAGGACCCCGGTTACACATTGCGAAATTAAAGTTTTTTAATAAAATTCGGCAACCAGGAATTAATGTGATGAAATAAAAAAAGCGGAAGTGGAACCTCTAATAGCGGCCACTTCTAGGGACTAAACCTCAGTGGCCGTTGTGTAGAGGTGGCCGCTGAATGGAGGTGGCCGCTGAATAGAGGTTTGAATTCGGAATGCGGACACTGAAATTGAATGCGGAAGAATTGGCCAGGCAGTGGATAAAATGAATATATATATATATGTATATATTGTAAAATAACTTTTTTTTCCTTTTTAAGAGAAAAAAATTATGTAAAATGTCTTATTTTTCATTCATTTATACTGCAAAAACACACACGTAGCTGTTGAATAGAGGTTAAATTGTCCATCGGGCAGACAAAAAGTGGCCGTTAGACCCTTATTTAGAGGTGGCCGTTGAATAGAGGTGGCCACTATTAGAGGTTCCACTGTATGGTATACTTGCTGAAAGTAATTGTACGTACGAGTGCGCGTACACCAATTTGGCAAACCCTTTGTGACCTCTGAAGTGTCTATGTTCAAATTAGTGTCCGTTTGGAGACGTCTAATAATGATTCATTGTCGTTTATTCTGTCGGCTATGACGGTTACTCTAAGTGATGTTCATAATCGAATCATCAACTGAGGTTCACATCAAGTTAGCCACCATATCAAAATCACATGAATTCCAACCTGATTACTGAACTATTAAAATGTATTTATAAGAGTCTTAAAGAAAGCTATTAACTAGGTTGCAGAATTGTTTGCAGAGTCCACATTGATATGATCAGTATTGTAAATCCATTCAAGTTCTTTTAATTGTGTCTCTTGAACATGAGCAAGTTGAACTAAGTCTTCAAGTTTATTAAGTCTAAAAACGAAGAAATATGAAGAGATTATTGCCCCTCTTTTGAAAACATTTTAACATCAGCTCTGACCGCTATTCAACAACATCGCTGTCAGTGCCATGTAAATACGTTTTAAAAGGGTCCGATGTTTATTTGAAGAAAGCGGGCCCTATAATACTAGTAGATAATGCGCAAAGAGAGAAAACTTATTAATACGACTCTTCTTTATCCCCAAAATTAAAAATTGCTCTCGCATATAAACAGGGTGGGCTTATATGCGGGGTAGAAGGGTAGAAGATGTGGGATGTTTTACTTATGGTCTGAGGAAGTATTTTATCGAATATAGTTTTAGATCGTAGGATCCCCTCTAATGACGAAACATTTATAAAAGGAGGTGCTTTGATCTTTTTTGACTAACATTCAGTATTATTGGCGTCATAAAGTTTGGCGACCTTAATCTTCGGTTAGAACATTTAGAAATAGAATAAACAAAATAATAAGTATTTTTTTAATGATTTTAGTAAAAAAAACTTTGGAAGATTTCGCAGCTTTCATTTTCCCACCAATCACATAGCTTTCTCGAGCCCCAATTTGAGTAGAAATCATTTTCAAATGCTCTCCTTAGCGGATTCTCTTTCAGCACAGGCTCAGCTACAAAACTGTGTGAGCGATTTCTTTTTTAAGACTCTGAGACGGAGAAAATAATTTTTTTGTGACGAAATGTTTTTAAAATAACCATTAAAAAATTTTCGTCAATTTCTCCTGAACAACATTGCACGTATCCTTAAGCGACACAAATACAACTCTTACTTACTCTTCATCCAACATGTCGAAGTAAAAGGACTGCGTACTAGTTTGATCCAATTCTTTAATAAATCTTTCAAACTGCAGAAAACAAATTTATGAAAATAATGTTGTTAAAGTTCAATGAATAAATAAATAAATAAATAAATGAATGAATGAATGAATGAATGAATGAATGAATCACCTCTTGTTTTTCATTCTGCACACGAATCTGATAGTCTTCATAGCGTTCCATTAAACCCTCTCTCAGCTTGTCTATGCCTTCCTTTTTTCCTCTCATTTCACTTCGAAGAAAAGAAGAAGGAAAAATAATGCCTTGTCACATATCACCATTCTCACAGTGGGCAAAATCTTCGAAACGTCTCTGTGAAGGAATGTTGTTGTTTTTTTATTGAAACAGCATGCGATATTGCTTGCCATTCCTATAGAAACACTCCTCCCCATAGACTTTTGAAGATTTTTTGAAGATACAAGAAAAAGTCTTTATATATGGCAGTGGTCACACTTACTTCAACCATCTTCCTAGAATATCATGCAAAATATTTCGATGTTTTGTGAGGAACTTGATCTGATCTTGAATACCATCATAACATTGCGATAATTCTCTCCTGAAAAAAACGGACACTGCTTAGTTTCTTTAGTATAAACAAAATGTCGGGCAAAGGTTATGGCATGAATATACCTTTCATTCCTATCAATTAAATCATCCAGAATGGTTGCTCCTTAAAAAGAAAAGCAAAATTAAAATTAAATTAAAAGTTTGGAAAACGAACTGAGATTATAGTCAATAATATTAACCCCCTCAACCCCAAAGTTTATGTTATAACTCAAGTTTGAATCCGAATTGAAGAAAAATGAATGTACCACTGTTTGGCTAGGGCTGGGCTCTTATGATAAAAAAAATATATTTCATGGTTTCTTTATAAAAAGCTCAAAATTTTTGACCGCAAATAAATTCGCGAAATTGAAATGTTTTTATACCATATTGATTTATGCAATATGTGAAAATATTATTGTCATGGACTACAGTACGCATGTCTACGACGAACCGTTACCGAGATATCGTTGTTCAAAGATTTTGCTGACGTCATGTGACGTCAATTTTGCCACATGCCTCGTGGATGCCTTTGAATCTGTCAAATGGACTCCGCAAAAAATTATCTAGTACTAAAGTCTTGAATGGGAAACCTAAAAAACCGTCGAACGACTTCCTTCAAAGATTTGTAAAAAAGAAAGAAGCTTACCTTTCCTTCTGTATTTAGCTTTATCAAATCTTTGATAGGTTTGCAATATAGATTTTTTGTAATATTCGATACATTCGGACCTAACAACGTAAGTGAACGAATTATGAAAACAAAGAAAAATCGATCGAATTCTGTTCACACGATTCGATTCGATTCGATTTGCAGCAAAAAATAAAAATAAGGCGCGTTTGGTTACCATGGTAACACTTTCAAGAAACCACTCTCTGACGTCCACAGTTCCTTTAAACTTTTTCCTTTAACGATATCCGAAATTGCATGTTCTAATTCTGATAAATCCTCAATGATTTTGTCGTACTGTGTAGAAAATTACACACACTTTAGTATAAATTGTATCTTACAGAAAACCTGATGTAACTTGCACACAGGCAACTTTAAGTTCTTTGCATGACCAAAAAAATACTTGTAAGCGCCCGGGTGCTTAAAAAATACCTGTAAGCGCCCGGGTGCTTAAGAGGAAATACAGTATACTTATCAATAACGGAAGTCTCAACATATTATAATCAATAAAACTGATATCACAAATGAAAGGGTGTGGCCACACATTCCTGAATTATGTTTGAGAATAAGCACCCAGTACAAGTATTTTCCAGCTTCCTTTACCTGTTCCTTGTGTGGACTGAAAGATTCAAGAAAGTCTAAACATTAAAAGAGAATAAGGACTAAAAAACGAAATGTTTCACATCATAAGAACACTACTATTTAGTTTAGCCAACTTACATTTCTGCTTATCGCAACTTTCACCAGTGCCAGCTCTTTTTAGAGAATCAAAGATGTTTTTGCAGCTGCGCAGAAGAAAAGAACAAAATATCAAACTTGATACTCGACTAGAGCATCATAACTTTGCTACAAAAACTGTAAAACATTTTAACAATGGATAAAAATATATTATTTTCATTTTCACCTTAACAAGTGCTGATATTTTTCTGTTGCTTGTATTCGAATATGGTGAGATGAATCTTTTATGTGTTCTAACGCTGTTTCCAATACAATCCTAAAATAAATCAAGTGGTCCAGATTTCAAGAAATTAGAAAACCTACAGTGTAACTTAGAGGTTATCAAGCAGATTGGAGGACATAACCTTCGAGCCCAGACATCTTGCCCTAATAACAGTTTAGCTTTTTATTTGAGAATAAGGGAAAACAGACACAATTCAGTGCAAACTAGTAAGAGGTGGTTGACTTCTACACGAAACTTTCAAAGTCTAAGATTTCACAATTGTTAACCATCATCAATTGCCATAGCTCCTCTTAGGCTCTGTCAAGGGAGAATCAAAACAACCTATCCAGGCTTAAATGGAGAGCTTAGTCTATTTTAATATTTAATATTTATTTTAATTGCTATTCAGAGGTATTTTCAATGGAGGTATTTTTCAAAATTGCATCCGTTAAAAACACATTTTATTGTATGGTTGGTTGGTTGGTATATCTTCATTTCTTTCTATTCTGTATTATTTTATCTCCTAAATGTCTGCTTATAGGAATAAATGAAGAAAGAGTCTCCATTATAAAGGGTGTCAGCTATATTGAGGTTCCATTATATTCTTTTATATTCTATGTGAAAGCAGTGATGTACAAAAACACATGGAAATCCAAAAGGATGACATTGAGGTTAAGCGAAATAAAAATAGATCTTTTCAATGCATTTAATAAACATAACATACTCCACTGATTCGTGAGTCAGATATATAGCTTTACAGATTGACAGCATATCTTCTGCATTTCTGTGAGACCTGCATGCAAGATTTGCATAAACCTAAAAAAACCCCGATAGACCAACATTTAAAGGTATTTCAGTACCACACAAGTAAAAGAAATCTTATCACGTCACATAAGAGCTAGCAGAGCGTATGAGCAGAATAGGATGTGATCAATTTCTGTATGTTTTACAACTTCTGCCTTAAATCTATCATGTGAGAAAACACTATCAACTTTTCCAGTTTGTACAAGAACCTGTCCAACTGAGGTCTGTTAAAGGTACGTCAAATAGCTGTGGAGGAGTGCTAATAGTATCAATCACAGTTTTTCTGTTTTACACTCCTACACAAAATTTCATGTTTTCAATTTTCAACAAATTAAGATGGTAGATAATGGTCTTGTAATGAGGCCATCTAGTTTTCATAAACAGCTAAAATAAACAAACACAAACCTTTGCACAGTTTGCATTATCTTCAGTTGTTCCACGATTAGGAAAAAGGGGAGGTAAACTAGCTGAAAGTGAAAATAAGAAATTTCTACAGATTTCATTGGAGTAAAAAAAAGTCATTTTGTAGAATTACAATCAGAAAATCAGAAATCAGAAAAGTCAGAAAAGTCAGAAAATCAGAAAATCAGAAAATCAGTTTTTTTTGTGTGTTCTTTGTGGTTTCTTTTTTTCTTATATGGAAAAACCAAACAACTGTACCCTTACAAAACAATCCAAACAGAAACTGAAGAAACACTGTTATATGGGATGCTCACTTCGTAACAATCACCAATACTCAAATAACTAATCACATCAATGTTTGGATGATTTTTGGAAAATTCAACTAGAAGTTAGTAACCAACCCCAACGCACCCCCACCCCTCGAAAATACGTGATTACTAGTACAATGGAAATACAAACTTACCAACTCCGGCCTTTTCTGGCATATTATGATGCGTTAAGAATTCACTTGTCACCAATATAAGAGGGTTGTCAGCCTGATATAGAAGAGAGGATTAGATTGATAACAACTGAAAGTGTTGTAAAAGACAGAACTCAAAAAATACAAAAGCAAACAAAACTCAGTGAAAAAATCAATAGATTCATTTATTATTAAATGAAGGTTTCTGTTAGCCAAGGCATAAATGATATCATTTAGAAATTTTCTATTAACTACTTTTGACAATTAATTGATGAAAAACACCAGGAAATTCTTTAGGTTCAATTACAGATCTTGTTTCACTATATCATGTTAGAAATAATTTGATCACAATGGAGTGAAACAATGAATTCTTATTGGAGAATACATCAACTTACAAGAATATCAGGGTAGTGAAGAATAGGTGCCATTAAGTCAGGTTTGAACTCTCTTCCATTATAATAGAGTTCTTGTTCTGTTGCCATGACACCAATTTGTGATGCTAAGGAGTCTTGCAAATTTGAGAAACTTAAGAAAACATAATTATATTTGATACAACACATAAACACACACAAACACACAGCTACAGAACAGTTCAAGTTCTGGATTCACAAAAAAGCATCGTAAATATGGCCACCTACTTATCGGAATGTTTTAGGTAGATGATATGCATCGAACTTGCTTTTGTAGAGTAAACATGAATAGTCTAAAGAAATATAAAAGGGAAAAGATTTATTTTAGTTCAAAGGCTGTTAATGAGCCATTATTAAACAAATTTATACAAATTTATAGAATCTATTAACGTTCTGTATTTCCTTGAATAAGTGTCCTCCCGCGTATAAGTCCCCCTCCTGGAAGGCCGATTTTTAAATAAGTGCCTCAGGTTTATTCAAGAAAATACAGTATATCATATTTATGGGTATAATAGAATCTATTTATTTTTGATTTCCTATGGAAAACAAAAAGTAGTAAAACATACTTTCATTAATATGATGTCTTCAATTCCTTTGAAGAAACGATCGTGGGTAATCATATATTCAGGATTAGTTTCCAGCAAACCTTTTAATATAGGAGTAATGAGATTTTTCAAGCCTTGTGATATGCATGTACTATCAGGAAGCTTTGAAGAATAAATAAGTTGCCCCTTGTAGTCTTCGTAACAAGCAATATCTCCCTGGTTCTTCTCTGTGATCATTTTGAACCTAGAAATGAGAAATTTTTACTATCGAAACTGGGATACTAGTATTCTCGTATTTATCATTTTCTAATAGTGGACTCTAATAGTGCATCTCCATTAATTAACAACAATAGTTACATTAATCTAATATAATGTCCAGACACAAGAAATTAATGATACATACATCATGTCTTTGTTTTTCCTGCCACCGTTTGGTTTGAAGGGTAAATCCCCTGTTGCTAAGTGATAAAATGTGACCCCTAAACTCCATAAATCAATCTAAATAAACGAATGAATAAATGGATGAGTGAAATAAAGAGAAATACCAACGAGAAACATTAATAGGACCCAAGCATTGAAAAACTTACAGCAGCAGAAAATTTCTTATTTGTAACAACCTTCAACACAGCTTTTTCATAGATATCAGGGTGCTATTAAGAAAAAAATCAATATTGTTATAATTTCAAATAGTTTGAACTGGCAAACTGCAATTTATAAACACTCCCACTGCTAAAAGAAGGTTAAGTAATTCAGTGTTTCAGTGTCCAAGGAGGATTGTTATGGTTTCTTATCTGTAACATTATATGGGAAGCCTTTAGTATTCCCAAACTTAGCCAGAGTTAAATGTTAAAATGTCAACTCAACAATCTCCTACCAGGTATTCTTCAGTACCGTAAGTTGAGAAAAAGGGTTGATCTAGTTCTTTAAGTTCACGGGCTGCACCAAAATCAGTTATTTTGTAAACATATCTAAGAACGTAGAAATTATCTGGCTATTATAAGAATATTCCAAGAATATTTCAGGCAATCACAAATGTAACCATGTAACAAATACATAATTTTATTTTCTCCTAAAAATTCTTTTACCTCCCTCTTTCGTTGTATTGATTTTTGCCCCAATTTCTGTCAGCTCGCAGAATATTTCCAGGTTTAACATCTCGGTGCACAATATTATTATCACAAAGATACTTCATCCCAGCACCTAAATTAATGAAGAAGGTTAAAAAAAAATTCATCCCCCCCCCCCACCCCCCCCACCACCCCCCCACCCCCCCCGCCCACCTACCTCGTTCTTTCATTTTCCTGTACAATTGAATAATACTTAAAAAACAATGGTGTAAAGGAGTGTTTATACTTACTAACATCTCGAATAACATTTTTAAAATCTTGTTCATTTAGTCCGTAAGTGTGTTCAGGTTGCTCCAAAATATCATGAAGGCTACACTCACATAGCTCCATTAACAATACTGTTGCCTTAGTACCATTCTAAACAAAAACATAAATTGCTGAAAAGTCAGTAAAAAAATAACCAATTTCTTGACAATCAAAAGATACAAAGATATATATATTCTTTATTATGTGTAATAATCAGGAGATAAAAACCACCTCTTGTTCTAATGCAATCAATTTCACAATATTTAAATGTTCAAGTTTTCCAAGAACTTCAATTTCCCTGTCCTTTACTTCACGCGGTCGTCTATCAGCATGTGAATTAAACACTTTGGCTGCATATAAATCACCTGAATTCTGAAATAGAAATTTATCAATGAATTTTTCGTCCAGTTCAAGCTCAGGAAGTTTTAATAATACAATGAATTAATTGAGGTCAAAACAATGCACTGATTACGTATTTAGTGAATTCACCTTATGTCGGCAACGGAATACAGTTCCTGTTGCTCCTTGACCAACTGCATCTCGGACAGACCACACATAGTTATAACTTCCACGTATGTCAGTCATATGGCTTTGTTTATATTTTTCTTTTTTTTCTCAATAAACCTTTAAAGAAACCCACTTTGTTTTGGTTCAGCAATCGAAAGAGTTTTTTCAAAGATTCTACTTTATATTTGATCAACAGTCATTACCTAAATCTTAAGGGTTTTAATATTTATTAGTAAAACAGAGTTACTCCCGGCAAAAATAATCTACTACAGCAGAAAAAAAAAACATTACAAAATAACACAAAAATCAAACAAGTCTTTTAACAAACCAATACATATTAAAAGTTACATACAATTGCTTATACATGTAGACTAGGATAAATCCTAATTCCAAAAAAAACAGGCCAAATATTTAAGCCGGCTAATAAATAATTGTTTTTTTCAAGCACTTTCTTATTTCTTATTAAGTAATGTTAACAAATACCAGACACAAAACAATGAATTTCATTAAATGTCTTGGCATAAGCATTCTAATGTTTCAAGGGAAATTCCCATCTGAGGGGAAATGTAAAATGTAAGCAATATTTTGAAGTAATCTGATAACATCGAATTGCATTTAAAAATGGATTCTTTTTATAACTTATTCAACATGCCACCATAGTGATAAATGTCATGCATAGAAAAGGGATAAAAAACAAGAAAGAGCTTCTTTGTTGTTCTTATGTAATCATCAATCAATCTATTGATATAATGCTACAACCTTTTTAAAATGAAAGATACTTCTTAGAAAAATAAGTACTTAATAATAATAACAAGCCCCAGTTCCTTTTACTTTCTTGAAGAATTTAAAATTTTTAAGATTTCCAGAAACAAGTTGATGATGTCCAAATACAAATTGATTGCCGCCATTATGTATTCTTCCGGGGAGAGTTTATGGATCAACATGTGGGTATCGAAAACAATGAAGCCTGAGAATAAAGCAGCACCAGCAAGACCAAGAACAAACTCCATTATTTCACTTTGGATAAATATCTAAAAATAAGAGAAAATGTGACAATGAATCATTTGGTTTGCATAAACCAGTTTATGTTTGCCTCTTTGAATGTTCAAAACTTGATTGCCCTTTGAGTACACTATACAATTCAGAGAAAATCTCTTCCATACCTGCATGATTGAACCTAGAATCAATATCCAGAGCAAGGAAAATAACCTGCAGAAGAGAGGAAGAACACATTAAATAAGAATACTTGGGCACAATTGTTTCAACAAATAAAATTATTGCAAAATGGCCTACCCTGCTCCCATTGTGCTGAAGTCTCTTTTAGATTGGAATGTATACACGGTTAAAGCAACAACTGTTGCCATTGTCAAACCCAATGCTTGCAATACCAGTAACTGATCATAAAACGTCACTACAACCGAAGGTTAAAAGTATATAATAATATATCGTTTAAGTGTTGCAATCCTTCAATAATCCTGGTTCCAGTAGTTTGTTTTAGGCTGGCTGCTCGGGGAGAATTGCAGTGATTCAGTGATATGGGCCTCTATCAAGAATGAATACCCCACTAGACTGATAGATGATTGTGGTATTATTGATTTTCATCAATTTTTCAGTCATATTAGTCATATTTCTAATCATTTTATTTTTATTTTTATTGATTTGAACCACTATCAGCTAACACTCTAGCATTGAGTCCACCGCCTTACCAAAAGAAACTTTATATTTCCACGTAAGATAATTAACTTTCGCAAGGAGTCAGCATCTCTAGAAGTTAATGGTTTATTGTTTATCTAATGAAAACTTCATGTAACAGATAAAACTTTACATGGAAATCTTTTGAGTTTTCAAGTAAAAATTCATTCCTTCACGGACATATAAAGTTTCATTCGGGTTGTACTGTATACACCCTGTGTTAAAAATTTATATAGTGTTGTTTTTTTGCTGTTTTGTTTAAGAAATAAATTACATACCAACAGTTCCAACAGTATAAGCCTCAACAAATGTCTGTAACACAAAAGTAAACATTCAATTATCATCTATTTTGTTTGGAACAATATACTAAAGCTAAATTACATGTTTACACTTACAAATGCTGCAAGCAAATAAAGATTAATTGGTGATTCTTTGCGTTTGATTCCCAATGCAATTATAAGTCCAATTGATGCAAACAACCCAACAAACAACAAATTTGGACTATAAACAAAAAACAAATTTTAGAAATCAGTTATAAAATTCTGTCCAACCCATGCAAGCATGGAAAACGGACAATAAACCAAGTTTGATGATGTATGATCATTTGTCGTAAATCAAAATTCCTGTACGTTGCTGTGAATAAATATAATTACCTCTGTTGGACAAACCCCTTCGCTTTCTCATTGTACATGAAAAAAGCCCCAACCAATGTTGTGAAAAAGAGCTGCACACTTAATATGCCATAAACTTTACGTATGAAACCTTGAAAGATAAGAGAAAAGAAATAGATAAGATAAATTGTATCTGCATAAAGTTGAACTGAAATTTAGCTATATGTAATATTGCTAATCTATAGTCTTATTCTGTTTTTGAAAAGATGTCTGATAAGAAAATGTGTTGGAAGATTTTTCAGACTTTGACTTTGGCAGTTCCCTGAAAAATCCTTGGTGGACGTCCTTTGCTTATCTATTAAATTAGGTTGGTGTCAGTCAGTATTGAAATTGGTCATTTTTTTCTTTCGAATGCAACAGAGGATAAATATAAAGTTTTATGTTTTTTTGTTGGAGACGTCTTCAAAGGTTGTGCTCCGTACGTGTTTTAGTTGACGGCACCAAAATACAACTTTAGCACTCAAATTTCCTCGAAAGATAAAATGTGAAATCGGACACAACATTTACTGTGCTGGAGGTAGTAAGTTTGTTTCCCTGATTTTACCGAATCACCAAATGAAAATTTTAAATATTTTTCAAAATTTACAGCAGTCAGTCGGGGAACGCGAACCAAGAATTTCTTCAGCCAGGGAACTACCTAAGACAGTGAAACTATAATTTTTCAGCGAACTGCCTCTAAAAAGAAGTCAGCCTGAAGACACTGATGTCTCTTCAGGCCACAACAGTCAAACGCTGTGTTTGTCATTTTTGTTATTTTCTATTTGTTCTGTTTTGATTGTTAATCCTTTGGATTGTGTTTGCTCGTTAGTTGGCAATATATTTTTCTTGATATTTGCAGCCCTCTGGATGGACTGTGGACTGGCTGGAGTTTGTCTGTCTGTCAAATATTTTCAAAAGTGAAAGTGGGGATAAATAAACTCACAATCAATATTACTAGATTGCAATGAGAAATTTAAACACATACACAAACAAAAACATACCGAGTCTGATCTCTAGGGGAGATTGAGCAACAGTAACGCCATAATTAAAGTCATCTTCAACATTTTTAAAAAATGTTCCACCTTCCATTTCGACAGCCATATTTGTTTTTGAGGATGAGGTAATGCCACAGAATGTCTTTTAGTCTTAGATCAAACTTGTTGCTGAATGAGGCTAAACTCTCCCGTTTTTTATCAGCGAGAATCGGGATTAAAACATGTCTGCTTTCGATTGAGCAAACGAAACGCAACAAAACAGATTTTTGCAGGGACTTTTTTTAATGAAATTTTATTATTTTAGTCTGCATGCACGGCAGTTTCTATTGTTTTCTTTTCCCTACATGCACGGTATGCACTTGATTACTCCTTTACGTTAATTTACTTTTAAAGAACGAAAGATGTTTGAATGTTTGAATACACACACTCTGCGCGTATGATGCACGAACAAAAAACTGCCGGGCCACCCACCCACACAAACACTTTGTATTATTTTTATGGTTGTTTAGGCATCAATCGATCAATTTTGGGCAATCCTGTATTTTAGTGTCGGATTTAACAAATAGAAATAAGTAGACGTCCGTTATTTTGAATGTTCCTTACTTATTTCGAACATTCGCTAAAAATAATTCCAAATAAAATAAAAGTCCCTCTAGGGCTAGGTTAGAGTTTGCCTTCAGAAACTCTTATAGAGTCTATTCTGCTTATTTGGAACCCTGTTATTTCAAATGTTTTTTCCAGTCCCCTGGCATAAATATATATATATACCATCCTTTAATTCAAACTTCCATAGAAAAATTAGTAAAAACAAAAAGAAAAGTTAGAATTTTAATCGAATATATTGATTTTTCAATAAAGCACATCTATCTTACAATAAAATAAAACTAGGTAACACCGTAAACTGTATTTTGATATTTCTATATACTTTTCTCCTGAAAACTGAAGATGGTGCTTGCAGCCTTAGTTGACCCTTTTACCTCAAACTTCAACTTGACATTATCTAGCGATTATCTTGTCCTGTTAAGAACAAGTCAGAACATAACAAATCCTTCTTTGAAAACAGAACAGGTTGATGGAATCGGTCAGTTGTAACGGGACTTGACTGCAACTAAGCCAGAATAGAATATTTTTTTTTTTTTTTGGAAATGACCTGATTTACCTTCGTTTTCTACTGCCACTGCAAATTTATCACCTTTATTTTGGCTTTCACTCTTTCATATAGGCATGATATCCTTTAATATGGGATTCCACGTTGAATCTATTGATTAAACGATCTCTAATACTGATATGTTGTACAATATTATGATCTTAAGACTTAAAACACTTGTCCTGTTTTTTTACCTAATTTATATGAATTTTTAAAACTTCGGTTATTTTGAACATTTGCTATTTCAAACAAAATCTCTGGTCCCTTGTGAGTTTGAAATAACAGACATCTACTGTAGAGTCGGATTTCTGCTCTGCCAGTACAATGAGAAACATAATATAATAAATAGTCTTGTCTGGCAATCTAATAAATGAATCTCATTATGTTTAGTTTTTCTTTTAAAACCCTTTTACACCATCAATTTCTTGTTTATAACCCCTTGGAGATGCTCCTGCTTTGTGTATTATATATGGTGCATAATTGAGTTTACGCTGGCAGGAAAGCGTGCAGAACAAATTGGTCTTGATAATAGAATACTTAAACAGGAAACATTACAAAACAGTATACGTCATAATGGAATTCGTCTATTTGCATGGCTTCTTTCTAATTATTTCTAACACGTGAATCTTTATGACCTGTATGTCGTTATGTTATGTTTTGTATTTGTGATATGAGCTAGGGGGGAAATTGATAAGGTAACTGGAAAAAAAAAAAGAAGTTTTACAATGTAGTGAATAGTTATTGTTGTTGTGGAATGTCAAGTAAAAAAATATGTACAGGCTATATTGAATAGAGTCTTTTCAAACATTTTAGTATGGAAGCACATCATGAAGAGGAGGGTAGCTAGATTTGGATTCGAAGTTAAAGTCAAAGATGTCAAAACATATTACCATAACAAACAATAACTACAATTTAGTGTTCTGTTTATTTTCATGCGTTTTGTTTTATTCATAGGGCTTTATAATTAGCTAACCTGCTAAAAACATTTGAAAGTCATCTATTCATGTATATAAAGTGTTCCAACAGTACTCTCCCAGTATGTCTCCCATTATGTTGCTTTAATATGAGTTTTGTACATGTGTTTACCAATCACCACTAACATCATCTTTTAACCAAATAAAAAAGGCTCTGTCAAGATGCACAGTAGTTTCCAGGGTGCGACAAATAGGCGTACGGGCATATGTACATATGTGAAAAATCCCTTTTTTTACTTAATATTATATAGTTGGACATTGTGATTTTATTTTCATAATGTCTTTTCTTCTGAAGTATTTATGTCAACAATTAATTACAAAATGACCAATCTGACAGAAATAACTCAACAACAATTACAAGCTTTAAAAGGTAAAATTATTTTCCTGACATTTTTATCATTACTTCTGAACTTCATTAACTGGTGTTAATATGCCTTAAATTTTGCTGACATATTTATGGCATTTAAAAATTCTCTCACCATTCTGGAATACTCTTGCTATGATAATATATATGTTATAAAACAATTTTATAGATTTTGCTACCGCTGAAAAAAAAGAATTAGTTTCACAACTGGAAGAAATTTTAGACGATGTAGCAAAAACAGGCCAATATATGTAAGACATTTTTCTTCACGTTTTTATAAAATAAAAAGTTGGATTTGAAGTTAATAATTTCAGTTTAGCAATTTTATCATTTTATCTTCTATTCAATCAACTTTGATTGATCAATCAGTTGCTGGCTTTTCTAATGCTTTGGGGATGTAGGACTGTTTGTGAGCAATCACACCTATCAACAATAACAGTGTGTTCGAATAATTGGCATGAATAGCATATCATTTATCTCTATTTTAACAATAACAGTTGTTTGATGATTGAATGTTTTGATATTAAAGTCCTTGTTACATGGAAACAATAAAGAAATGGTCAAATAGAATTTGAAATGTCATTGTACTATTGTTGGAAGGAAAATCCACCTACAAAAAGTAAAAACAACAATGACCTCTAATGGCCTAGTAGTTGAGTGCTTGCTTCCAAAAAGGAGGTTGCCTTTCAAAACCTGACCGACCCATGTCTGCGACCATAACAGTGAATCGATCCACACAGCTTGAGAGCTACAGTCCTTAACAAAAATTATGGGACATTTCTCCTCCCCTCTATAATCAACGTGGATGTGTTGTAATTAAACTTTGATGACCTTCTGGCACCATCCAATAGGTGTAAAACCACTTTCCAACATATAATTCAGGGGGAAGGGTTAGGCATGTGGTTTTACCAGATTTTGCCTCAAAATAGTGTGTCTCAATAGTTTTTATAACAGATTAATATAGCAGGGCTGTATTCGATACCAAAAATTCGCATGATCTTATTGGTCAATTAAGCTTAAATTTGAACATCAAAATCGGATAAGTAGATCAGAAATGGCATTCGCTTACGTAATAAGTACAAATATTATTGACACTTTAATATTGATGTCAAGAAATACTTCTTTATTTTTTAAGCTTTCCCTGGCATTTCATGAAACCATTGTATGCTCATAAACTGGACAAGGTCAGTTTATTTACTTAGTTTACAAAACAGATCTTATAAAGTTATTGTGTGTTCCTAGAAAGTCAATCACATCATTGTAGGTAACAGAAGAGTTTTTATCGACAAACCCTCCATTAAAACCAGATGGTACAGAAGACCCTGAGGAAATTGAAAAGTTGAAAGACTTTCGAAATGAATTACTCATCATGTTCGATAAGTTCATCTCGTATGTTAAACTTTACTCTTCATTTGAAGTTACGTTATTTTAAGCGTTAGTCAGCAAATCTTAATTTTGTGATTTCACCTTATGATTGCCTCTTAGTGCACCTTTCACCATTCAAAGAGTTTCGGAACTACTTACAAATCCTAAAAAGCATTACAGATCGACAGCGAAATTTTTTAGAGGATTAGAAAAGGTATCTTTATCAGTGTTTTGGAATCTAATATATCCAGATGTCATTCAGCTGCTTATATGCATGGTCTTCTTTTGATTTAGAATATTCTCGTTGTGAGCACTATCGACCATATTCCTGCTGATCAAAGGCCAATCCTAAAGTAAGTTTTGCTGAATTATGTAAAGTGTGAGCAAAATTTTGAACCATTTTAATCATTGAACTACTTTTTGTCATTAGACGTTGTCATGGTGAAGAAGTTTCAGAATGTGAACACAATGGTTTTTTGGATGCAGTGGTAAAACCCCCAACCAAAAAATCTGTATTAGAAGAAACGCCTGCACTATCCACAACAGCAAAACCACAAAATGGAGATGAAATACCAGTTGCTGAAAACAATAACGATAATAATCCAGCGATGCGTAACTTCAATTCTGGTGTTAGAGATGTAAAAGATAATAGTATTCCTGAAGGTATCACTAATACGACAACCGAACAAGCAGAAAACAACGACAAATTAACAAGTATGTTGTTATGCACAGAGCAAGTAAACGATATAACTGAAACATCGAGTCATCCGATAAGCAGTCAAACGAATGATGAAAAAACAAATATTGGAGAAGAATCAGAAAATTGTAGGATGATTTTCTCATGTTTTGTTTATTTTATTATTTTGTTTTATACAGCAGAATTATATACAAAGTTGATAATTTGAAGGTAAACAAGATGATGCATCAAAGACAATATTTTGTCATAGTTTATTTAATTTTTGTTAATTGGAATGTGATACATTTGCTATTCATTTCTTTTCTTTTAAAAATGAAACTTCCTTTGGTTGAAAAATTGTTTTCTTTTTATCAGGCAACAATGATGAAACACCAAAAAAGAACATGACGGTTGGGATGGAACAAGATTGAAGTAGCAGCGTTGAAACCTACGGATGTTAAATTGTTAATTTTCTCTTAACTGCTCAAATAAAAAGCTAGCCATAGCAGATTGTTAACTTGGAAAACATGACTAGTTTTAAAAAACGAGTCAGTTATTCATTTGGGTTATCCACTATTATCCATCATATATATCTCTATAGCAAATACTTAAATAAATTCTCCATCATACAGTAGAATACATTTGTAAGTTAGAAGAGACATTTATAATTTTTGTATGAAAATTTTATGTTGAAATAAAATATTTTGAAACCATTTGTTTGTTTCATTGTGAAGGAATATTACCCGATTTGCCATGTTAATCAACTGTCTTATAATCAGTACCTTTCAGGGTATGAATTAGAAACAAATAGCTTAGCTAAAAAATCTAAGAGAGCTAAGATTTGCTTTAGGTGAATGTGAAAACTACATTGTACATGTGAAATTGTTGTTACTTACTAATGTGCTGAAGCATTTATTGCATCATTATCTTTTTTTCGCTGATCGAAACTTTGTATTTTGGTTGTTTTGTTTTTCACAAACTTAAAAAGACTTTGCATTTTGCAAAATGTGAGCCAGTAATTCGTACCCTGCCTTTTGGTACAACATAATATAATTTGTCATATATTTCTTCTAGTAAAAGCACCTTCATTTCTCACTGCACTGAAACTTTTTGTTAATGAGGGTTACAATGATGAAATGGCAACTGTTTTTTCTTTTAGAAACACAAAATTCAAAATGACTTCCCCAGTGTACCATCATAAAGGCTGCCGGTTGTGCGCACGATTCACTTTTGCCATTATTGGAACCATTCTTGGATTTTCTGGCAGTTTATGTTTTGCCATTCTTTATAAAAATTTTCATTGTGTGACATGGGCTTTTGTATCTGGTGTTTTGGCTTCAATTACATTTATGCTCCACCTGTTTGTATGGAGGGATATTACATATTCTACATCTCCGTCAATATTTAAAAACCTCAAGTTACTTGGAATTTTTGCTTCGGTTGTTGGTTTTTGCGTGTTTGTTGGGTATTTGATTAAAGGTGTTCTGGTCCATGAATCAGGTATGAAGTGTTATGTTATATTTTTTGCATACATTTCAGCATAATGTTTCTTCATTATGAGCGACAATTATCTTCTTGTGTTTAGGTGTTCAAATACATGGATGGTTCATTGTAACTGTTTGGGGTTGGATGACATGGAAATGGGGTTTTCTTCTGTTTTGGTACTCAAAAAATTATTTAAAAGCACTGATTCAAGAGATATCACTTGGACTGACTGTAGATGCTTGAAGTTATTGTGAATTTCTCTTGTTTTTGCCTAAACTCCTTACGAAAAAAACCCTAAAAAACAAAAACAGAATTAACTAAAAGATTAGAATATGAGCAGATTCTTATTTCTTGGATATTTATTTTTTATGTAATTTCGATTAATGGGATAATGGGATTGACCAAAATCTTCCTACTGAGGGAAATGACAAATTAACAGAGAAAAAAAATAAGAGGGCCAAGGTTTCAGTCACTGGAAATTTTAGATAGAAACTCATTATTAAAGAGTCTCGATACGATGAAATCATTATTTTGATCACGTGTTCATAACATTTCTTTTCTATTGAAAATCATAACAAATATGAGGCACCTGTTTAATTCAACATATACTCTTATCGAAAATAAAAAGCTCTATTGATCAAAAAATTGTTGTAATCAAGTGTTGACTTGAAAGTTATGAACAAACAAAGAAATAATTAAAGTGTTTGTTAATAAAATTCTAAATATCTTTTATGGAAAAAGTGAAAGTGAAGGAATGTGAAGTAACAATGACACAAAAATATCTGCAACTATCAAAAAAATAAAACAGTTCACTTTAATTTTTTCTTGGTTGCAAAGAATAAGGTTTGACATTTATTTTTATCCATATATTTTGAGTCACAATAAATTTCATCCGTATAGGTAGAATAAATAATAAATAGTTTTGCTCGGGGAAGCTGAAACATGAAATAACAAAATTCTGGGAGCAAGTATTATACTTGATACAAGTTTCAAGGAGAATGGCTCAATCATTTTTTTAGTATGTTTCATATTTTCATTTTTCATTTTTTTTTAATTGTAATTTCTGGTATTTATATATCATTTTTTTATATTATTTTTTCTGTTCTTTGTACAAATAATTGCTCTTCACTTCTTGAATTGTGTTACGTACATCCTGATTATGATTTGCTGTCTGTCTCATGATTGTGAAATCCTTTTATTTTATGAGGTGTCTAATCCAGAATGGCTCCATCTTTTTACAAGAAAATAAACCAAATGAAATCTTGAGAATCACATATATATTTTCAAAGTCAAATTTCTGTCTGCTTTGCTATTGAACACATGCGATTCCATGAAGAAAATAACTTCACTTAAAATGTAAATTTCTCCACAACATAACAAACTCATTGGTTTTATTTTAATTGTGACTGACATTAATGTCCCAAATGATATGATTTAGCAATTATTTATCAACATATTTAGTGCACATGAATAAAAACTCTCTTCAAAGCTTTTTTGTTCTTCAGATAAAATAAAATGAAACTTCGAATAAAATCTGATGCAACCCGCATCACAATAGATATTGAAGAAACTGCAACACTGTCTGATTTGTGTAGGAAATGTCAACTTGTTGCTCCAGAAAGGTATGTAAACACTTCAAACATGGAAAATGTAATAAGCGAGTTTTCAAGTTGCGTTTTGTTGGAAACCTTCAAATCACTCTTTTTTTCTTGAAATCTTTTTTTGAAAGTTCCTTTTACAAACAATAGTTACTGAATCAAAGGATAAATGTATGTCATATTCGAGATGTACTTCTAACCAATCAGAAAATTCGAGATGTACTTCTAACCAATCAGAAAATAATATAACTTTTTAGAGCATGGTATTTATCATTGAATGGAATGGATGGAATCAACGCCAGCAATGATGAATTAATTGTAAATGTTGGTTTGGTTTCCGGGGATCTTGTTCATATTGTTGAAAAGAAAAATAACCAAGGTTTATCAACGCAACTGTTTCAAATGGGTTTTGAAAAGGTTTGTGAAATTACCGAACTGAATCGATACCAACATATTCAGGAAATAATTTTTACATTTTCTTATGCTTATCATTTTCTTGTCAATTAAATATATTATTTCGTTATAAATAAAGTTATAAATAAAGTGATGTCTATAGGGCAATACAGAAAATAATGTATTCTGATTGGCTAAAACAAACTAAACGAAGGGCATTATTCGTCAGTATAGTTTTGAAAATGATTCAAATAGAACAAGACAGGAAAATGAAATTTACACTAAAATTTAAAAATTTAAAAAACAAATACAATAAATAATAATAATAATAATCGCTTTACTCGAAAATAAAAATATTTAGTATTTTGTAGGAATGTATATTTTGTAGGGTCCTATTAATACAGTTTTAAATTCATTTGGTGCAACAACCTTGAACGATGCTATCGAGTTGCTTAGTATGCTTTCGTCAACACCCGAAACGCTTGATAGTCATGAAGCCAAAGAAACACCCTCCAACGGAGCAACGGAGCAAAACACTGAAGGGGATGCTAAAGCAGCACACCAAGATTATGCGTCTTCCATTTTGACTCCATTATTTCTGCAAGATGGTATCACTGACAAATTTAAGATGTTGTTTGAGCAAGTCAAATGTGTGAAGGAATCAGATTATTTATTTTTACTGGTACATGCTTTAGTTGCAGAAGGAGGATTTCAGGTGAGATCTTATATGAATGACAAGTTTTTAATATTCAGAGGAATTAATGAAATCCAATTGACACCTTGAATACGTTTTCTGTTTATTTTATTTTATTTATTTTATTTTATTTTATTTATTTTATTTATTTTATTTATTTTATTTGTTTTATCTATTTTATTTTATTAGGTTTATCCCAATCCAACTAACACATCTGACAGATTGACAGAATCAAGACATTCGGTGGCTATGCTGCCAGATAACTGGAAAAATTCAGAGATGGGGTTATATCGAATTAAATATACACATTACAATTCAAAAGACATACATTGTTTCATAACAGCGACAATAATTGGCAAATGTTTACTAGTCTCTGGTATGATTCAAAAGTTTTGTGCACTGTTTTTGCTCCCTCCCAGACTTTCTTTCTTATGTGTAGGTCTGTGGTCTGTGGTCTGTGGTTTGTTTCCTCTAAACTTTGTTCCCTAGTGATGTAATTTCCCACAGAGATAAGAAAACAAATCAAATCTTGCAATTTCAGGTACGCTTGACGAAGAAGACAGCTCCACGCATCAGGTCAAACTAAAGATTTCAGATTTTGTGATTAGCGAACATGTGATATCAGGTTAGTTTTCAGTTTTATACGTGTTTGTCCATTATAATTAAAAATGTTATGATTTTCTTGAAATGGGGAAAGTTTCATACCTTCTTGGTTTTGAATTTCAGTTGTCCTAAATTCACTTTCTGATGGAGTTAAAAAATGCAACAAAACTTACTTGTAAGTTGAAGTCGTGTTGTGATTCTATAAATACTAGTCTCGTAAGGTCTCGTAAGGAGACCCTTTACTACAAATGGAGGTTTAAAAATCTTTAAGGCTAATTCTATGGATTGTTTGAAATTTCTGCCCATCTGTAAGTTTCATGGACTCAGTTTTTTAATATCTGTCAAAACAAAAGAAAAGATATTAAAATTGTTTCTAACATTCCAAGTTACATCCAACTAATCTAATAAGCTTTCGAAAATGGCTTTTAAAACCCTCCTGACTATAGGCAATTTATTATTGAACTCCAAAATATTGATGACAAAAACGCAGATCTTGCTGAGCAGATAGCAGTTGTAGCTACCATCTTTTCTCATGTTTTCTCATGTTTCGCAGTATCTATTGTTGAAAGTAGGTTTTATATTCAGTTTTTATAAAAATGTTTATTGTTGAGTCACTCACTGCCAGATAGCTTTGTTGGATAGCATGTACGCCATTAATTTACTTTTGACTTTTGCCAGGCAGTTTTTTTTTATCTGTTTTGTTGAATATGACAGATTTTTCTCCATTATATAAATCATACTTGAGTTGGCTAGTTTGACAACACTACCATTTTGTACATTTCTTCTTCTTTCAATTTCTGAAGAACTGACAAGATACATCTAAAAACATATAATATTTCCTGTTGACAATGAAAACATCAACAATCTTTGCATTTTTTGGTAGATAAGAAATGTACTTTGAAAATTGCTTGCTATGGCCCTGTACACATTTTGTAAACATCAACTTCCTGTCTGAGCTCCTCCTTATATTAACTTTGGTCTAAAAAGTCATAGTAGCTCTCAGAGCTCTCAGGGTGAGTTTGAGAGGTTAGTCAAATACATTCCAGAAAACTTCAGTCCTACATTTGGAAGCGTATAAGCAATTTCCAAATTTCAGCTTTTTCAGAGTAAAAACATCTGCAGATTGATCCCTGTTTTAATTTTAACTGGTTTGGTTTTGTTGGTGTCTTGTAAAAAAAAGTTATTAATAATCATCATCATCATCGTCATCATAGAGGACATGTGTTTGTGTGTTGTGCTTTAATAGACCGAATTGTACAAACGGCTAGTCAACATGTTTAATTCGGGAAACCCAGTGGGAAAAAATCTTCGAAAAGTCTACGAGGAGGAGTGTTTTCTATAGGAATGGCAAGCAATATTGCCTGCTGTTCCAATAAAAGAACACTCCTCCACAGAGACTTTTTTGAAGATTTTGCACATTGGGAAGGTGCAGTTTCATCACTGACTTCTCATCTTTGTCACGTGACATTTTAAAAATATTTTCATCTTCTTTTCAACAGGTCTTCCAGAATTCATTTACTCAAACCTGGGCAAACTCTCCCATAAAATCAAAGATGGAATCACAACTAGAATTGCTAACGATATTAGGGAACGTAAGTAAAATCATTTTTCATTTCAATTCTTCATAAATTTTGAATTGTGTCTTGTGAATGATCTAACAGTTCTTAATCTTCTTCCTTCACACGACTTAACCGGAACAAGAAATAAAAATGTTTAAATCGAATTTAGTTTCGAATCTTAATTTTCGGTCGTTTATGAGATGGTAAAAAAACAAAACAATGACTTGTTAGTAAATGATAAACCAGTTGACAAAATGCTTAACTAGTAATTCCATTCATTTTCGGGTCACCTCAAAAACATGTGATTATTATCACCTCTACCTAATCTCTACTCAACTAAAATATCGTCAAGTCATCAAAATTGATTGAATTCAATATCAGACGTTCTTTTTCAGACCAGCGAAATTTTCACATTCATTGATGACGTCACAATTTGAGTAAATTTGGGCCAGATTTTGTAAATGTTTCAATCGTAACTACAGCGATACAGGAGCGTTAATATTGTTAACCAACATTTTAGTCTTCTCGATTTCGCGTTACTTTTCTGACCTCTGGCTTCAGTTAGGGTTTAGGGGTCCTGTTTTAGAATACCTTAACTTTTATGTGAATATTTTATGAATATGACCTTGAATGCTCACCTGTAATAAATGTCGTCTATTTAGGTGTTGGTTTGAACAGCGAAACTGTGAACATATGTACACTCCCGATTGAACTCCAGGTGGTTACTTTATGCTATCCTGTCTTGTATCACGCCTAGGAAAAGATTTGCCACAGTACCATCAGGACCTGTTGTTTAAAAAGAATACCAGAACAGTTAGCAGCATCCTACATCTGTTCAAAATATTATTTTCCCAATAGTGCGAAAGGGTTAACCCCTCTGAATTATGGGTGGAAGTGGAGTGAAGTGGAGTGGAAGGACGAAAATAACTATTTAGTACCTCCCTTAAGTCTAGTGGGAAAAGTATTGAAGCATATGAAAATAGAGGCATTATGATAGGACTTAACTAGCCATGATTATTTGGTTTGGATCTGTTTGTTTTGATTATGGTCTGCATGAATTAGTATTACTTTGCAACTAACATAATTATTCAATTTGATTAATAATGATCGAAAATGTGTTTTGCATAAATTACCAAAAAAAAAAACTAAAAAAAAACGGGGAAAGATGGATGGTACTTTTAGTGAGAGAAATTTTATTTTGAATTATTTATTTGGTACAATACCACTTCTCATAATCTCAGTAAAAGATGGTAGTTAGATTTCGGGATGAAAAAAATGGATCCTTTTTGCTGTATCGTTTAAAAATCTCTTCTGTCTTCAGCTTCGGATTGTGAATTGGTTAGACGCTGTCACTATCTGCCGTTTGTCGCAAGTAACGCGCGTCATGTATCGTTTGTGCAGCGATGAAACACTTTGGAGAAGGCTGTTATTCAGAGAATTTGGTAAAAACTTTTTGTAAACATTGAATATTATCGTTTGCTCTCCTTTGGTTTGTAACAGTAGCTTTTATCACTCTTCCTGTTATAGGATTGAATGACCTAATACGATCAACTTATCGAGAGGTAACCTTATTTCCATGGTGATAAATGTGTTTGGTACTTGCATCGTCAAGTGCTTTACTAATTTATTGAAATTATTCAAAATGATTTTCAGACTGTTACTAGAAGCATAACGACCAAACAGTCAGAGGAGAAAGTTTTTGACCGTAGTGAATATGTGGTTTCAGCTCTGATTGCTACCACTACACTGCTAGCTTAGCAGGGCAAAGAGATTCAGATTTTACTGTTCTCGAAAACCAAACAAATGTATTTTTTTTTTAAAAAACAGTTACCAAACAAATGGAGCATAGTTTTAATAAGCGTTAAGGTTATCAACTTCTGTAAACTTTAACCTCATTAAAATTCAACTTGAAACCCTTGCACTGCAGTGACAACTCAGTCAGTTCTACCCGAAACCGCTGTTCTGACATTTCACTTCCATAATAAAAAGGGACGGGTACTAACTATCCGCTTTTCGGTTAGGTGGAGTATTTCTTGCAGAGTGGAGTTTTTGCATTAGTTGGTTAACAAATTTGCCCGAAAATTTCCCACCAATCACACCACAAATTTCATGCAAAAAATTCGCTCAGTGCGAAATATTTAACCTGGTGGAAAACCGTCTTTAAATCCAGTTTCATTTGCTATGATCCATTTTTTTCCAGTCTCAACTGAAACCATTCTCCCTGTGGAAATGTAATTTAGACTTTCTCCAGGATTACATCTAGTACTATTAAAATTATTATCATAAAAATAGCTTTGTAAGGAAATGCAACCGAACGACATGAAAGGGGAATTTAATATGCTATTTTTATTTACTTTTTCGTTTTTATTTTCCATTCTCTCCAAGGCTTTTAAAGGTATGTATATACAAAGACGCGAAGATGAACTCAGAACACAAAGAGAATTAGAAAGTCTTCGCCAGCCAAGAACGCCACTGAGACCAGAATTCGGTCCGATTGGACCCGATTTAATTCCGTTCGCGGGCGGAATGCCCTCATCAATACCTGGCATTATTGGTAGGACCTTCTGCATTTGTTCCTTTCACTTACTTGTTTATATAAAATCTCGCTCATACAAAAAGACACTCATTTCTTCACCTGTCTGTTTAGGTGGTTATCAAGACTTACAACCGTTGGGTGGTTTTTTACCGGGCGGTGGTCATCCTGTGAATCCGTTGCAACCATCCCGTCCTGATCTATTAGGTGGAAGAGGACGTTTCCCGACACGTGGGGATGTCAGACCACCGGGTGCACGATTTGATCCGTATGGACCTCTTCCCGATGATGAAGAACATTTTTTCAGTGGCCGTCACTCACATCCGGATATGTTACGTCGGCCGCGATTTGGTGAAGGAGACGGGTTTGGTGGTGGTGGTGGATATGGTTTCATATGAATTATATAAGTTTCAACCAATCAAATCAATGGAAATTTCGTGGATAGCCAATCAAATCTATGTTATGATATCTTATCCCTTCACGAATTTCTGTGCACATGTTGGTGGTTGTCTGTTCTAAACAGATCCCGTTTCTGTTTCCCGCAAATTTGAGAATTACGTAAGGACGCAAAGAGCCGCATTGCAATTCCGATTTCACGAATAAAATCGGAAGTCAACGATAATCAGCCTGAACGGTTTAGATGTTCGAAAGTAGATTGTTTGTCCGCCTTATCTGACAGAAACATCATCGTCTCGAAGAAACCTCGACTCGAGAATCTGTTGTCTTCTCTTACACTTACCTTGTTTACAAGTTATTGTTTACATGTTATTGTTTACATTACTTGGTAGTTCGTAGTATCTTTTGTACTGAAAGACAAATTTCGATATTAAAGGAATTGATTGATTTGATGTCCTTATCGTTTGAAGGGAGATAATTTTCCGATAATTTTCCGGAGATAAGCTCCGGTTTCATTTATATTCCTCTGCTTTATACTGCACTGTTAAGTAAAATATTAATTTTACATTCCACCTCCTCGATACTATCCTGGGTACCTCACCCAGGCCAAAATATACAAGAGACCAGAGGTCTTAAGGGCTGTGCGAAGTGAACTAGAGATAAATTACTTTAGTTTCGACTCTTATTTGGCTTGGCAAATCTGCGAAAGAAAGATATTCTTGCACGTAGCCAATGTTTGTAGTTCATTTACAAGGTTTTTTGCCAATCACAAATAGGTTTTTCAAGCAAGAGTTAATATTTTTGGTCTTTGAATTCGATGTCGGATGAATTCACGACTGCTAATCGGTTTGTCGATCTCGATCCTCTGATGCACGTTATTAGAGAGCGAATTAATGCGAAATTTAGTTTCGTACGTAACCAATTTGACACTGTTGATCTTTCGACACCCCACTTGATTGAAATCAACGAGCACAGTCTTGACATGAACATTTGGCATCCGTTTCCCATACCACCAACCGCGCTAAAAACGAGCGGAGTGAAAGTGCCTTGATCCACTTGTAGGATTCTTTGCAATTAATGGCTTTTCTTTTCGTTCTCGTTTATGGCGTAACATAAATCGTTTCAACGACTTCTTTATGTAACGTTTTGCGTTGGGTGCAAACACTCTGACGTCGAAGAATGCTCTTTGTCCTTGAATCCAGAAGCCGCGAGCGCTTACATCAAGGCGTACTTCGTCTTTTGTTTTAGCAGTATTGTTGAGTAATGGTTCTTCACCATTTAAGTGTAGCAAAGTGGGCTCAATTTCGACGTCTTTGCAAACTTCAGCTAGAAGGTTTCCTGTAATGTCTCTAATTTCATTGTGCCGAAGGGTTACGAAATCTTGCATGACAAAGCATGTTGGACATCGAATTTTGAAGTGCATGCGCATACTGTAGGTAAACCAGGTATTTGCCAATCATATCTTAACCGGATACTGTTCCAAAACTGCTGTTTGTTAAGGCCATAATTATACTCTTTTAGTGGTAGTACGCTTAACTAATTCGAGGCTCCTGTTTCTATTGCCATATCAATATATCTTTTCTGAGAGTCGGTTATTTTATGCCTTATCATGTCCAATTTTGCTTCGTAAATAGCCGATTTTTCTTGTTTGATTTTCTTTTTCATTTCCTTTATCTTTGCTAAGTCCACATCGTATTCAGTCTTTTGGGTTGTAATATTTTCTGTTAAATCCTTTGTTATTAATCTCGAATTTTTGTAAGCAATTGCAGTCACTTCGATGGGGTTTTCGATGGCTAACCCACCATATTTAACAGGAAGGGAAAGCAGGTTTCGTTCACTTTGATTACATATATGGCCACCGGTAATAGCAGGTATGAAATGGAGTTTAAGAGTATCCTCAATGGACTGTAGACACGATTTCATATTCGGTATCGTTCGAAAATAGTATGTAAACTTATGTCTGTATCCATTGATGTATGCAGAGTAAGCAGCTTGAGGTTGAAGCTCTGCAATTTTAGCCAACAGCTTTATATCGTTGTTCTATAAGTCTATCTTATCTTTGATGTAATGTTCTTTGTACGTCAAATCACCTATAACTGCTCCCAGATGTCTAGCTCCCGTCGTATTTAAAATAATGTTGCTGTTTTTAAACATTTCGTAAGCAATGGTGGAAAACTGCGATTTAACTATCAGTATAGATTTTTCGGCTTTCGGAAAGTAACCATACTTGGGTCCTTCTTCCAGTAGAAAATCCCACCACACCTTTAAATCGGTCAACTTACCAGCACCAGTTAAGTCATCTGAAAACGCAACTTGTTTTGAGTTGATGTTAAGTTGAAGTAATTTGTTCAATCGTGGAGAAAGTCCCAAGGCATAAGTTCCCATCGCTGTTGGATCACCCTGAGTTGTTCCTTCTGATGATGTAAATTCTTTTCCACCGATTGCAAATAAACGTGAAGGGATGACATAACAATTGAAGATGAATGTTGATACTTCAGGACAAACATAATCAATGTTGTGTAGTAGAGCCTTTCTATTAATGAGGTTAAAGGCGTTTTCAGCATCAACAAGTAAAACAGCATTGCGTGTATTGCAGTTTCGCTTCCCGCTTCTTGTCCGGCACATAACTGTAAACTGCCTACAGCTTTGGAAATATCCTTCTTCGTGACCTGCATGATAACCTTCCCTGCAATTCTTCGTAATACCTCACCAACACCAATGGGTCTTAAGCCTGGGCCTTTATCCAGAGTTATCAGTCTACATGCTAAAAATGCTTCTAAAGAGTTCGAATTGCTCTCAGTTACGCTTAATCTTTCAATGCAGAGTCGTTTTATAACCAGTGAAAACACCTTTCGTGGATCAGAATTTGAAGTTACATAGCTATTTGATGCGATGATTCGTTTCCATCCATCTGCATCCAAACCAGATGGACCTGAACCTCCTTTCGTCCTGATTGCAGCTCTTTTAATCATATCTTCATCGGTTGCATCGTAGATGATAGAATGAATTCTTCAGTTAATAAGACTTCTGGTGTTGTGTCTTTTCCAACGGGGTGTTTCATTTTAAGAAGGTTAATTGTTTCATCATTTAGGGGAAGTATTCCACCACTTATATTGTTCGTTGATATTTCCCTTTTCCATCATTGTTGTAAAACTTTTTGACAATTCAGCAATACCATTTTTCCTAATAGGAAATGGAAGACGATTTTGTATTGTTTCAGCTTCAAACAACTATATTTTGACGTCACTCTTTTTCCACAATGCTAGCCTACGCTCCAGGGCTGCTGCATGTTCTTTAGACTTCGATATTTTTGAAGGTTTTTGGAGTAATAATGCTGGCATGATATGTATTGCTTTAAAAGCTATTGTATATAAAGGAGTGTTGTTAAGCCAGCCTTCTAGTGATTTTGTTATTTCATCGATGCTTCTCGGTTTTGCGTTAGTGTAACGTTAACTTCTGCGCGTATTGTTGAAGAGGTCAGTTGCGAAGATGTTTCGGATAATTGATTTGTTGGCGGTCGTCTCATACAAGTTCGAAGATGTTGGGTCAAACCTCTATATGTGGCAAAACTTCGTAAGTTGCAAGACGTACATGAGAATCGATTTGTCGACGCAATGTTGTTGCTGACGTTCCTGTTAACGTTTAAGATTGACGATTCTTGACTTTCTGCTGCAGCTGTATCTGTATTTGACATATTCGACATATTTCAGAGAGTTTTTATTGACTTTTAAAGCGATGCAAGTAAAGTTGCAGCAATAAATCCGCTGAATTGAGCTATATATCAGATAGATTTTTCGCTTCGGAAAAAAGGCCACCGTCTCGGAAGACATTGCATTACATCAAGCTAGAATTCACTTGCGCAAAGGAGTTATTTATAACAGGAAATGGGCGAATTTGATTGGTTCAGAAACCAGTTGTTACGAATCGATACTTCCGTTAAAAATGGTAGCTTCAAATGTAAACAAAACAAAAATAAAATTTTCCAAGCAAGAGAACATCATCATAATTTTCCTTTGAGAGACCTCTATAGACCTTTTCATTATGAATTGCGCAAGTAAGTTTTCAACCTGAATATTAAAATGACGCTGGCGTTTACATTAGCGAAACTGTACTTCAGAGGTCAGGGAAAATGACAACGCACCACTGTGAAACGTTCTTTTGACGACATGTGTGGGAATAAGTGAAATCCTAAGGCTGATTTCTACTGTGCAAATTATTCACATAAAATGTTGTTCTGATTGGTTGAAAATTACGTCAGAAAATCACTTATGCGAAATATTCGTCTGAGAATTCGCCTAAGCTTTAATGGAATCATGTAAAGACAGCGAAAACTCTATTCATAGAACGCGAGATTTATTTTCTGCGATTCATGAAAAACACGCCATTGTTGCAAGTTTAATACAACGATTGTAACATTGGGCGTTAAATATCAACATTCGTTTATCAGCATATTCGGTAAATTACTCCATATCCTTCAAGGTTTCAATCACTGGTCCGGTTTTCCGATCACCTCGACGTAGCAAAAATTTACAGAACACCAAAAGGAAAGAAAGCTCACTCGAAGTACGATTCTATCAAAATAAATTCATCACGCCATGTCAGAAAGGTGGTAAACAATCACTATGATCCTAACCAACTAAGCCACGAGCTAAATTCCACAGGCCACAATAACACCTCCAAATAAAATATAAAAAAACGTCAATTATCTTAAAAATACGCACATCGAAAATAAAGAGAGAAAAAAATGCTGACGGATAGTCTAGTGAGTGGACCATTTAGAAGCAGGCAGAAAGCTAATGATATTAACAATCTTCCAGGAAAAATATTCCAATAAAGAATTATTTGTAAATAACAATTTTAGAAATACTATATAATTCATATTTTTATTCCATTTTTTCCATTTCTTTATTTAACTTCTTTATTTTACGCTTGAAAATGTTTGTGCACACAGAAACACATCATTTTAAAAAGATATTACTGAAGATTTTCTATATTTCTTTATTTAATGAAATTCATTTAGTTTTCCTTTTTCCTTTTATTCATATATATTTTGTTTTATAGTTTTTTGTTTTTTATTTTTTTGACATTTTATCTTTACACTTCCCCATTTTTGTTATTATTACTTTTTATTTTATTTTTCATCCGACAAAAAAGGAGCTTATACTGAGCAATACAACCTCGTCCCTTGGGCTTCTTGCTTCTTCGATATACTGGACGGCGGCAGAAGTCTTGGGGACGTGGTTGTGAGCAATATTAAATATTAACCTGAGAGTGGAAGAACTTTCGGAATGCGTAAACTTTTAACTCGTCGAATTGCAGTTGTGATTTCGCCACTTGATCAACGAAACATACAGAGGCGGAGAGCAAAGCAGAATAATATCTGCATAAACAGGGCGTATAAACATGGTGGCGTATTTAACAAGAAGTTAAGAAGAAGGCTCTTCGTCAGTAATGGCGATTGCAGAGAGTTGCTCTTTAATCGTTTCTGCTTCTCGTTTTAATTGAAATCCTTTTGTGCCATCGGGACCGGTTGGTTGGCGCAAAACTATTAATCTAAAACGAGGAAACGCCATATATGAAAAAAAATGTCAAAACCATGTTATAAGTTGTAGAGTGATTATAGAATCAACACAACATTTAAAGGGATCCTACCATCTAAAACAATATTCGGTAAAATACTTCCTCAGACCATAAATAAAACATCCCCATATCTTATAATTTATATAATAAATGCTAGGGTCGATAATCAGCCAAACATGTTAATATTGTACTGTCTTTCCGAGAATTCGCTTTTTCCTCATCAAGATAAACTTCAGAGTAGCCCCTAGTCCTGCGCGATTTGCAAATCAGTACCACCAAGTTGGTCTATCATACCGAAGAGCTCAGCTTTGGTGTGAAAAAATTATAGACAAGCACGGTGAGTACTTCCAGGAGGGCTGAATCGTAATCTTCGTCATCTCTTCGAACGAATCGATGAACTTCAAAAATAAGTCTATATTGCTAATTTGGGTCGAATCTTCCAATTTGGGTGGTAAAGACGAATTTTTGTTTTGATTTTGCTTCTTCTTGGAAATGACTGAAAAGTCAATTCTGAGAAATGTTAATAAATGCGTTTGTTGTTTTAAGTGGATTGGGATTTCCTTAGACTATTTTATTTTATTTAACCTCTCTTATACTTTTGGAAGATCACAAGATAAATAAAAGTGTTCAATGTGTACTTTACAGAGGTCAAAACAAGTGAATCTCCACTGGTGAGTACAGTCCTTCTCTATTACGCCACGCGCTTTGTAGGGACTGGACGCTATAACTGAATTTTGAAGGGAAGGAGCGAAAGGCTGTAATGGCGGCTGTATTCTGCGGAAGATTTTGCAGTGTTGCATAGCAGTGATTCAAAAAAAGTCAGATGGCAATCGTGTTTTTTCCTGGTTTATAAACAAATAACTAATATTCATTTTAGATGGTAGGATGGTTTAAATGGACATCTACTTAAACTTAAAAAAACCAATCGATAAAAATATCCAAACATTATGATTTATTTAGAATTTTCTCATCATTAAACTAGATAAAGTTTGGTTTGTTGAAACGCTAAAACTCACTTGTTCGCACAGGATTCAGAGAATCGTTGACTTCTGCGCCTAGTAAGATGCTCTGGTCTTTCGTCACTAAAAGATAAATGTGAAAGTTAGCGAGGGCCAAGTTATATGAACATCGAATCGTCGAAGCCATCTAACTTACATTATTTTTTGAACACGCACTGCACTTTTCTTTGCATTCTTATGATTTTGTACCACAATAAAACGAACTTCGTCACCAGGCTACAAATAAAACAAAACGAGGATAGAACCAAAAACGAAATCTTGAAGAGATTTTTAAGAATTCCACGCTGGCGTTACTCTTTGATGCTCTTGTCAGATTGCACCAAGGTAAAAAAAAACTTTGGTTTCACATTCTTCAGAGAAAACACTATCATTCACCAGGTCTTCGATTAAACCCAAAGTACCTTTAAATCTTTCCCCAGATCATCTTGCACTTCTGTCATGTGAAAGAATACACTTTTTCCGTCATCAGAATCATAAGAAATGAAACCAAACTAAATACAACAACAAAATCTCAAAACAACTTCCAAGTTCATCATTAGTGCCTCATATTAGTTTCAGAGTAATTTCATAGGTTTGCAATTTCATAGGTTTGTAACTGATATGATGTAAAAATAAATTTAACCCACTAACCTGTCCCTTTATCGATTCTATTTTACCCTTCAACACCTGACGTTTACATGACATATTGGCAGCACGTTTCGTTTTCGTCACACGATCCAGGCAAAGTTGGAACGTAACCTAGCCAAGTACGAAACAATAACGAAGTCAGAGGAAAATACTGCAGAAAGGAGGCCTCAGTATCCCAAACATAATTTATAACTTTTCAGATGAACTGTATGATAATAATCATGAACACGTATCGTCACACCCACCTTGTTCCCAGTCTGTAAAGCTTCCTTCTTTTCCAGAATACTCGTTACACCGAACCGGTATATATCGTTATTGTCGGCAGCTTTTTCTTCACCGACATTATCTGATCGGTAGACAGTCTTCACTTGAACAAGACCTTCGTATTCGTCTTGCTATAAAAATAAAACCAACCAATCAAAGAAGAGATTCGAATGTGGTAAACAGAATGTGGTTTACCAAACGGAGACCTGTTCATACTCCATTAAGAATAAAAAACATACATCAGGGTCAACAGTTCTCATAGGACGGATGACCAGGCCATCATAAACTTTAGGTAATACGTCATCTTTCAGTGTGGAGGAGGAAATTTTCGCTACTTTTTCACCACTTCTCTTCTCACTTTTCTTTGTCTCGATAAATTGAACTTCGTCACCAAGCTCTAATTGATTAGGATCACTTTCAAGTTCGCTGTAGTGAAAGAACACTTCACGCTCGTGACTTTCGACTTCGATAAAACCGTACGTATCTTTCAAAGCACAAATATATCCCCGTTCATATTTCATCTCGTTTCTTTCTAATAATGATATATCACGTGCAAACTGTTGTTTGGTAGATTTTTTGACAACGAGGACAAATTCAACTTTATCACGATATCGAGGCACTTCACGAGGCCGACAGTCCCGAATACGATAGTATACGTCGCTCTCCTTTCCTTCCAGAAAACTCTTTATAACACCAAGATCTTGATCCCTGTATGTAGTGAGTTAAAAAAAACATAGAAAGGAAGCATTCAAGAAGAAATAAGAAATAAGAAATGAATTTCTTCAGTACAGAACAATACTAACTTGTTGAGTTTACTTGGACTTTTAAGATTTCTTTCGGGTGCTTCTTGTTCTATTACACCCATGTGTCGTGTTGCAGATACAGTTTCGAAAGTAACAGTACCTTTGGGGAGAAACCGAATACGCGTTGCATGTTGTCTTCGGGAAATAGGGTCCTATAAACAAAGCAACTGACCTCAATACGAAAATATTTACGAAATTGAGTTCAAACAGTGCTGCTCATATATTTTGAATAGGCCAGGTTGTTGGAGAGATATGATTTTGAATATTATGCATAACCACTTCAAAACACACAACAAAAGAATGATGTTTGTATAAAAAACAGTTGATTTACTAACATGACTTCAGAAAAATGCAAAGATTCTACATACGTTTTCTATGGTGAATTCAACCTCATCTCCAATACTGATGATATGGGATTGTTCAAGAACTTCACTAAAGTGAAAGAATATGCTAAGGTCTTGCTCAGAACATTTAATGAAACCAAAACCATCTTTTAAACTGCCAACAATGCCGCAATCACGTTTTTGGCCATTTTTCAAACAGACTGATATCAATCGAATGTTGACAGCCCTTTGAAGATTATCACGACGATCTGAAAAACAAATCAACATTTTAGTTAAACTTCTCTCCTATTCTGCAAAGACATCTACATTTACTGACGAGCAGTCCAATTAAACCAAAATTAACCGTTTATATATATATATAAGATTAATCTTAATTTCTGTGAAATTGTGCAATACAGCAAGAGAAGATTAGTGAAGCAAAGAAACTGGTGCACTGAGAATTTCAAGTTGCAAATCAAATGAAACTTAGTGATTGGAAGAAGAATTTGTTTTTTTCACACCTGTGGAAACGTTGAACTCCACCACATCTCCTTTTTGCAGAATAATGTCATCTTCAGTATCACGATCCCCAAACAAAACTTCATGAGTATCCGTTTCCCCTTGATACTCGATCATGCCGGTCAGGTGACCATCAACTGAATTATTCAGTGTTCTTGCGTTGATTGCTTTGATGACATGTCCACGAAAACGTTTTGGTGAAATATCTTCAAACACCACAGTACCTTGATCTAGTTTTTTCACCTTCACAGCTATTTCTTTCCCCTGTTTATGATAAGAATTTTTGAATTAAACTATTCTCAATGAATAACCCGTCAAGACCCAAGAATCCATGCTTCTCAGAATGCCTAATCATATAGACAGACATCGTCTCAATATGGTCTTTACACGTTGATTTTTTTCATACGACTACACTAACAAAAGAGATTGGAAACAATCAGATCCTGTAACCGGCCAGTATGAAAAAATCGACCTAAGTGTCTACAGACCATTGCAAGTTATGGTGGTCTATATTTAATGGGCTAAGAATTTCTAGGACATATTAACATCAGGACAAGAAAGACAGAGCCACATCTCCATGATACACAGCTTTGGTCAAATTTCAGTGTT
This sequence comes from Turritopsis rubra, assembly GCA_039566895.2. NCBI lineage: Eukaryota > Metazoa > Cnidaria > Hydrozoa > Anthoathecata > Oceaniidae > Turritopsis > Turritopsis rubra. The sequence continues at coordinate 14,671,183 of CM077630.1, forward strand.
AAATGGCTGGATGAGGATTTAAGTGAAATGGGAAAAATTCATAGCCCATCAAATATAGCGGTTTTGTTCAGCCTTAGAGAGTACAAAAACCTGTAATTTACCTGTCGGTCTTGCAGTTGAAATTCTACATCATCACCTATCATCAGTTCATTCACAACACCATCAAATTCACTGTAGTGAAAGAAGATTTCTGCGACTATATCAGCCCGTTCAATAAAACCAAACGATTCCTTCAACGAGCTGACAATTCCCTGCACTGTTTTGACTTGCTTGGCAGGATCTAAGTATTTGATCTGACGCGCTTTTAACGAGCCAGTTCTTTTGTTACTTGCTAAATTGAATGTAACACTATCCCCCTTGCGTACTTGCTCACCCTTCTCAATGTCATGAATAGCGAATGGAAGAAAGAAAAATTCCTAAATAAAACAGAAATATATTTATTTATGTCATTTGAAAATACTAATTGGTATTCGAATGTGTAAACAACACAGAACAACCAGATTGTTAGAAACAGTTACTTACTCCATTTTTATCAAAACTTACACGACCAAGTGAGGAAGGATCAGGATGTTCTCCGTTTCTCGTAATACGAGGCTCAACTTCCACTCTCCCAGTATATATTTCTTCAGAGATTGATTCGATCACAACAGTGCCAGGTGGTAGCTTGGATATCTTGACGGCTAAAAGCTTATTATTGCGTGGGTCGTTCGTTAAACTAAATTCCAAACAATCTAAAAGAGATAAATTTAGGGTCATATAGAAATATAGAAAACAGCACACACAACAGTAGTATATAACTGAAATTTACCTCCAACTAAAAGATCATTTGGATCTCCATCATATTCACTGTAGTGAAAGAACACCCGGTTACTAGTGGATGCACATTCAACGAAACCATAAGAATTAAGCAGCTTTTCCACAACACCTTTCTCTTTCTTCGGATGGGTTGTACCATTGGGGGGATGGGGGGACGAGGTTGCCCTTTGGCGGCCATTTAACTTTCCATTGTTCATATGTTTTATATTACCATATGTAGACATTGAAGAATTTCGTTCTCTCTAAAAGAGATAATACATGCATGATTGAATCAAGAAAGAAAAAAAGGAAAAAAGGAAAAGAAAGAAAAAAAAAGACGTTTACTTTAATTGAATTCATTCTTTAGTTAACTTTTCTTTGATCTGTATATTATATTTTTGAATGCTGTTTCAGTAGTTATGCTCGACATTCAACTTATGATCGTAATTTTCCTCATACTAAAAACAGAAAGTTTATAATCAACATAAAAACTAGCTCCATGTTTTGATTGAATATAATTTTTGGAATTTAGTACATTGGACATAAATGATCCATAGGTGTTTAAAATTTATGCACGTATGTATGTTATTTTGATCTGAACAGCTATACTCAATGAGCTGTCCTTCATGTTTTTGATATAATAAGCCAATTTCCATTCGATGCTGTTACCCCTGTATATATAGTTTTTTCAAATTGCTTTAAAAGGAAATCAATCATTCGTCAAAAGATTGGTTTCCTGAGGTTCATAAAAATACAAAACGAAAGAGATTAACCTCTCGAATAATGATCTTTGAAATTCTAGTTATATGACCAGGTGTTGTTATACAACATTATAAAAATCGTTTAAATGCTTAACGATGATTGCTTGAATTGAAAGCCGACTTCAGAAGGCAATAAAAGTAGAAATTGCTGAATGGTCATTTCTCCTGTCCGCCAAGATCCATCATAAAAATGGCTGATGCCAGCGATGTCATTCAACCTCAATTTTCCACATGGAAAAACAGGTTAATAAAAATTGGCCTTCATAGAATTTAAAAAATGATTTTATCACTACATGCTGAGGAAACTTAGGGACATGATATACTAAACAGGATACTGTAGGTATGTATTTAGCAGCATAAAAGGGGGAGGGGAAAATGGGGGAGGGAATAAAAGGGGAATAAAACATAAACCAAGAAAGTGTTTAACAAAAGAATATTAGCTTACCACAGAATCTTCCAGTCCTTAAATCTGCCTTTACTTGTGACGTTTTCTTGAGGGATAAGTAGTACTTAGTTTTGATTGGAAGTTACTGGATTTGGGTTACCTAGAAAAAATTATATATAGACATCATAACTAAGTTTTGCTAACCTTTATTATATGTTTTGCTAAACAAAGAAACTATATATTTAGACTTAAATATATAAGTTGTTTTACTTTACTGATATTGTGAGAAGAATATAATAATTATAAAGAAAAAATCAGAAATTTAATACTTGGGAGTATGGGTAAGCGCCCCTCAAAATTCAACATTGAGGGGTATATACGAGCATTTTGAGTGATTGAGTGTTCTTGTACTTTTTTGACTTTTCTAGTCATCAATGAAAAATATATTATTTTTACCGAGCCACTAAAAATAATAACAAATAGCATAAAAAACGGAAATATATAGAGAGCTCGAAATAAGGAGTGGTCAGTGGTCAATAATCGCCAAGTTTTACGCCTTGACCACTGACATCTACATTTTAATAAACATGACCACCCAGTTTTCTTAAAACCAATGGTTAACATACTGTAACTGATCAAAGACAATTACAGTACAGACAAAGAAACTTTACATGTCAGTGCGTGCTTCTTTCAAGGTATGTTACGGAAACACGTAGATCTTTGGGTCCATACATTTGTTATTTCATAGCAACTAAACAGTGTTGTGCTTAGATAGGGTTAGGGTTACCCATAAAATTTAGTCAGGGAATGCATTCCAGTTGCTGAATTTCAAAATTTTCTGACATACGTGTATGCTACACATTTTTTTATAAGTAACCACTTTATAAGAAACTAAGACAGTAATGCCAATTTCAAACTATGCAACTTTTTGGCAAATCTCAAACATTGATAAAAAACTCTCAAATGATAAGAATAGAATTTCATATCCGAACCCTTTTTTTCTTTTTTTGAGTGTTTTTTTCTCAAAATGAAAATTTATTCCTGAAATAAGAAACTTGTTAAGAAACTTTTAGAACATAAATCACTACATATATAACTATAAGCCATTCTTATAAATAACAGATTTAGTGAAAACTTCCAACTCTCCGAACTCTTCCAAACCTTCCGTTATGAAAGTAGTGTTGAGAATCAGATTTTTTTGCTCCAAATGTCTGAAAGAAATGGGAAACAGAAGAGAGAAAGAGAAAAAACTGATTATGACCATGAAAAAATGGGCTCTAAGTGTAGGGTAAGATATATACTTATAATATGGCTATATTATCATCTAATGGAAATGAATGTAAACACTACTTCTGCAGAAAAAGCCACTATGAGTCAGAGATTGAACACTGACTGTTTAAAAGTGAGCTAAAACCATAAGAAATTTGAAATGTATATAATGCTGTTCTGCAGTATTTATCATTAAACTTTCGATTAAGAATGGATTCATTGAAAACTCAAAACTTTCTCTGGTGACGCAAAAATGCTGGCGAGTAAGTGCATTTTTTCTGAGGAGCGTCATCGTTTTTCTAGTTACATAAACACACATAACGGCACAAAAGTTAAGAAATACTGTACTCTTTTAAGAAAGATTTATTGAAATATAATTTCAAAAGCTTTTCCTTACCATTTCAACTCTACGAGCTGGAAATTTAGTTATAATGTTGTATTTCGACAGTTAGGGACTCGCCGCCATGATGGACCTCGTTGGTTTGATAAAACTCAATTACATCAACAACAAAGTCACGTGATCCAATTGGATGACTTTTTTTTTCGTTGTGGTCGTATCACACCACCACAAGAGTGTTCGATCGTTTCAGTCCCCCAATCCCAATTACGACTTCGTGGCGCCACTCCTGTGAACATACACACTACCGAATGAATAAGAGGATGTTCAGTGGGTTGACAACTCTATGTACTCTCACCAGAAGCAAATTTGTGATCTGGGACTTTCCCTTTTGGGAAGTAGAAATGACTCTCTCGAACATCATGAATACGTTATCGTGACACAGGTTCGAGAAAAGATACGATTTAGGTTACGCGAAAACCAGGTCAATACATAAATGACATTACACTCCTTTTTATAAGCAACACGAGGCTCAAACCTGCCCAAAAACGAAGCAATTGCTAAGCAACTGGATTTGTCCAATAAGAAGAACAAAAACAAACTGAGAACAAAACCTAACACTTAAAATAAAAAGAGTACATAGTCATAGCAACAAGTAAACAACAAACCAGCCTGTAAAAGAGAGCAACTTAACCCAATTCGACCAGCTGCACAAAAGAAATCAAGTCTCCTGCAGTCAGTTTTTAAAGAAACATAAATGCTCTGCTAGAAAATCCAAATTTCAAGACGAATGAACGACAGGAACGGTTTGGGTAGCTGCTCAAAGACTGAAAAAAACATGAAGAAATTCCAGCATTTTTGGGGGAAAAAGGGTTGCAACATTGAACAGTCAAAATTTTGTGTTGCTTATAAAGAAAGCGTGTAATTATTTAAGAAATTCCAAAATCGAATTTTTATAAAGTTTGTCACAGTAACAACAACAGGTGTTTTTTGATTGGCTGAAAAACTGGAGGAGAATCAACCGTGCGGACTTGACTTGACGAACTTTGCGCATGCTTTCTTGTCTAAAATTACGATTTTCGAGCTACAGAGCATACTGCAATGACGTAACTAGTACTTAGTACTTACTGACTGGGGATGCGAAAGGGGAAACCTGATTAAACGGGATGTTTACATTATTCGATTAACTGAACCAATTTTGACTACGACAAATCGAATTGTGAGAAAACAAAAATCGATCGATTTTACCGTTCGAAATTGGTTGTTTATTATATAAATGTGAATTTATCGATAATGTGAATTCAGGTCAAGAATGAATGAGAACGTTAATGTTCTGTGGTCAGTCTTTTGCAACTGCGTATCATCTAACTGTCAAACCATCTTTCATCGCGTCTGCTGCATTCACTGTTCTCATTATGAAAGTTGGATTGGTCTGTGCACCAACACGAGACAAAAGACAACCAATCCACAGTAATTATTTACTGTCATGTGATCAGAACGTATGCACATCAAAACATTAAAATTGTCAACAATAGAACATTTGTCAATGGGAATTTCCTGATGAATATGATCATATTGCTCTCCACTCCCCCGAAAACTCATCTAGGATCTCCATTGTAGATGTTCGCAATCGACTTGTCAACACATATCTTTAATTCATATTTCTGATATTTCGTAGGCGTCCATAACCACTGATTAACTTTGTAAGTCCTTTTTTATTAATCAGTATTTCTCTCTGGTTGTAGAAACGTTTGCAACGAAGGACGTCGTTCATATTAAAGTGTATATAATCAAAACTTGTGATGGTTATCAAAATTTGTGATGGTTAGATTCTTGCAACATTCCTATACTCACGTTCTTTTTTCAGTAATGGTACATCTGGTAAATCTAGAATATCTTTAGGGTTTTCCACCAACTTCCTTGTGTGTAAGGAAAAAAAAGGATAAAATGAAGATGATTAGATAACCACAGGAATCCGTGTTTCCCTTTCTACAGTGGTATTAAATTGACAAACGAATCTATACTTCCTTGGCAACAGAAAATCATACTTCCCAATCTACACAGAACGTAACTATACGAAAAAGTGATTCAGTTAAAGTGTTTGTGTGTATGTGCATTTTCTACCGATCTTCCTTTCGAGTAAGAGAAAGGCGTTGAATTTGGCGCCAATTTCTTCGTCATTTAAATATGGAATGTTTACAAAACTTGTACAAAAGAAAGGAAAAAAATATAATGACCGTCAGCATATTTTTTGAAGTTCTCATTAACCCATTGACCCCATCGACCCATTGACTCCCTAACAAGTTTCAGAAGCAACACAACAGCATCAGTAGAAAACTTTTAACATCATAAATCTTTCTTCAGGTTTGTTATGGCCATTGATGTCAATATAAACAACAAAAAATGGAAATGGAAAACGCAACGAAGAATAACTTCAAAGAGTATTTTGAATCTGAGGACGGAAAAATGACAAGAAACCAAAAATATAACATAACAGAAACTTAAAACAAAGAAAAAATTCGTACTCCTCCATATGTCATATTACGATCAGCTATTTCCTTTCATATCTCTGCCTTCCGATTACTAATCCTACAGTATTTTGCTGACAGTTCAAAATTTTCCATTAAAACTGTATTTTTAGGTGTTGGAGTGTTGGATTATGGTGATTCAAGGAAAACCTTCAAGTGGTAGCGTCTATGTGTGGCAGTGTGGTGGTGAGGATTGTGCTCCCATTTCACAAAGAATTGTTATTGTTTCTATGCAGCATGAGCAACCAATATTATTCTGGCGATCTTTAAAATATTTGAAATTATATCACACGACTTCCTATCATTAAAATAATGATTGTTGTTGGTTTCCATTGTTTGAGTAGCCGTAACAACATCAATTACATACTGATCTTGGCTTGCGACATAATATTTTATGATGAACGTTTTAAAGATACCAACACGCGTTTTAAAGATACCAACGATTTAAAAGGAAAATATTTCTAATTTTTTGTTCTCCCTGATATATTTTACTGACCAACAAAAGAAACAGATTAAATAAGGTAAAATAAAAAATGGCGGTTTTTGAGGGCGCAAGACGAGCACCACGAGGGTGGCCGCTCCTGCAAGATAATTGATTAGTGACTGTTTTGAAAACGCCCTATGTTCCCGTACCTCCCTGAATTCCGCTATAAGGTGTTTTTGCTTAAGGCTCCAGCATTTCTTTCACTGATCCTCGACTACCCAACCATCAGCTTGAACTATGCTGTTGAACTTCTGCGAGGAATTTTTAGAAGCTTACAACACAAGCGACCTCAAGGTTAATTGCTGCTTCCTAATGATGGGTTTAATTACTAGCAATTACGATTTGAACGAAAGATATATATACTGTTTCATAATCGCTATAAACATAATTTTGACACTAATGTAATCATCGAAATTTATCACAAGGATTTTTGAGAAAGAATTTTTTGTTATTGTTTTTTGTAAAAATAAAGCAAGGAAATTGTAAGTGTGTTGTTCATTTCTTGTTTGTAAAATATCTTGTTTGTAAATATATGGAGTGGTCCAATTTTGTTTGGTTTTATTTATATATGTCCATCCCTTGAGTAAGTTCCCACACAGCGGGTTGATCATTCCCACAAAATTTGAGAAAAGTGTTCTGTGAAGGAGTGTTTTTTTTATTGAAACAGCCACCGAAATTGCTTGCCATTCCTATAGAAAACACTCCTCCTCATAGACAAAATTTGAGAAGGATCAGACGAACAGTATTGAATGAAGGCAGTTCCCCACCACTTCGGGTTGATGATTCCTGCAGGAAGGCTCAGCAGACGAACAGCAAGTTGTGCCAAAGAATAATCGCTTTTTCGATAACGTAACGGTACCGAAAATAATCTTTTTCAACACGTGATTTATATGTTATTATTTAGTTATACATATTTACCCAGGATAGCCTTCAGGTCTGGTAGAACATTTAAAGCCCCCATTTCAGCTACGGACGGAGAAGTCGCATGTCTGCCTCGACCGCTCAACTAGACAACCCCCTTAGACATCAATGCCGCTCTCAAGCTGAATTGCAAACAGAATGGATTGATTCACACTGTTATAGTGGCCGGCATGACTAGGACAGGATTTGAATCCTGACCTCCCATACTGGAGGGGTTTAAACTCTATATTGTATGATAAGCTACAAATCAACTTGGAATTTTGAAAACATCATCGATTGTACCAAAGGAACGTCAAATAGGGACATCAGGAGCCAATGGTATTTGAGCGTGTGGCTAAAATTTCGGGCTCTACAGGGGCTTATCCAAGTACCGATGCTTAATCGGGAATGAGAGTTTCGGCCTAACCAGGGCCCTCCCGCAGTCACCCCACCCCTCAATAGGAATTACCTTCTTGAATTATTAGGAACTTCCACATTAGTTCGAATAATAGTTTTTTGATCATTAGAACCTCGTTTATAAGAACACTTGAGGCTGAGATTTGGCCAAGAAAAGAGTAGTTTTGCCGCTTCATCTTCGTTTGGGAAATACAAGAAACTTATATACGCAAACATACAGTATTTCGCATATTTTTAATAAGCGTTGTACACTTTTCTTGAAAGAACACAAATAAGAACATAAGCACATCCATCCTCAGTTGAAATTTAGACGTTCTTGTAAAAAAAATTCGAACGGGGGAGGTTTATTGACTCTGTTGGTAAAATGTATCTATGTCAAGGACACGTAAATACACATTAATATACTTCTCCATTTAGGAAGAAGCGCTACACAAAATGCGATTAACGGTCTTTATATTATTGGCTGTGGCTTCAGGTATGTGGTAATTTATTATTCTAACTATGGAATTCTTGAAAATTTGGATGCAAAACCTGTATATAGCGGATGTGCTGTACATAGTAGACACTTTTTTGCGCACCGAACGACAATTTTACTTATAGATTGTGGACACTAAAGAGGTTGTTGTTGTTGTTGTTGTTGTTGGTTTTTGTTTTGTTTTTTTGTGGGTTTTTTTTGTATTTTTTTGTTTGTTTGTGAAAATTCGACAGTCAACAATTTGTCTGAAACGATCAGTCGTTTCCGTAAAAAGTTTTAGTGTTCAAGATGGCTGAAAACGAAAACGAAAGCGAAGGTCATTTAAGAAGAGGAACACACACCACATCTGCTGCTGGATGTGAAAAACACATGCATATACCTGCTGCTGGATGTGAAAAACACCGTTTAAATGTATTCAACAGTCTTTGATTATTATTGTATCGTTGCGAATTTTTTGTATCAAAGGTCATCTTGCAATAAGAAAATAGATCCGTGCTTTTCAACTCATCAAAATTTTCCGCCAGATTGCAACAAAAGGGTTTGTGTTGGAAAACAGCAAAAGTCACATTGCAAATAATAGATAGATCCGTTGTTTACATTTGCTATTATACCACGTTTACACCATCAAATTTTTTCTAAAGACCCTTTTGAGATCCTCCTATTTTGAATTCTTTATTAAAAACTAGTGGCCCCATTGTTATTAACAGCACTAAAACTTTTGTATAGTGTAATTAAGTTTTACTTTGGCTGGCAGGCAAGCAGGCAGTTTATATATATATTTACAATGAACTGTAACTCTTATGTATATATATATATTTTGTAACAAGACACTTTTTGTACACCTGACGAAGAAATAATCGACACTCTCCCTTTCCTTTGGTAGATATAACCCCTTAATATACTGATGTCCAGTTTCATTACCAATAATCATGTGATTTATATTTTAATTGTTTTTCAGTTTTAGATTCTTTATTGTTGTATTCTCTCCCAGCTTTGCCACTATTTATGAAGAGAAATATTTACATGTACTTGGAGAACGTTTCTTCTTGTAGGTACCCAAAGTGATGATGTACCATATGAATGCCAGCAAAAAAATCACAAACTTCTTTCTGGAACACACAGACTCCTTAGCAATGTAGAAAAAAATATTGAAAAAAAAGGGGAAAGCTCCATTAAGCCTGGTTGGTATCGTCTTGATGAAAGTCTTTCAAATGGAAAACTGAGGATGCTCGAAATCAATGAAATACCAAGACCTGCGTTCACAGTGGTATGAAAATTTATTTACATTTTTGACTACATAGAAAGGTATTATCGCCTCTCACTTGAGTGTTGGTATGTTGTCTTTATGTAATAAATATTATTATCATTGAAATTGATAATTTCATCAGAAATCAGCCTATATAACATTAATTAACTACTTTAACTAATATCAAAATATCACTGGATAGTGATTGAAATATTAATTTTTAAAAACGAAATGCATCTGGTTATACTTTTCATCATAAAATTATACACCCACCTTCCAAAAAAATATCAAAAATGAAGCATCAAGATACTTTAATAAAAGACGAAACACTTACGTATTAAGAAATTTAGAAAAGGATTCACTGTTTGATTCAAATTTGATTACATTAATTCCATTTAGATCACAACTAAATGATATATAATATATATAATATATAATAAATTCTCGCATTCAGTAATATTAAATTTGCTTCATTTACAAAACCCTTATTCTATCTTTTTGATACATTGAAATATATACCCTGGTCTGGAGTAATTTAACCTTCACTACATATACACAAAACTCCTTTCCAAACCTTTAAGTCGGCAAGCACAGATCTCTTTACTCCATGGTTTGATTATAAATTTATATTATACTGTTTGTTTATAAGTTGTTTGTTTATTCATCTTTTCTGGCCATAAAAATTTAAAAGGAATTTCTTATTAGTTTTCCATGAACCACTTAAATCAGTTACACGCACAATGTACTTTCAAAGGTAATGGATCGAGTGGGAATTGAACCTATGACCACTTGCTTGTAGGATGATTGCTCTACCAACTACTACTGATCTGATGCTTTTGTACTAGTTCACAATAGATACTTTCTCGCTGTGACTGTAGTCCACTCCAGTGCAACCGTTAATGGTTTTGGTAATTCCAGCTCGTCTGTTTTTCTCATCATTCCATGAAGAACAGTTGGATGCATTTCACAGCAAACATAACTCCTCCCTTCCCTTACATTTATCTGCTGTATGACCTGTCCCGAGGCATGCAAAACATTGGCACTGTCTAAATAAACAACATTGAAGATGGTCTTGCAGGTGAACACATAGCTTTGACTGTAACGTCAACAATATACAGAAACAAAATAGAGTAAAGCACTGCAATGGTTGCTTTTAATTGACACAAAGAAACCTAGCAATTAAAAAGACCAGAAGCCATTGCATTGTGTTGTTATTTATGAGAAAGAAAACAAAATCAGTTAGTCAGTAAAATAGATTTGAGTTTGCATTGTGTCCAGAAACTAGTCTGGATAATGTATTTTTAGATGTTAACATTAACGATTAATTGTACTCTTCAGATCCCGTCTAAGCCAATCAGATCTGTGTAATTATGTATAGTTATTGATAGTACTAGTAATCATACGAGATGCACAATTACTCGATTCTGATTGGTTAACAGGGTGTGTAATTACAGTGTAATTGAACTCAGCACTCATGAATATTTACTGCAGAAAAAAACAAAAGCGTGATAACTATTTTTATTTCCTTTTATCAATCATCATTACCTTTATAAGTGATTTACGATCTCACTGAGGGTATACTGTTGAATATTTTTTCTGTTGTAAAGTATTTTTTGGAATGGAATAAAAAAAATATTGAAATTTAGAGAAACCAGTTTCATATTTCTGAATATTTCGAATAACAATCGAATGTTTAGGTTTTTTCATTCCATTCGGAAAAAACTTTACAACAGAAAAAAATATTTAACACTGTACAAACAGTGAGATTGTAATCATTTATTAGGTAATGATGATTGATAAAAGAAAAGAAAAAAAGTTATCACGTTTTTTTTGTTTACCTTCCGTTTGTTTTTAAACTTTTCAGTTAGTTACAATTGCAGACCACGTTCTTCTGTACTGAATGCCATCAGGATAACCAAATGATTATACTGACTCGCTTAATCTAGTGACCGATCTGGTGTGTAAATAAAAATTTTCTGCATTAAATATTTGAGAGTGCAGAGTTCAGTTACATTGTAATTGCACACCCTGTTAACCAATCAGAATCGAGTAGTTGTGCCTCTTATGTGATTACAAATAGTATCATTATTTTATAAGTTAGGGTTTGTAGAAATTTGAGTAAACTCAAACTTAATCAAGGTTTTTTGTTACACATAGAAACAAGAAGCAAATCCCTGTGGTTCTCATCCTTGGAATTTCAAGAAATTAAGAGAGATCCATAATGGTAGAACTATTAATTTTCAATTGCACGCAATGTCTCCTATATATGCACTCCATGACAAACATCCATTGAAACAAGATGGTAAGTCGAAAGTCATTGTAAATTGAATTTGTCTGTTTGTGAAACATTTACACGTGACCATCCAAGGAAAAAAGGGACGTATTGATTTATTAGTGTATCAATATAAGTAATGTAATTGAAATATCAATCTTTTTACCAATTCATGATTGGTATAAGAATCAAAAATATGTATAGCAATCAATTATTACCTTAATGGTCCAAACTTTGTCTGCCCTAAGTGGCAAAATTTTGAGGAGGTAATGAAAATTAGGGCCAATGGAAAATTAAAGCTGACGAAAAATTAATCCAACAAATAATTTGAGCCATTTGAAATATTTTGAAATATCAATTTTATCAAGACAGTACAAAAGAATGTTGACCCTTAATCTACCTTAAGGAAATTAATTTTCGCAAGAATTAATCTAATTTTGTGAATTCTTACCAATTTTTTCTTGCATAAAACTAAAACCCGTTTCAGGGTAAGGGTATAATGTTTTTTAGTATCCTTCTTAATTTTTCATGGTAATGTCTTCAGAAAATATGTGAAAATTTGTACTTAGTTGCGCGCAAAAGGGCAAGCCTTATGTAAGGAAAAAGATTTCATGGAATTTCTAATGGTCTTCATGGAATTATCAAAGTCAATTGTGCAAAAATTAATACGCATGAAGAAATTTATAGCAGTATACTATAAATTTCTTCATGAGTATTAAATGGGACCTTCAGGGTATATGGAAAATTGGTCCCACTTAGTAGATGTCTTAGTAAAATGAATCTCTTGATAAGTGGGACCAATCAAAAGTGTCTTGCTTATCGCAATTTGAAGGAAATACAACAAGAAGAACATTGTAAAAACATTCAAGAAAAAGGACAATAGTTGGAGACTTGAAAAGTTGAAGAGTACAATTTCTTTTTTTAGCCACCTGGGTTATTCAGTTTTTTGAAATTTGAGTGCTGAAATAGGAAATGTAGTATTTCTCATATTGTTGTCTAAAATTTTATTATTTTATTTATATACTCAACGGTTGTTTTGTTTTGTTTTTCAGGTCGTTTAAAATCTACCATACAAAAAGTTATAATACAGTGGGCTCAACGTCCTCAAACTCCGTTCCGAGCAGATTGTAGCGGTGTCAATTTTTCCTCTACCTCCAAAATCCGAGTGCACATATATCCCCAAGTTCCAAGAACAGCAAGAAATATTCATTCGAAATTGTGGAGAATTTTTTGTATATTTCTTGCCACCTACTGTAACAATATTCTATGATAAAAATCATTATGGTGGACGTTATTGTGGCAAGACTTTCAACAATACGGCGAAAGGTTAAATTTGTTTTAAATATTTATCAGATCATGAATATCGGGCTGAGAGATGCTGAAAATTTAATTTCTTAGAACATCCCTCCCTTTTCACGAAGATCAAAGAAAAAAAGAACATTGAAACCTCCGGTTATAATTAAAGAACATAATTGAAATATAGTTTGATTGAATGAAAGAAATAAGTCACTGTGATGAACACAATAAAATCCTTTTCAAGTTTGATGTAGTATGGGCAAGTCACACAACGTGGAAAATCTTTATCGGGAAAGATTAAGCTAAAATCAACTTAGGATAAATATTGATAAGACTCTAGGAATAATTGAACCACTCAGATTTTTGAAATTCCTATAAAGAAAATGTGTTACATAACGTGTTCATTAAAATAAACCAATTTTCATTTCTAGTTTTTCAACGTGAAGAGTGTAAAAATTACAGTCCACTAACAGATTTGAGTCATCACATATTTTCAAACACTACATTTGCTTCCACATTTTTTCGATGTGAAGATACAGCTTTGGGTTCCAGCTGGGTCAGGATAAAGGATGCAAATGACTCCATGGTGATAGCACAACAGTGTGAAATTCGACAAAATTCTTCAGCAAAATATCAATGTGGTGGATTATATCATGCTTGGATGATGGAACGACATCCTGTCACAGAACAAGGTGAAAATCAAAACAAATCAAATCTCTTACTGAAGCTTCCATGTTGTTTTTTGTCATGTTATTGTTACATTGCATAACAGTCCTTTTGTTTTATATATAGTAATATATGAACGACTTGTATGCATTTCAAATCCCAACGAATGCTCATGCCGAGCTACATCAAGCATTCAAGTCATCAATTGTGGTGAATTCTATGTTTACAGGAAGCTCCAAAAATTCCCATTGTGTGGTGCTAGAGTTTGTACAGTTTATGATCCAAAAGGTAAACATTACATTTGTACAGTGCAATTTATTGGACTAATTTTCACGCATCCTGGAGTATGAGAATATAATATGTAATTGTGTTTCCTGTTAGTAACCACCACTGCTGAAACAACAACTCAGGCGATTACCACACAAGCTGAAACAACACCAGTAACTACCACACAAGCTACAACAACAAACTTTGGAAATTCTTCAGGTAGCACAGAATCTCTTTCAACAACTGCTGTCACCAATACAAGTAGTAATTCAGAATTGTCAACAAATGAAGCGACTGGTTTCACTGCAACTACATCAAAAGATACAATAACAACAACAACATTAACAACAGAACATACAACAACAGAACAAACAACGGTGTCTGTAAAAACCATGACACCAACAAACATCACAGATACAACAACTACCACACAAATGCAATCTACCACATCAGCACCGGAAGTGAATCTCTGTCAAAACTATGAAACGATTGCTGACGAGACACGCATGTGGAGTAATAATGTTTTAGAAAATAGGAAATGTGACAGGAAATTTTCAAAGCCAGTTCGATTTGTAGCATTAGATGAGAAACCGTTAAAGCTTAAGGAAGGTTGTAGTAAAGAGAATTTCCCATACGCCTCCTGTCAATCCAATGGTTTAACCTGGTTAGAAGGGGGTCATCCCAATAAAACAGATAGGGCTCATGAAAGATTTGTGTGTTTGTATACATATCCCAATCGTTTTGTCTTACCAAACGATCAAGAATGCAGTTGTTCTACCCGACAGTTGATATTGGTACAAAAATGTGTTGTCGCACAGGAAACCTTTTTTGTATATAAACTGTCTCCATTAGTTGCATCAAACTTATACTGTCCTGCTAGATATTGTTTGGAGAAGCAAGGTATGTTTACTTCGACTAGGTTATAAATAGAATCGTGCCACCATATTTTCATTCTTTCTTTTACTTCTTGATTGTTTAGAGGATTTCGATCCTGTGGATGAAGCAACAACTGGTCCTGTCACAACTCCTGCTGCAGGTTTGACCTTTTGGCTAGTTTCACAATAGTTTTAAGTAAAGGTTTACAATATAATAATTTTACTTTGTTCCTCTTTATACAGAATCTTTTATTTCTTTTTATTATCACCTCAAGAAAAAAAATCTCATTGGACAATATAATGTTTATTTAGATGTGATTGGTTCATTTAACATTGAAAGTATGTTGAAGATTGGCAACCCATTTGTAAATGCTGTTGGATTGATACAGGAAGATTTTATGGACCCGTTATCAAAGTTGTACAGATTTTTAGTAAAAGCCACCCATCATAAGGTAACAAATAGATTCCTGGCTTCATTTTGTATAATACGGGAGGTCTAATGATGTTTTTTTATTAGCCTAAGAAATTTGCGCAGAAAGAAATTGTCGTAGACTTCATCTTACTTCACGGTTTTATCTGTTGTTTTTTTTTATCAGAACTTCGTTTATAAGAACTTATATTTAGAACGTTTATAAGGCTGAGGATTGTCCAAAAATTAAATTAATATTTTTTCAAGCTAAAAATTTGTCAATTTGTTTTACCTCGTTTACTTTCGTTATTTTCCCCTATTTTCAAATTAATGCCCATGTACGTTATTCACATTACCAAGGTCTTACCCTGGGCGTTTATTCGAACATGGGCGCGTATTAGGTGGGTGTCTATCGGTCATTAATGGTAGATTATTTTCTAAAAGGTAATTAATTGTAATTAATTGTTTCGTTTTAGCTGACACAGATGCTTGCAAGCGTGGAAGATGTAAAAAGTATAAAGATTTTAAAATTAAGGTGACAATCATATTTTTATTTTTGTTAATTTTTTATGTTTATTTATTTATTTATTGGTGTTGATTTACGTAACACTTGAAATGTAAAATATCTCAAATAATGATCTGAATCCGCCCCTGAAGAGGTTGAAATACGTTTTGGAGTTTGGGAGTTGTCTGGTGTGAATAAGACTAGGACTGCGATCTTAGTTGGTATAAATACTGTACTTGGCAAAAATGAAGAGAGATTATGTACCTTCTTGTTAGGAACCAGCCAAAATCAATGAAAACCCTGGGGGAGGCTCGAATATTTACCCATGGTTTATGGATTTACAATTTTTAATTTCAATGTTAGGAAAGGCAGTATAATCGTTAATTATCAACTAATATCTGATAAAGCATTCAATGTGACCAAACTGTCGGAAGCTGTTCGAAAGGAATTAGAGAGAAAACCAGATGTAGACTATACAGATGGCGAATTCACCTTAAAAGGAAGATTGGAAAACACTTCACCACAGTTTCAAGGTACACCTGCATATAAAGAGCTGTTCCTTTCACAGTACAAAATTCATTTTCGATCTGATTTATTTATTGATCACCTAGAAAGAAAAGAAATGGATCATGATATTGGTTATATATTGGTGACGGTTTTCGGTTTTTCGGTTTTCGGGATTTAAATAACAAGCTATATAAGGGTGTTTTGCGATAGAGCGCTATTTGGATTCCGTTAGTGATAGTTCTAAATCTTTAAGTCTTGTAAAGACATCAAATAATTCTATAAGCTCTGCATTTAGGTAGATTCAGAAAAATCCTTTCGAAACTGCCCAACAATATGTTTTGTTTAGATATGGACGAATGTTCAGTGGGTATCTGCCACAAAAATGCATTATGTACAAACATTCCTTCATCTTTTTCCTATCATTGTTCCTGCAAATCTGGTTACCAAGGAGACGGATTTACTTGTGATAAAGTTATTCACGACAAAAGTCATGAGTGTAAGTATTTTGAATCATGACAAGTGAGGGTTCAACCCATAATTCTAGACCTAAAAATTGTTCTGTTTTTTTATGGAAATTCAAAGCAATCGCATATTTTGTAGTTTTGTTGTCTGACTTGCAAACGTCACTCTTATCGAATGCAATATTTATATTTATTGACCCTTTTTAACGCCCACTTTTTAATGCCCAGTCATAGAAATTAGCGCCATTAAGGCTGGTGTAAAAGAGGGCCGATGAGGTATAAAAAAAACATGTTAAAAACAGCTTTGATTGCTTGATTGATTGATTGCTTTCTCTAAACAACCTTCACTTCAAAAGGTTTCCTCGACGTACCTTTAATTGAACACCTCGACGTTCCTTTAATTGAACATTGACTAAAGGTCAGTTTCCATTCACCGATATCGTCCGAGCGAGCGACCGTATGTCACCGATCGTGCATCAATCGAGCGTATATTTAAAAAATGTCTTTTCAAAAATCTTTTCTCTTGTCAAAACAAAAAGAAGTTATTGTTGTTCAGAAATAAATTAATTAGTACAAAGTTTTCTATAATTTGATTGGTTGAGATAGACAGGCGGAAAAAACGAGATCAAAAATTTTAGATGTGCACGAGGGTTGATTTTTCCGACTGCATCCGCCGGCTCGAAAATAATTCCAGCTCCATTGCGCATGCGCTGACGTCAGTAGCGTTGTTTTTTTTTTTTAAGAATATAATCACGTTCTTAAATACTGCTATCATGTACAATCCTCATAAAGAATGCACCAAAGTATCATTATAATATTATATTATTACTATCATATTATTTCTATATTATCTCTATAATATATTGTATTATATTACCTCCCTAATATATCGTGGTCTCATACGTGATGAAAGAGCCGTTTTTTCCGCCGATCGAGCGGGCGAAACTGCTGAATGGAAACTGACCTTAATGCTGTGTTGATTTTAAGTTTGTTTCTCTCAAATCAATTTTTTTTGGTAAATTTTTTCAGAATTTCTGACCTGACCTGATTTATTACAATTTTGCTTGTGTAACCAAACTGTACAACAGGAAATAATTGATAAATATAACTTCAATGAAAACTGGTGAAGGTCGGTTCACACTGAGCGAAAATCAGCTATCGCTCCAACGATATCTTTTATTTAACACTTGTTAACACTACAAGTTAGAATGACGATGCAAAAATTATCGATTCTGAAAAGGAAGACTTGCTGATGCTCGTTTGTTTGATCTGTGTGAAGCAAAATCAAAGTTAATGATGAGTAAGACAAGGTTGCAGAAAAAGAGACGAGTTGGGACTATTTCATAATTTGGTACGAGAACTAAGATTCGAGAATATTATTACAGGTAAGCCGATTAGAGGCGAGAAGTTGTTCTTGCAGGAACAAACGAAAGAGACTCTTAAATCCATAACGACGTTCAAATCGCTCAAAAATGTCGGCGTCTCCTTCATGTTAAACGATGGTGAACGATAAATATCAAAAGGTTTTGATATCTATCATCACGATAGCATATCTTAGAATTGACGATAGCTAACGATGGAACTCCAGATTTGCGTTCACACATTCTTATCGTTCAGTGTGAACCGGCCTTTAGTTTTCATCTGATATTCATGAATGCAATCCCCTACCCTCTTTAATATTTGTTTGTTTTATAGGGTCGAATAATGCAATCGTCGTTGTGTCTTTGTTCTTTGCAATAGCATTTGTTGTTATTGTTGTCTTGGCAACCCTCTTGTGTATTAAACAAGTCACACCCTCTTCAAGGTAAGTGAGTCAACAAAAATGGTTACAATGTGGTTAGCGGAGCAGAAAAATTAAAAAAAAATTAACTTCGGGGTAAATAGTCTTTCAGGAATTATTTATCTCAATGAATATTTAAAGCTTCAAAGGAAAAGTCTTAATCCTGAAAGTTCACTTTGAAAAAATAGGTGAAAATTGTGAAGAGGCAGGGAAATTGGGATTGTAATTTTCATTATCAGGAAAATGAAGGAAGTTTTCTTTAAAAAAAATTTCCCGTGTTGTTTGTTGGTAGTTACGTAGTAGTTACGCTCCATCCACTCTTCCTCGTATTTCATTAAGAAGTTCCATAAACTCTACAGGTTGCTTTAAATAAACACATGTGAAAGAGCACACCTATCATTTTCTTTCTAGTTACAAGACTGGGATGGGAAAACATGGATATGATAATTACTACGATTCAAAAAACATTGAAGGCGAGGAAAAGAATATCAGATTGCAAATGTATATGTCATCTGATCACTCCCCAGAAGCAGCAAGATATGATAAAGTGGCAGCGCCGATGAACTATGAGGTAACAACTTCATAAGAGCTAACGGAGACACAAAATTATCACTTTTACTTTCAAGAGGGTATAGACAGAAGTTCTATTCCTGAAACATTTGTGGTAGCTTGCATTAGTTGCAGAGTAAACGTGTTGAGCGACCTTAACTTATATCTGTGAGGGTGTACCAGGCCTTAAGGTGACGTCACTTTTTATGTTTCATAGATGGATAGAAAAGCGAAAGACATGGCAACAATGCAGATGTGAATGGATGGATGACGTAATGACTCAATGTTATAGCCACAAAAAAACATGGTGTCAATGTAACATGAAGCGTTTTCCCCCACAAAGTTTTCATGTTTCAAAACTATTCGATTCAAGTTATATTTAATATTCGTCATGTAAGAAAATATAAATTTTTGGTAACTTTTATATATATATCTGATCATTCAGCTGACTCCAAACCGAACTTGCTTTTTTGTTAAAGTAAACTAAAGCAGTCCAAAAACTCAAGGTGTTCGATAAACATATTTATACATTTGTATATAAATTTTTATTTTTTTTTTTTTTTTTGTTCGATCCTGTTTTTCCTTTAAACAGGGTGTCCGATTGAACAGGGGTGTGGTTGAAGGGTCTGGATTATAAACTTTGTTTCTTTGAGATTTTGCATAAATTTTATGAGTAAGAAATTTCCTCTTCATCAAATTTCATGGTGTTGTTTTGTCACCCGAATGGTCGAGTACGACTTTTGCTGTTAATACATTCTGGTTATATCCTCGACCAGTAGATCATTGAGAATTATTTATTCTATAAAATACTTCACTTTCACTGATGTTTAACGAAAAGATCTCGTATTCTCTTCATAAAACATTTTCTATTAAAACTTCACCTTTATTTTACTGCTTTCGAAACACACCATTCATAGTTAGAGAGATGTGCGCTTACTTTCTATATCTGCCTGTAATGATGTGGCCGTGATTTGTGAACGACGAAAGTTTTTATGTCTTCATCGCAAAAGGATAAAAGTGAAATTTCGCACGGAAACCTTTCGGCGAAAGTGGAGGACACCAAGATTTCTCGAATTTCTTAGCCTTAGTTCACGCCAATCCGAATTCGTAATCAGATGTTCCAAAAATAATTTTCACACCGAGAACAACAATGAAACCAACCTCGAACCCAGAGTCTCTTGCCTTTTCGATATACGGACGACCCTGGATTCGAGGTTGGGATGAAACACAAAATACAATGAGAATCACATTCTTCAAAGATAAGTTCATTTTAGCGCAATATTTGTTTATAAAAGCATTATTACAACTTAGCAAGTTACCATGATTACAACTTACGAAAAATAACATCTTTAAAAATAAGAAAAATACGTCTACACGGCTTTTCAATTGAAGGTTAAAATATCGTTGATTCAAAAAATATTCCTCTAGTTGTATTCGTCATCCGTCAGATTAGAGAGATACGAGCATGAAAGCATATCACAAGAGCAATTACTAGAACGCTGAAACCCTCAATAATAATAATAACAAAAATTGGTACAAAAACTAACTTCATCCGCCAAATAGATTTCCCAGGTAAAGGTCTCTTTATCAATTTGTTTGTTTGGTACGTGTCTGATAAAACTGGGAAAATCATCATTCTTTAGAAACAATCCTTTCCTTCGCTTTTTGTTCCTTTTCAAGAGATAGATCCCGTTAATGATTTTCGTTTTTCACGTTTTGACATTGTCGCGGACTTTGTCCCTTCCATGAATGTTGACGATTTTTGTCGTGTCACCAACTGTGAAGGAGATTTATCACCTTTTCGAAGAAATGACGGAGATGTTGCCCGATTTGACGCGGTGCTTGGTGACTTCTTCACTTTTGGACCCCAAGTCCCAAACATGTGGTGATGTGTTTTTTTTACCGTGGACGATCGCACAGGCAAAGAATTCGCTTGTTGGTGATATAAATGAGTTTCGTCTTTAGAATTCTAAAACAGAATTATAAGGCTCACTTTACGCTGTATAAATTCCAAAATTTTACATCTCAGAAACATCATGCATGGTTTCCTGAAAAAAAATAGTCAGAACGAACAAAAACGAATGAAGATCTCCCTTGAAGGAGAATTGTGTTACGTAATTGTTAGCTGATTAGGACGAAATCTACAAGCGTAAACGGTTTATATGGAAGGTGTGTTAGAGATTTATCGGGAAAGAATCGGGAAAGAATCGCCAAAGATCGTGGAAGGAAAGACGGCGAAGAGTTTTTAGGTAGCAGCCGTTAGTAGCCGGAAAAAATATGTTAGCCGGAAGAAGAATTCGGTTAGTTTTTATTGCCCGGTTAGCTTTTGCTTTTGTCTCGCTTACTGTGTTTGTTTGACATGACAGGCATGCTACGTCTGTGCTCTTTAGGTGCTGGTGACGTGGTTCGAGGTTCTCTTGTGAGAGTTGAATACTTGCGTCGAACACTAGGTGAATGGATCGCTTCGCGAATTGTGTGGAGGAAGCCTCCCTGTTTTTGTTTCATTGGAGAAAGCTGAAATACATGCAGATTACAAATAAACAATACGCCGACAGATACAACAATGATGTGGTTCGGTGTACCATCCTTCGGTCGAAAAATGCCGTCATGTAATGTTTTAAGATCTCGCCATAAAATGTTCTGTCGGCAATATTGACTATTATCGACATCCATGGTAAATAAAAAACACCGCAGATTAAAGGCTAAACAAACTTACCGCAGAAAGTTTCGAATCTAGTGAGCTCGTGCTATTTGTACGGACTATTTTGCCGTATTCTGATTCGTCATCTAGATGGAAAAGGTTATCGTATAATTTCTGTTTCGAATTGATTCAAAAATTAATCGGCAGAAATTCGTGAAAACTGAACCATTCTATCTTCAAAAAAAGATTTTAAAGAAAGTTTTAAAATCTCATCATGCAGGAGATCTGAAGGTCTTGATACGAGATATGAATACGTACTGTTCATTTGGTCTATGTCAGATTCGTTTATATCTCCCATTGAGACCGAGTTTATTATTTTCCCATCACTTGTCAATCTGTTTCGTGAAATATCACCAACTTCGGAAGAATCTACTCGTAAATCCATCAAACTCGTTGTTTCAGCCTTATCCATCGCACCAATTTGTGTATCGTCAGAGATTAACAATGATTTCGTTCGTCCATCATCATTACGACGGTTATGCCATGATAATTGTTTGGCTTTCGTCAATGCTGGAAAAGAAACGAGATTTTCTTTGAAGTGTTTACTTCGAAACAAGTGAATGACAAGTTGCTAGCCAGTCAAA
Source organism: Turritopsis rubra (assembly GCA_039566895.2). Taxonomy (NCBI): domain Eukaryota; kingdom Metazoa; phylum Cnidaria; class Hydrozoa; order Anthoathecata; family Oceaniidae; genus Turritopsis; species Turritopsis rubra. Next base: position 14,693,652 of record CM077630.1, read on the forward strand.
CAAAACCTGCAAATCGTTGAAACAAAAATCATAAATTGCAATAATCTATATTTTAGAATGTTTAAATATATTATAGCTAGTATCATTAAGTTGGCACAAAGATGGAAAATAATACATAAGGACCGGTTTTGTTCAAATTGAAAGTTTTCAAGATCTCTGAGGAAAAAGACATACCTATTCGGATGTTTTCAAGTCCATTCGTCTAAAGACAAAAGAGAGGAACCTTCTTACAGTGGAATCTCTATAAAGGGGACATCTCCGTATAACGGACACGTACTCCATGTACAGATTGATGGATTAACAGTCAAAGTCTCATAGGTAAAGCCTCTATAAAGGGGACATCTCCGTATAACGGACACGTACTCCATGTACAGATTGATGGATTAACAGTCAAAGTCTCATAGGTAAAGCCTCTATAAAGGGGAAATCTCCGTATAACGGACACATACTCCATGACAGATGGATGGATTAACAGTCAAAGTCTCATAGGTAAAGCCTCTATAAAGGGGACATCTCTATAGAGGGGACACCTTTATATGTTCACTTTATAGAGATTCCCCTGTATAATGCAAACAAATAAAACTATGCATGAAGAGACTATAGAAGTAAGTTTGTACCTCCCTAATATATTCATCCAACTCTTCAACAAAGCCCTTCTTTGTTTTTTCGTCTTTTAAATTGAGTTTTACTATAGCTTTGTTATCCAGTTTCCCGATTAATAGAACGCCAAAAGGATAATCTGGAAAACAAAGACAGGTTTGGATAAACAAGTTTCAAATTCAGAAAACAGTGACAAAAGAACGGGTTGACGAAATTATGTCAACCGTTTCCAAGCAACAGTTCAAAACAAACAATGAAAAACATACTATCATTTTTAAATTCTGCCACTCTCTTATTAAGAAGTGAAAACGAGGCTTTACAACTAAATGTATGTCCACTGCTCCCGTGTGCACCAGATTTGCCTCTTGGCTTGGCTAACTGAAACGTGAAAACAAAAACACATTTCGTGAATGAAGAGAATTTTTTTATAACAACAAGCAGGTTCAAATTTTGCCAAAAATAAGAACAATCTAACAATTCCAGGCTGTATGTTTAGCATGAAATGAACTATCAATATCAGAAAGTTTGGTCAAGAAGCACTATCAATTTTAAAGAAGCCCTATCAAGTTTTAAGAAGCACTATCGAGTCTAAAGAAGCACTATCGAGTCTCAAGAAGCACTATCGAGTCTCAAGAAGCATTATCGAGTCTCAAGAAGCACTATCGAGTCTCAAGAAGCACTATCAAGTTTAAAACACAAACGGTGAGTTTAGCAAAAAATAAGAAAAAACAAACATTTAAGACTTTTAAATTAACAACAAATAAGAAATGGAGACTAAATTTTCGAAAAGACAAGAAAGCTAAACCCAAAATTACTGGTTTATATAAAAAGAAAAATTGTAGATGACAGGTGGTTATATAGTATGAAACATTAGTGAAGAAGAAACTTACTAATAGCAAATCATTAAATAGAAAAGCTAAACGGTTATGTGGTTTCTCTTTCTTAGTTGGATCGTACACTTCTCCAACTGTGAATAATTTCACGAACTGACGGTGTGTGGCGGCTAAATTCTGCAAGAGAAAAAAATGATTCAATTCTATACTCCAGAACGGTTGTAGAGTTTTACCAAAGTTATTAAAAAAATTTTTTTAGGTCTGGATGCCTATCGTCAAATTGTCGGTGTTTTTAACTTAAAACTATCTAACTGTATTTACTTTCATCACATGATGGTGAAATGGTGAAACACCATAGAAGGTACCAAAGAAAAAAATTGGACCAGGAAATTTTCAAATGACTATACTTTTTCAGAGGAAAAACGTTGATAGAACTACTTGAATGAATGTCAATACGAACGAATGAATGAATCGAACAATTAAACATGTTGAAAACATACTGGCACTTTCCCGACGAAACTGTTTTCTATTTGATATAACTGGGTCATGTGATCAGCACCAGTTGCAAATTCATTCTAAAAAATGAAGACCAGAATATGAAATCAATCATCAAATTGTTAAAATTTGTGGAATTTAAAATGTACCCATCTTCTAAGTAAAGTTGTTCGATAGGATACCAGAGGTTGGGTCGATGGGTGTGGTTGACCGCAAGTGTGGATATAACAAACCTTTTGAATTCGACTGTACATTCCACGTAACATGTCTTGATTAAGATCATTTCCATGATCAGTTCCACGCAAATTTTTAAGGAATTCTTCAACTGTCATGCGTCTTTTAACATTTTGGTTATGAAGGTCGGTATTTAACATGGCTAATGCAAAAGCCAGTAATAAAATTGTATCCGGATTATCTGATATTTGTCCCGGGTTACATTCCACATAACGCTCAGAGAAAACCTGGAAAAACAAAACAAAATGCATTGCATTATGATATTTGATAAGGTTGTAATTTATATAGGCAAAAGTTTATCCTCTCAGCCACCTCTCAGTATCCAGTCTGTCCTAGAATCTTTATTTAAAAGGAGGAAACAATGGTGAAAACGTTTATGATAGGAAACTTACTTGTAGAAACTTTTCAACAGTTTGTGCTTCACCCTAAACAAAGACATTTAATAGGAGATTTTATTTTCAATTAATTAATAATAACTATATAATATATAATATATATATAATAATAGACCAGATAAATAGAACACTCGATGATGAAATAAAATGTTTACCGTTAATTTAAAGTATGATTGAAACTGACGCAATGCCTCATCCACCTCTTTCCCAACAAAATCAAATGACTTTGCAAACTCTCTAAAATCCAAAGAGAAAAAATTTCCAAACTGACATTTATGTTATGTAGGTGATGATTAATAGTTTTTGCTTAAACATGATGATCACACTGATCACAATTCTGTTAATGCAATACCCAACCAAAGTGAAAAAAATTTAAGTGGTCTTGAGAAGTTAGTACAAACACGAGGTCCCACCACCATGGTCGTTAAAAGGAATAGAAAAAATGTTTCCTAAAAAAAGTGGAGAGATCTGGGTTTCATGATGACCTGACATGTTTCCAAGATTTTCCAGTATTATTTGATTCCTGCAGGGACACCATGATCATAGCAACAAATTTCAACAATTTTTCATAAAAAAATGTCAATCAGAATTCAAAATCCTTTCAAAGGATAACCTAAAGTTATGTAACATACAGTAAAACTTTGTTGTTGAATTCATTTCTCAAATTCCCAAAATATTCAGAGATCTTTTGCTTTGATATAGATGTGTGTGTTCGTAGAAACTCTGCTATCTTCGGAACATCAGCTTCCAAGTGTTCGTTGTCAATCAAATATTGGATTCCGACTTCCGGTTTCCTAACCAAAAACAAGATGGAAAATATCATGAGTGTGCGACATTGTCCGGAATGAAAAAATTTGACAGTAAGTTTCAAATCTGTTCTAATTGGAAATAAGCCATGAGATAACTGATTGCGTAGTTTACCTTTCAGTTTACATGCACTACTAATTTCTGTTATATGTAAACATTTGTCTCCATGTTTAAGACATTTGTCAATATTTAGAAATACTATGTTTTACCCAGCCAGAAACAAAAGCGACATTCATAATGGGCAGAATGAAAGAACATGCTTGTATTCATAAAATGACAAACAATTTCTATATAAATAAATAAATAAATAATTAACAAATAAATAATTCATTTTCCCTTTTCTTCAACTGATCTAATTTGGCCCCAGTAGAAAATAATATAACTAACTAAAGAAATGTTTAAAAACTGATAAATTGAAAGTTTTAAAAATGATTTAACAGAGAATTCAATTAGTGGAATTTTTAAACTTTCATTTTTATTTTATTTTATTATTACATGACATGTAACTTTTTTGTTGGCAGTAATTTTTACAACAAAATATCCCGAAATTCAATATGAAGTTGATATGGTACTTTAAAAGTATTATTTCCAGCCCTGGCATGATGGCATGTCACAAAATTATAAACAATCAGAAAAGATTCACTTCAAGAATATGCAAGTGTTCATACCAGTTGAACAAATTTACACCAATTCTAAACTGTCTTTTTTGCCCTTCTTTATCAAAAGCTGCTTCATAACGACGTTCAGTACTAAAACATAAGCCATCTGTAGTGTCATGACTGTGGATAAGATCGACACACATGCTCGAACCATCACCTAAATCAACGTGTTTTTCTTCTACAGTTAGAACATTGGTATCTGAAATATAAAAATGTTGAATACAAACAGTTTAACACTTCATAACTAATTATACTTTAGCTTAATATCATATTTAAGACCAGGTTTAATGACGCTGAATCCAACCTTCATATAAAAAACTATTGTCAAAGATAATTCCTGGTTTCAATTCTCTGGACCAATATTATTTGTGCAGTTAAACTGATAAAAAATACGGAATTGTCCTGCAAATGTTGTTTTACTCTTTCAAGTTTTCAAAATTCCTAACAAAAAAAGTGTTAAACACATATCAACAAACCATCAATAATGTCATATTGAGAGGAGCTACTCGAGGATGTCCGAGATGCAGTTCTTTTAACAGGTTTCTTCTCATCGGCTTGGGTATTGCTCGTACTACCATCAACCTGGTCCTACAGGAATTCCATAAAAACTTTCTTTTATTTAAATAATAATGACTTTGAATCTCACCTTATCGAACTAAATTGACCTTAACACTTAAATTTTTGTTCCTATCAATGAACAAACTTTAGATATTCCCAATAATGAAATAAAAGATAAAATAAATTAAAAAAAAAGTGCTGACACATAATTACAATAATAATTTGTTGAAAGTAGAAAAAAATGAATACCTTCTCCTCGGCATCAATCTTCCCATGAAAGTGATTGTCAACAAAGCCAGAGTTTATTGTATCCTGCTCATTCTCTATGGAGTCCTCACTGTCTGTACTCTGTGAATCCAAATGTAAATTAGGATCACTTACGAGTTCAGCAAGACTTGCCACAGGTTCAGTTGTTGTTATGTCTGATTCAGACTTGTGGCGCACCTTTTCCAATGGTATTTTCAATGACTCTCCATCTATGATCATTACAGGATTCTCAGGTCCATAAAATACTAACGAAGATTTTTTCAGCTTTTCAAAATGTTTTCCAGGCATTGTTAAGGAACGTTTTCTTCCTGAAAAAGCCCTCATTCTTAAAAAACTTTTACTAATTACCCAATGCCGATATGATTGCTGAATTTTCCGTGCAGCTTCATTTGCAACTTCTTTTCCACCATATTTGTTTTCCAAACATTCAATAGTCTTTTCACGTAAATCTACTGATAACTCATACATGCGTGCACTGTTACTTCGGTGAGGTAGGTAAGTCCGGTTTATTATGATCTTTTTTGGAGTATTTATTGTAGGTATATTAGTTATGTTGGTACTTTCATCTGCGACACGTTTCTCATCAACAAGATCGTACGAAGTAGTTTCACCATGTGATGCAATCTCACGGTTACTCATGCAAACTCCAGAATCTGAACCAGCTGAGGTTATTGATTCTAATGTTGAGTTTCCACCATCAGATAGTTGAAGAGATTCAACTGGTTTCACCAACAAAGTCGGAGTTTCGAAATCTGACATCGGTGTAACCGATTCACTAAAATATCAAATAAAAAACAATGGATAAATAAATAAATAAATAAGAGGTAGTAAATTCTATGCAAAAGCAAACTTTGGTACACTAAATTTTAGCAGTAAACCAGACACCACATTATCATTGTGATTAATTTTCCAAAATTGGGAAAAAACTTTAAAAGTAATAGGAATTAGGTAATAAGAATTAAATTATACAACTAATAATAATAGAAGGATGTAAAGACCAATTAAAAATGAATTGTACGTACATCCTCTAATAAAGCTATATTATCTTAAATTGAGCAATTTAAAAATCAATAAAAAAATTGTTTGAAAGTACATCATCAGTTGAAGTGACATGTCACATTATAGGCATTATCAAGAGTAAAAAAACCCTCATAAAAACACCTTTCAAAAATATTGAAGATTGATAAGGAATGATTAACTTCAAGCCTCACTTAGAACTTGTGGTTTTTTACTTACGAAACTTGATAATGCAAAGAAGAAAAAAATAATAACCCATGAAAATCATTACAGAACCCACACCATTGAACAATTCTGAATTTTACATGTTTAACTTTTTTTTTACATCTCTAATAAATTATTTATTTTCTTCTTTGTGTAATTTCTGTCTTTTTTTCTATCTTCCTATTTCCTATATTATAATTGTTTAAGTGCTGATTTGAACTGAAGGTTTTCTTCAATTTTATTTCGGTTGAAACAACAACAACACACATTATTTTAACATGTCACAGCCAAACAAATATAATTCATTGTTTAGCAACAGAATTAAATAACAAGACAGTTCTCAACATGTTTTTAGACAACTTTTTTGTCAAAAAAATAATAATCAAAAAACATTACTTGTCCTTACAACACCAAGAAGGTAAACAATAAAAATTCTTGATTTAGATGAAAGAATAAAAGAATTGAATTTCTGATAAATCTCAGAGTTTTAAGATGTTAAGTGCTTGATAACTCGTAAAGCATTCATGAATTAATGATTTCTATAGTTTCTGTTGAAGTATATTTAGTATATTTTCACTGATCGAAGATTTAAAATCATGGAGTAAATATTACAAAGCAAATAATTACATCACAAAGACGAAATATAAATTTGTGTTGCAATCGTACCAGGGATAATGAATTGATGCAGATCAGTTGTTGCATGATGTAAACTATCCCTTAACAGCACTGTTTATGCTTTAGTTGGTAGCACTGAGAATGTTTGGAACCTGGGTATTTTACCAGAGTGCACACTGCAGTCCACAATCAAAGGCTTTTCAAAGTGATCAAACCTCATGAAAAAAACTGCAGAACAAATATTGTATTTGCAGATGCTATTAATGAAAATTAGATTTACAAAATACTTAAAACCCCTGTCACAATAAAGGTATAACGATTAAGAACAGTTTTCTTTTAGTTAGTTAAGCCAGGCCTTTTTCTGTCAATTTAGACCTTGCAAGTTTGTACAAGAAATCTTTTATGTAATATTTTTAATTTCTATTATTAGAAACAATTGTTGGACATGCTTTCATTATTCATTCAATATATATATTCACATTCTTGAATTTGTTTAATATATTAATGATTAAGTTTCAACATAGGTTTTCATCAAAGCATGTCTATTATGGAAACAGAAGACAACAAATATTTGCCACCTCGATCAACTGACCTTGATGTGCCATCGAATAGATGCCTCTATGTCTCAAAGATGTTTTGTTTTAGAGCCATGTTCAGTTGTTCTGGGTTCACCACATTATTAAACAAAACACACCATGAAAAATATGTCACTTTTGCTTTGTTGTATTTGAAGTTTTCTTTGTTGGTTACCATGAATCTTATTTTGAAATATTTGGTAACTCAGTCAATTCTTCTCACAAATGAGATTGCTATGATTGCATTGTCAAGAACATACGAATATGTCCTCCTTGTGCTTTGGGTTTTAACTGTTGTATAAAAGACTGATAAAAAAGAAAATGATACCATCATGGTCACCATACAAAATAGACTGGTTTCAGTTTCTTACTGACGTTTGTATGATGAAAAGGATGATAATGTTTGTTATACCATGGTAAAAAATTTAATGAATTTTAATTCTTTAAACAAATAGGAAAAGTATTCATAAAGAATGTAAAGAAAGGCTTTAAGGCCTGGTTCTCATTTGATCATGCACCAAAGCAAAAGTAAACTAAAGCCAAATCTAATGTACTTCATTAAAAACTGAATATCCAAAACAATGTTGAAGAATTCCAAGAAATTCCAATTCTTTGTGTTAGTTTTGTGTTTATCATCAACATCAAAATAAAAAAATTCACTGAATTTAAATATATTTATTTCACCAAAATTTTTAATGGTAATGTTATCCAAATGTAAGTCTACATTTTATTTGTTAGTGAAACGTTATTTTCCTGATTGTTCACATTCATTTTGTAAAACATTGTCAACTTTATATCCCAGAAAATCATTTGAATGCCCAGAACTTTTCATGTTTTTCGAGTCTCTTAGTTTAGCCTCTTCCCTAATTCCCAATTACTTGTATTTTCCCAATATATCTGCATAACACCCTGGACACTAATTAGTACGCAATCTATTGTTCCGTATAATGGGGAAAATGAACTTTATGTTTTGCCTTTCACCAATTTTGCTGAATCAAAACAATCTTGACATCTGAAAATTGTTATGGCTGCCCTGTACTGATCTGTCATAAATCAAAATAAATTCAAGGCTACCCTAAAAAATGTGTTGGGTCAGCATCATTTTTGCCATTAAAGTGTGAGTCACTTGGTCTGGTAAAAAAATATAAACTGGTTCTCTTCTGTCAGTTCATGCAGTCTTTTGGTTTGGGAAGCCACCAAGTATATAATTTAGCCCTCCCAAACAACAAGGCTTCAAATATTTGACAGACAGCAAATGATTATGTTGGTGGTTTCATGTATCTAGGTGTCCGGCAGTTTTCTTAACCCGAAGTGTCTGACAGTTGACTAAAACATTTGGATGCTGCCAGACACGAAAAACTGTCGCGCATAAAGACACTCTGTTTATTTCTTGTATACTTTGCCGACTGAACTTTTCAAAACAAGTCTGTCAGCGTCAGACTTACTTTTAATGGTGGCCCAACACAATTTAAGAAAAATTTAGTAGCATACCTTGATGAACAGCTATCACATGGTTTAAATTCCAACTTTTCGGCTTTCAATAAGTGAACTTCTTTTGTTAAATCATCTCTTTCAGCTTTTAACATTCGAACTTCTTCTTCAAGAGACTCAATTATCTCATTTTTCTGAACTACAAATTTCTGAAGTTCCTCAATCAGTTTCAATGCCTCCGGTGTGGACATCATACTAGATGATTTGAACTTGAAGGACATCTTCTAATTTGATATACTTACATAATTTGTTAGGAAATAAACAATTTAATAATGTTTCCAACTAAGTATAACACATTATTATTGGTAATAATAATATCAAAACAAAATAAAAGCCAGTAGAGCTTTATTATAAATATTTGCCACCAAGTTCCAGACAGTCACACCAGAGGACACAAACGAACAAGATAAATTTTCATATATATGATTCTTAACAATAGGTTAGCACCAGCTTGATTTATAGTTAGTGTCGCGGGTACAAGTTGAGGAACACATGACATCTACAAACTTTGTTTGTGTTTTCCACCCCCAGCAAGTGTAGCTATACATGCGCTTACACTACGGCCGAGTATTTTTAAGTGCATCAAGAATTTTTCCGGCCACTTTAGCCCAGGTACCTCATTTAGACTATATTTACACTTCAATAAATTTTCAAAACATATCTATGAACTTAAATTACTGGAGAGACACGTTATCCTTTTGTTTAGCACGGCCATGAGGGGCATTTGGGATCTATATCCAGAGTTTCGTTTTGACGGTTTTCAAAATAGTCCGAACGCAGTGATAAACAATCAAAATGAAACGAACGTCTATTATCCCAAAATGTTTTTTTATCTTACCTGAGTTTTAAACCAATCACAATCCGAATCATGGCTTCAAATCATGATTCGAATCATGATCACGTTTGCATTTAAAAACTTCGAATTTTAAAGCTTGACCTTCCAATACAGATTACAGATTAATCGGCCCTGTGGCTACGGCAATTTTACACTGCTCTGTGTAAAGCTGTTTCACATGACGTACATGTGTTTTTGTCGTAACACTTTATGAAAAAAAGATTATTACGGAGATTTTCATTCACATTTCATTCAGGCAAAAAATGATGCAAGCATGATAACCATCTTCCATGCTCAGCCCTTTTGCCATGGCATTCCAAGCATTTTTTGCAGGTCTTATGAAATACGATTACCCCTGAAGTCATAAATAGAAATAGAACAAGAGGAAACCTTGAAATTATTAATCACCAATTGGAGTCATAACTCCTTTTTGGACTTTAATACTTTCTCTAGGCAAAATAAGTCCAAAACGGAGTTCCACTTTATTGGAAGTTTATCTATCTCAATTTCTTTGTCGTGTAAATGTAGCCTTATACTATTCCCAACTCACTTACAAAAACGAAACCGGGCGATCGGAAAAAATTCAGCAAGTTAGGCAAAAAACGAAACGAAGACGCGATGGAATTGCATATAAAGATTCTTGGTGGAAAAGAAATTTTTTTATCTGTAAGAATTCGATTATTGATAAACGAAAAAATCATTTGTTCTCCAATTTAATTCTGTGAATAAATCTGAAACCCACGGACATCATAAGTTGCTTCTCAGGTTTTCTCAGGGTTTTTTTGGTGAAAAAAGGGGACAGAATTGGGTGAACTGCAGTTCTGTGTGGAATACTTAAAATAAAAAACACGCTAAAATACGCATACACGATGCTTTTATTAAAATAATATACTACTAAACTCGTTTATATAATTCACCTAATGAGAATTACAGACTAAAAGAAACCCCACTGGATAGAAAAAATTGGCTCTAGTAGGAATGAAAGCAAAAATAATTTTAGTTGAGTAGTAGTTAGAAGGTAGATTGAGGGATGTATTAAGAACATTCACTTTTTGAAGAAAGAATTGATGAAACAAATAAAACGAATTGATAAAACAAGGTTTTTTATGTCGCTATTTCAGACCATAGGTTTAATTTGTTTTAAAGTAAGGGCATCTATTCTCGACATATTAACTTCAGCATCCAATAAGTGAAAGGAAACCTAATTCACGTTCAAAATGATGTAAGATATGAAATACAATATCAAAACAACATTAGTAATAAATATAAAAACATTTCTTTTCTTTGAAGATTAGATAAACGGAGGCAAAAAGGAACGCTGGGAGAATCGATTCTCGGTATGCAAAATCTATACACGATTTCACAGTTTGGGAAACATAATAGCTCACTTTAAGTTTGCGTTGTTGTAAAACTCTTATTCAGTATATGAATTGGGAAGTAAAATAGAAGAAATTAACAAGGCTCTGACCAGAAGCAGAAGTGAAAATAATTTTTTAAGGAAAAATTTTGAAAAGAAAGTTATCAATTCCTTTACATATTCTTTGTAGATACTTATTTCCCATAACATATAAAAAGATCTAAGCAAAATACTCAACATTTCAGGAAATAAAAAATATTTTCACTTTTCCTTCTGGTCAAACTCTTATTAATTCGTTCATTTTTTCTTCCCATTTCTAATACTGAATGTGTGCTAAAAATCTGAAACTATGAAATGGTGTATTCTCGCTTCTCAACATTTTCAAAACAATTTTGAGTAGATCAGGGTGGCCCCTAGTCATGGAAATCATGGAAAAGTCATGGAACTTTTTAAGGTCATGGAATAAGTCATGGAAATTCCAAATATGGCATAAGTGTCATGGAGAAGTCATAGAAGTTTTCACTGTGCAGGTTCATAAAGAAAAGCAGAATAGTTATTAGTGAAAGCAAACCTGTTTTAGAAGAACATTCACACAAAAGAAAGAATTGATTAAATAATTTGATAGTTATTTCAATTGTAGGAGGATTTACAAAAAGAAAGTTGAGATACTGACTATTCTATAGTCCTTTATAATAGATTTTATTTATTAGCCAGTTCTTGGGTTTTTGTTTATTTTGAAGAAAGTAGTGCATTCTTTTTGCCTTATAAATATTTTACTCAGAAAGAACATTCCTTAAGAAGAACACTCACACAGACCAAATAATTTATGAAGAAATTGGTAATGATATTGGAGTAAGATTTATGGAAAGTTAGTTGAAATACAAAGATTTCTATGTTTAATTCCGCAGATTTTATGTTTAATTACTCTTTCCCTATTACTCCGCATATAAAGCCAACCATTTAAGGGCATGTCCTTAAATTCTGGATAAAAGTTGATAACCAATGCATTGCCTTAAACCTCCAATTACAACTTGCCCAGAAAGGGTCATGTTGTTGGAAATCCACAGTGTTATCGGTGTTGCTTCCTCTTCTCCACCAGCTGTCGAAATACACTCAAAGGGCTTGGCCTTATGTCCGAAAAACATTTTTTAAAGAAAAACTTGAAAAAAATTAAATGTTTGTTTATATATGGCCTTTAATGCGGGATAATAGTGTAGGATTTTGTTAACGTTGACGAAAAGGACTGAAGAGGCTGACTTAATATTTTTGTTGTAAGCCATTTTCTTGAAATGTACATCATTAGTTATTTCTGTTTGTCTATCTTTTGTTCTTTTCTTGACCGTATTAACTATCTGTACTAAGGAATTTAATCAAACCAAAAGTCATTGAAATATTTAAGAAAAGTCATGGAAAAGTCATAGAATTTCAAATTCCAATTTGAGTGGCACCAATGATAGTCCCAAAGAAACAATAGAGATGATATTTCTTTACTACTAGGTACTAAGCTACTCGTAACATTTTCATAACTATTATATCATGATGCAAACAAATTCTGATAATCAGCTAGTTATTAAGCATGACGAGAACATATTCTCGCACCGGGAACGGAAAATGCCCCCTATTTGGTAATCTGTTTTCAAAACGGGGAATTAAAAGTCATGGTTGGAAAATTTAAAATATAATACATTTCACTTATAAACAAAAGGTTTACAAAAATTTAATTACAAAAAGTTGTCAACCTTTGTTAACCACCAGTAGCAGCAGCTCGGGAGATTCTCGGAAAAATCTGTGAAACATTTAGCACTCCATATAAATTTAACTGATTCGCGCTCCTTTTACTCTGCTTCTGACCATGAATCCGACATTTGCAAATACCTACTCATGTACGTACAATCTAGATACCTTTTTTGATTATGATTCTGACATCATTTTCACCCCCAAGTCTTTCATATCTTGCCAAATGTATCTGAGCTTTCTTTAATTTTTCCTAAAATTCCCTAAATTTCACATATTTTTGTTCTCATCTTTGATCTTTTCAAAGTCTGTATGTTGTTGCGTACCAAGACCACTCAAAATGCCTGTTCTTTTATTATTGAACCATAGTTTCTGATAACAATCAGCGATACTAATAATTTTAGAATAATAACAACTTGTTTTATTTTGCAAGACATGTTTCGTCCTTATCAAAGAACATCATCAATTATAGAATAAATAGAAATGCATAAATAGAAATATACAATAATGCTAAAGATAAATAAGTAAACTATCGTAATAAGGAAATAAGATATTCAGTAGATCGTTAGTATTATACTTACCTGTTTATACACAGATGGTAGTAACCAGACTTTTAACTTGCTCATTAAGTACTGGTTTCTCCCATCTGATGTATTAAGCTTCCTTGACTCTCAAACCATATTTAGATGAGGCGGAATCTAAAATAGAGAAACAATTCGTACTACATGCTCTCTTACAACTATCATTTGTCATCAAGTGTTTGTACACATGCGACTGCTTATCACCTCCCAAGTGTTCTTTCATCCTAGTTGCTAGGTGTCTAGAAGTTTCACCCACATAACTAACATTACAGTTAGCACAAACAAATTTGTATACAACTGAGGACTTAAGTTCGATAGGGATTTTTGTCTTTAGTTGAGAACATAGATGACAATTTAAAAGTAGTAAAAATAAGATTGATGGATGTCTGATATATCTATGTACAATATTATCGACAAATTTAGAAGAATACCCATTTTTCTGTAAAATGGTGACCAGATTCTTTAAATCAAGATGGAAACCCATCCATGTGTTGTTGATACGTAATAATCTATCAACAAGAGTTTTGACCAGTCTTATAAATTAAAGGTGTGAAGCTGGTAAAATTTAGCATTAGCCCAGTGAATGTGGGTTTTCTATATACAGAGGTCTTTATCAACTCGTCATTCTTAACAGTAACATCTAGAAAAGGTAATTGTTTCTCAGACTCCACTTCCATAGTGAACTTGATGTTTTTGTGTTGACGATTGATAAAGTCTAGAAAAGATTCAGCATCTTCTTGCGTTTCAAAAACACAAAAAATGTCATCAACATATCACTTGTAGAAAATAATATTTCTACTCTCCTGTGCTTGGAGCCACTGAGTTTTATGAACTTCCATGAACAGATTGGCAAGAGCTGGAGCCAAGGGTGACCCCATCGTTACACCATCGACCCGATCATATATACAATTATCAAAAATAAAATGAGTTTCAGCTGTGGCAAATTGAAAAAGTTTTTTGAGTTCCCCTTTACTGATTGCCATTGTTTTCAAATATAATTTCTACCGCTAGATCAATAGTTTCACTCAGGGAATATTTGTAAATAAGCTTACAACATCAAAAGATACAATTCTTCTATTATTGCCGTGACTAGTCTATCATCACTTGAAATTAATATATCATGCAAAAACATTTTGCACACTACGGTACCGTCCAAAAGAAACTTAACATTTCCGTGTAAGATAATCAGCGTTCGCTAATATCTAGGAATGAATTTTTATATGAAAGATTTCTGTGTAAAATTTTATCTGTTACATCAAGTCATTGTGTTTTCAACTCGATTTTTTAAAAATCTCGCGTTAGATAAACAAACAAAAAACTAAACTCCTAAAGATGGCAACTCTTTGTGAACTCTGATTATCTTATGCAGAAAAGTTTCTTTCGGACTGTACTGGATATACTTGTTTTGGTTTAAATGTTCTCATCTATTATAAATAGGTATATCGTGTAAGGTTAGATACAGCTGTTAAGTACAGCTAACTTTATGTATGCCCTGTACAGAACAAAGAAAAAATATTCCAGACTGTTTGAATACATGAGTAATTTGGTAGACAAGATTTTGCTGCCAAACCAAACACTTTATGAGAATAGATTCTTATTTCTTAGAAAATAAGTGCCCCCAGACCCCCAGCTGTTTTTACTATCCCTGCACAAATGTGAGCACCCTTTGAGCGGAAAAACGCTATGCCTAAATAATCTCTTTCATAATAATAATGTCTTTCGTAGCATCTTGTCCGTTATACAGGGGCAAAGTATCACCCTTTTGTTGCTGGCTTGTAACCATCAAATGATCCATTACTCCAGTCAACAACTTTATTGATTACTTTTTTTTGATTGCAAAATTCCAACAAAAAGGAGAGCGTAAATAAATGAAACAAAGTAGATGCAGAGAAAAAATGAGAAAACACTTAATTTCTTTGCTAAAAAAATGAATGTTTAATGATGTCAGTCAAGGCTTAATATGTGTAGCAATATGTGTAATGGTGATAGTTTCGCTAGCCCCACCTAACTGATTTTTTGGATAATTCCAATATTGCATTTTGGGTGTAATTTAATGGTCCATTCCATGCTATCTTAATCTACACTTTTTCTAGCCTGTTTGATGTTTGTTCTGTAATCTTGCAAATTCTTTCTCCAGCGCTCAAAGAAAATCAATAGAAAGTTTTGTAAAAATCAAGCATCAAGGATTTGACCTACTAAGTGTCAGTATGATGCTAAATTTGAACAAAGTGATTCAATGATTTACGTTCTGTATTTTTAATTAATCTGTAGCTATGATTTCTTTTGTTATAGGTACAAGATAATGCCACTATACAGGATTTGAAATCAGCTATTGAAAAAGCACATAATATTTCTTCCAATCAGCAAAAATTAGTTTTTAAAGGAAAAACATTATCTAGTGAGTATAATACAGTTTTATACAATCATGGCAAGAAAAATAACCACAATTTTTTGTGATGTATGTATATTTATTTTCGTAGGGGTCAGTTTTGCATTGTGTTTGTTTTGAACATTGAAAGTCAACATCGAAACTACAACTTCGAAACTAGCAAAGCATGTTACAGCTACCTTAACCCTGTTCATACCAGGCCTTTTGGGGGTTCCTTGCCCCCCTCCTCCATGACTTCCACAAATCTTATGCTTTTACCATGGAACTAACTACAATTACCAACAATAGAATAATAGAAGCTATAATTGATTAATTATTGCTTAGTATTGAAATAATACTTATAAAGACATTGAAAATACAATTTTATATAATAACAAGCAACATTTAACTTTTAAAAACACTTAACAATGCTTTTTACTAAGAACAAATTCAAAATTTTCACCCCAACAAGAAAATTGGTTGCAATGGAAAATTTGGTGGAATTTGATTTGGTGGATGAATAATAATATACAAGTCTCCAGAAAAGCAATCGCATGCTTAGAACTTTTTCTGTGTTCATTTTAGATGACAAACAACTTGCGGACTATGGTATAACTGATTTCTCAAAGCTACACTTGGTTGTCAAAAAGAGTGAGGCGGCCGACAAAAGTGAACTTCTACACACTCCCAAGTACACAAGTGAAGATTTTTGGATTACTCTTGAGAAAGTGCTACTGAAACAATATGACCAGTTGGAAGTACAAAAAATTATACAGCAATACAGATCAGTAAGAAAAATGATTACGCATTTTCAAAAAATTTTGGGGAAGGAAGAAATATTAGTAAGAGAGCCCAGTGGGCAAAATCTTCAAAAAGTCTCTGTGGAGGAGTGTTTTCTATAGGAATTGCAAGCAATATCGCCTGCTGTTTCTATAAAAACACTCCTCCACAGAGACTTTTTGAAGTTTTTGCCCACTGGGAAATTACATCATTTTGATGATTTTCCTTCCCTTTTAATTATGTTCCAGTTGCTCACAATATTTCCATTGTTTTTTGAACAGGATTACAACTGCATGCTTACCACAATGAGTCTTGATGATATTGAAAGAATAGCAACACGCTATTTGAATTCCTAGCAAAGCAACAGTTTTGTAAATGTCAAGGAGATATCAATTGATCCAAAGGTTATACAACTCCCAAAAACCATACAAGCAAGAATAGCAATACAGTCTACAGAACTATTTGGAATAGACTCAACATCTGTATTCTATGTGATTTTGTTATTTAATGACAATCCCTTCCCAGTGGGCAAAATCTTCAAAAAGTCTCTGAGGAGGAGTGTTTTCTTTAGGAATGGCAAGCAAAATCCCCGACTGTTTCAATGAAAAAAGCACTCCTCCACACAGACTTTTGAAGATTTTGCTCACTGGGTTTGCTATCATCTCGAAATAATTTACTTGTATATTTTTTTGTAATAAATGATTCCACATCGATATTATTTTATATATCATTTCATTTTAAATCTTCTACTTCCTGTGTACGGTCAAAGAACCGTAAGAAATGTGAGAAATCTGCAAATGTTGAATTTGAATAGCTCTTGAAGACGTTACTAATGTAATAAGCATGGTCAACTTTAGGGTTAAAGGTTTATCAGAAAGTGATGTATTGCCAGACCAGTGCTCCTCAATGTAGTTAACAACTACTTGAACATCCCATATAAAAGGATATTTTGATTGTGGTGGTCTTTTATTAAAAACTCCTGTCATCCAATCACAAACTTGCTCTCCATTTCTCAAATTATAAAATGTTGAAATTGCTGAACGATGACAGCCAATCGTCCTGTTTTCATAACCTACCTCGGAAACCTCTGGCAAAGAATCTAGAACTGAATTTATACCACATGAACATGGATTAATTTGTTTCCTATTACACCAGCCAGTCCACTTTCTTCAGGACGATTCATAATTTCCTGTTGATTGATTCCCTTCTGCTATCAGAAATAAGCCTGGGAGCTGTTTCTGAAATTCCCGTCTCTTTCTGAGATTTTCCGTGCCGCTAATCTGAGAGTATTGTTCTGAACTAATGGATGTGACTCGCCTAAATGATTTCTGAGTAAATTCCTTTGTCTTGGTAATAGTAGTGGTTTCCTTATTGACATCTGTAATAGTTGAAGATACCAGAGTTGGGAATGCCTTGTTGGTGTTATTATTAACACTTGATTGATCCTGTATGAAGTAATCCTGATTATCATGCAAAATGGTGGGAAAGCATAAAGAAACTTTTGGGACCAATCCTGAAGCATAGCATCTGTTCCCTGACTGTACGGGTCGCGTCTCCAGGCTATATAATTTTTCAATTGATGGCAAAGCCTGGATGCAAAGAGATCTATTTGAGGAGTTCCCGTAATTTGGCAAATTTTCTGAAACACATTCGAATGAAGGGACCATTCTGAAGAGTCCATCATCTGCCTGGATTCCTGGTCTGCTAACACATTTATTGCACTTGGAATGTATTCTGCAGTAATCGTGATCCCCCAAATCAAAAGGGATTCCCAGATCTCCTTTATTACCTCCCATTTTCATAAGATACCTTATAGCTGTTGTGTTGTCTATTTGGAAGTGAATTGCTCTGACAACTCTGTACTTGGTGAAGCTCAAAAGAGCTAACTTTACTGCCAGAAGCTTCAAGATATTGATGTGTAGGCGCTGTTCCTTTTCTGACCGGACTCCTCTTGTTGTCATCCCCTGACAAGCTGCCCCTATCCTATCTTTGAGGCATCGGTTTGAATGACTAACTGTGGTGAAGAGGGTGCGCAAGGCATCTTCCATTTGAAATTTCCAAGTTCCTTATCCATCAAATTAATTCTTGTTTGTTCTATGAACTAAGATAAATTTGTTGTTGATAACAATAATTTTTCTTCAACATTTGAATTTGTTGTTGTTGTAAGTAACGTAGTTGAAGTTGTGCCGGTAACACAGCTTGAGCTGTCGAGGATAAGATTCCTAGAAGGGTCGTTAATTCTAAAATGAACACCGTGTTGGCCTTGTATATCCCCATACAGTGGTTTATTACTTTTCGTAATTTGTGAGGAGTCAATGACAGGTAAGATTTTTTATCTCTGCCCATCAAAACTTCCTCTATTGAACTTTAAAGAATATTCAGCCTTCTCAGTTAAAGACACTGGTATTTTCAAGATCTTTGTGAAAATTCTGGGCGCAGGCCCCAATCCAAATCAAAGGCAAAGAAATTCGTACTAGTTCCCTGACGACAGAAAACGCACTCTTTTCCTTGAAGAGGGATTGAAAAATATGCGTCTTTTAAATCTAGTTTGCATAAATAGTCTCCCTGTTTTAACATGCATTTCAGATTTTGCAAACCCTCCATTTTGAAGTGTTGGTAGGGGTGCATGTTTGTGGAGTCCCTTCAAATTTATTACAGGTCGTTGTCCCCAGTCCTTTTTGAGCACGTAGTCCTAAATTCATTTTCGAGTTATCAATTCGAAAAACGTAAATTCGCTTTCGTGTTACTAACTCAAGATAAGGAAAACATTAATTCTTTTCCAAGTTACTAACTCGAGATGAGAAAACCATAAATTCTTTTCCAAGTTAGAGATCCCGGAGTTTTTTTCTGTTAATTTTTCCTAACGAGGCATTTTTTAACACTTTTGAGAACTGTTTTTCCTCTACATAACCACTGTCCAGACATATGTCTGTTGTTTTTTTGGTTGGCTTTCTGCGTAAGCATGTACAACCGACAGTATTTATCTTCTTTTTCTTTCTTCGTACTGTCCAAACCTAGCTTGACATCCGCATTCATTGCCATGAGAAACAATGACGGACATAAGTGGAGTGAAGAATTAGGTAAAACTCAATTTTCATGATTATCATTAGTTAAAAAAATATCTGCAATCTGATTGGTTAATCAGTGGAGTATATCTCGTTTATCAGTGCAAATAAAAAATAAATGTAGTGCAAAAAAATGATTTTGTATTTGAAAAAAGAAACAAATTTAACCACGCCGCGCCTTTAATGGTCGGTGGTCGGTGGTCGGTTGGTCGGTGGTAAGCGATCGGTTGTTTTGGAAAACGCCCTTTATTTCAGCGAGTGATCCATCGAGAGTACAGACTATATGCTATTAGCTTCATGCATAGATCACTTAAAGCTGTTGTGACAAACAACAACCGTTTTCTATTTTGTTTTTCATTATAAACTATTTTCTTTTTTTTAATGTTCTTTACAAAGAAAAATAATACAAATAACAATGACATCCCTACTCCCGCAAGGCACGTATGGTGATATCGCCAGGAGTAGGGAGTAAAAAGTAAAAACAAAAAACAAAAAACAAAAAACAAAAAAGAAAAAAGAAAAAAGAAAAGGTATAAAAGAACGAGATCAGTTTCAGTTAAAAAACTTTGCTTTCAAAACTGTATTCGAAACGAATATGTGAACGTAGTGTTAATTCACTTAAACTTGCTTCGGTTCTCTACTATTCAGTATAGTGTTCTCTACTTTTCACTAAAAGGTTATTTATAAGTATTTTAAAGATAATTTTGATAGATACATATATATCAAAGGACTTACCAGTGTATTTATATTTATTTGTGTGGAGTTATCTTGCTAATAAAGCTTGCTTCTATTTAAATCAATGACTTACTTAATTTTTCTGATCAATTCCTTGCTACGACGTCCTATGGTAAAATCTTAAATAAATCCATCCGTTCTTAAAAAACATAACGTGATTACAACGTGATTACAACGTGATTACAACGTCAGTATAACGTCTTTTTCACTATTAGGACGTAGTTTAGACGTCATTAAATGACGTCGTCAAACATTACAAATATGACAATACCATGACGTTATTACGACGTGATTTTTCGTCACGCTCTTGTTGGGGTGAAAAATTCGGAATTTATTATTTATTTTAATTAAAGCATTGTTAAGCATTTGTAACAGTTAAATGCCATAATATGTTGATCACGTGTTAAAGTGTTAACTAACCATAGCCTTAATGGAACTTTTAAATTCACATTTTCAGCAAACAAAGCATGGTATATTGAACTTCCCTCGTATATTTACCGTGTCCTTATACGTACGTATTCACTTCGCTCCCCACAATGCACAGCTTTTTGGAATGAACTTCAACGTTCTTTACCTTACAGTGAGATTTCATCTCATTAACTTTTACAGTCTGAAATCTTTAGCTAAACTTTACTTCATCTCATTTCATAGCGAATATGAATACTTTTTTACCTAGTATTGTGTTTTTACTAAATTTATGTTATATTTATTGTGTATTTGTTTGTAATTTGTGTTAAATATGGGGGCCACCTTCCTCATTAGTTATTTACATACTATTGGTGGTCTCCTACCGTTATTGGTGAAAAAAATACTTACTAACACAAATTTTATGTTTTACCAACAACAACAAAAAATTCCAAATTTCTCCAAATGTCAAAAATATAAAACAGTGATTCACCCTAATTTTTCATTGAATTATTTTCCATAAAATATAGGAGAAAGTTTCATTCGATGGAAACAGCTATTCTTGTTCGCAAAATTTATCAATGCCTTGATTGCTCACATTTTTCCCTCTTAAATTTCTTAACCAAAGTACTTTCCCTGCCAGTGTACATGATAAGAACCGCAGCCTTTCGAAGAACAATATTTCATATTTCATATAATGGGCGAATTATCGTGAGTTATAAGCCAAATTCGCGAAAGTATATTCTAGCAAAATATTTCGTCATTAATGATTTCTAATAAGAAGAATAAGAAAACGAAAACCGAAGAAGTTGAGATGTAAGAAAAATCAAATGAATTATTAACCCATTTTCACACATCAACAATGTTTTTCGCACATCAGCAATGTTTTTCAAAGTTTTTTCAATGTACGTTGGTAAAGGTTGTAAGGGTGCGTTGATGACACCTACAATAGAAGGGAACGAAACCAACCAAATATTCTACAGGAGAGATTAAATTCATACCACCCAAACTTAAAGTTCACTATTGAAATGAATCCTGCGAAATTTCTTGACACCAACATTACGAGATAAAAGGATACTGTTGATCGTTCATGGTAACCCAAAATGAAACAAAATTACCCTTACTACACAAGAAGGCTCAGCTCTAACTTTATGGCTGAAAAGAACATGATTTTTAACAAATTCGAAAAAGCTGGATACCCTCCTGCGTTTATTAATTCAGTAATAAGACAATTATACCACATTGGCTATTCGAAGAGGAATTCTTTACTGTAAAGATATAAATACCATGCTGTCCGAAAAATGAACAATCGACGTATAAATTACTCAGACAACTCGAAAAGTTCACCGACTATAAAAGTCAAATTCTTTGTTACCTGAAAAACAAAAAAATAGAATCACTATTCCCACTGAAGGAAAAGAAAACTCACAAATCAGTTGTCATTTACGAAGACAAGAAACGCAAAAGTTAGATGGGCGGAACATGAGAAAATGGTGGGTAAATCTGAGCCGTCTAAACACGCGTTACATAAAGTCCGGTCTCCACTTGAGCGCACACTCGAAGCGTCCGGGCGATCTATTATTATGCAAATGGAATGTTGCGTCATATTCCGTTCGCCAGCGATCAAAATATGTTCGCCAGCAGGGAGTACAACTCTGGTCTACTCCCGAGCGCACAAATTTCAAGCGCTCCAATGAAATTCGTCAGAATAATAACAAAACATTACACAAACTCAACAAGAGACCGGCCTTAAAACGCACAGCGCCCATTGTTTTCAAAACAATAGATCGCCCAGGCGCTACGAGCGCGCGCTGAAGTGGAGACCGGCCTTAATGCTGGCCACGTATTCACTTGAAAAGTACTCTGTAATGCCCCAATAAAAATAAAAAAGCGTAAGACACTAGAAGCTTTTAAAATAATGAAATACAAACCAAAATAAACGTTTATAAAGTTTATACAATTGAGTTTATACGTTACTCCACATCGACATTCGACTTTCTAAAAGCGAAATTGTTCAACTGAAAGGAGGAATACAACTTGAACGCACAACCACAGAAAGGGAAGGACACACTCATACATTACTCATTCGCTATCGTAATGGGAATTACGAGTACTCCAAATGCGACGCACAAAACACATGTTGGGACAACCACCCAAGAGGTTTAGGAGTCTCTGCATAAATATGCCCGCATCAAAAAACATCTTCAAAATATGTAAAATCGGTATAGAAAAATAACTTTATTTGTATGTTTATTCACAGTGCCATTTAGCTATTTAGCTGTAATTATGCATTATGAACGTTTGCAAGTTGAGTTATTATTATGTTATATTATATTATATTATATTATATTATATTATATTATATTATATTATATTATATATCAGCATATTTCCCCAACGAAAACTATTTAAACTATTTTTATTTAGTGTCATTGAACCCCCTGGAGCCTTTTTTTTTTATCTATATTTAACCTTTTTACTTGTAGCACATATCATTTTAACTTTTTCACATATGCTTTTATTGCCTGAAGATGCACAGAAGTACAATAACTTGGATTTTAAATAAAAAAGTTTCATATTTACCACATACTAAATATGGATGCATTTTTCAATTATCAAATGTCATGTTTCTAAGTTGTCCGTATTTAAACATGATGTTGTAATATATTCAACGTAAACACCATGACAACATCAAACATTGTGTTTGCATGTTTTCGACTTTTCAACAAGCCGTTTTAATGTTTTCTGATATTAAATACCATGTTATTTAGACCCCGTTTCCATTAAGACGATATATCGTAGCGTCGCGTCTTAAAATCTACGTTTTAAATGGAAACACCTTTGAGCCATTTCGTTATAATACGATATAAAGTGTTTCTATTAAAATGAAAATTATACGTATTATGATTGTTTACTGATCTCCATCTGATGTGACTTCAGAAATAAATCAAAAGAAAAAAAAATGAATATAAAGAAAAAAACTAAAAAACATGTGGAAGAGATTTGTAAGGTTTGGAAGAAAATATTTTTCGACTTCTTATGAGGTTTTGTGTACTATACTGTCCCAATCGAAAATTTTCCTTCCATTCCTCAGGAACAGTTCCGTCATTAATTCATCACATTAATTGAAAGCGACTTCCCTGTATTATGACGTCATAATCCATAACTTGATTTTATAACTCGATTTTGTAACTTGGGTTTTCCGGGCCTCTTGAGTTACTAACTCGAAATTAAAAAAAACAAACTTTGACATCGAGTTACTAACTCGAGAATATGATATTGCTTTAAAAGATTCGAGTTACTAACTCGAAAATAAAGTTTTAAATTATTTTTCTCGAGTTATCGTGTCTGCTTAATAAATATTTTAGATACAATTATTTTTAAAATATTATAAGCATTATTTTTAAAATAATCATGTCGAGTCATCGTCGAAATCAAATCATCTCCACACCACCAATCCCTCGCCCAAAACCCCTTACCTTTCCATTTTTAAGTCCAAATTCGTCCTGAGAATCAAAGAAAAATATGTCATGGTACAGCTGTTGTTAAAAATTATATACATTATATAAGGATTGCTTATCATCAGAACTTCCATATTACCTATCTACATCCTTAACTGATTTAATTAATTTTGATCCCAATTTTACATTGACAAATGTAAATCAAAATTAGCACTATCAAATTGTTCCACGTGCAAATTTTCATTAGAATTGAACAATTAAGCAGACACGATAACTAAAATAATTAGAATAATTTAAATTTTATTTTCGAGTTAGTAACTCGAATCTTTTAAAGCAATATAATATTCTCGAGTTAGTAACTCGACTTGATTTATTTGAAAAAGTAATTTCGACTTAGTAACTCGAAGTCAAAATTTATTAGGCATTTAGGGAAAATTATCAGAAAAAGAAAATCCAATCACGCGGGCTGTGAACTCGATAATGAAATTAAGTTTTTCCCATCTCGAGTTACTAACTCGAAAATGAATTTATGTTTTTCCCATCTCGAGTTACTAACTCGATAATGAAATTAAGTTTTTCCAATCTCGAGTTACTAACTCGAAAACGTTATTCCTACCTCAAGTTAGCAAACTGGAAAATGGCAATTATCACGTCATAACTCGAAGTTGTGACGTCACAACTGCTAGTTACACTTATAATAAAACTACAATCCTTTTTAATTTTTTTTTAATCTTTATAAATATATATATATATATGAATATAGTCTCTGTGGAGGAGTGGGTTTTTTATTGAAATAGCAGGCAATTTTTCATACCGATCCTATAGAAAACACTCCTTCTTATAGACTTTTGAAGATTTGGTGTTAAGAAAGAAACTCGGTAAAATATATATCGATCCTATTAACACCGTTCAACCAGGATTGTTGCTTACGTAAAAATATAAATCACTTGAGGAAGAAGAATTCGCAGGAGTTCACAGAAATAAAGAAGAACAACAACGCGGAAAGAAAATCTATTACCCTAAAATTTTCAAAAGACCAAATGGATCCACGCAAAAACAAAAATTAGGACTCACGTAAAAACAGTTGTGACTCGCGGAAAAATAAGTTTAACCCGCGCAAAGACATTTTCGCTCCACGCAGGCAAGCAAAATGAAATTGACCTACGCACTCACGCGGCCCACGTTATCATGCAACTCACGAAATTAAGTAGACTCGTAAAGTAACGAATTTATACGCGCATAACGAGAGAGTGATTATTATATCCTTTCCGCAAAAGAATGACATTTTCTTTTTTAAGTTTGTCCATAAAATATTGCATTTAAAAGGAATAATTTTTGTCCTATGCAGTGTACAATTAAATACATCAAAAATGGAATGATTTGGGGAGTCAAAGGGAGGAAAACCGTTGTGATAAACACATAATGATCACCATAGCCATATAGTTCCATCTACCGAAATCTAACCAGCGAAGTTAGTAGTGCAAACCTTGCTAAATGTGTCTGGGTAAGTCAGCGTAAGAGGCAAGTTTTACCTCGTTCATTCAGACAATTTTAAGAAGCTTTTTAATCCACAAGAAGAACGAGAATGCACGATTTGTACAACCACAAAATATAAAGAAGATCATCAAGGAATAAATAAACCTATCAAACGTTCAAAGTTCACTGAGTAGTATTCTCACGGGGTCTCAAATAAGAGGTTCAACGTATGAAGCAGCTTGCCTAAAAAGTATAAAACTGTCTTCAAGCTGGTTGTACACTGTTACACGAACGTATCATTCTTAATAATGTTATTATTATTATTATTATTATTATTATTATTAAATGTTTATACAGGATGGTTCATTCAGTCGTATAATGCATAAATATATATTTACACTGTTTTCAAAGAAGTCCTGTTAAATAAAAGGATAAATATAATTATATGCAAAATAAGTTAAAAGTAGTGTTTCATTTATAAATATACAGAAGTTATAAACTTATAAACTTAGGAAGTCACACGAGCTCGTAAGATCATAAGCTTATATGATTTCCCTAGTTAAAGTTTATTTAGTAAAATCTTAAATTTTGAAAAATCTTTCTCAATTCTAAGCGCTCTTGGTAAATTGTTAAATGTCAATGCTCCTTGAAAATAAAAGGAGGACCGAGCAGGTTCTAATTTCACCTTCGGAACTCGTATCATATGCCCATTGTTTCGTGTGTTTATTTTTCATTCCAAAATTTCGAAGTAGTTCTCAAAGTTTTTAATTGTACTTCCGTTAATGCATCGATGAACATAGGTAACTACTCGTTTCATTTTAATTTGCTTTGATGATGGTATTGTTGAAAGTGTACCAACAATTTTCTGGGCTCGTCGTTCTAGTGCATTTGTTTTATCCTCAAGAGTAGCTGGTATCGTTCCATACGTCGCAAACGAACAGTAGGTTAAGATTGGCAAGATCATCGACTTGTAGACCAAAGCTGCGGTTTTTGAGTCCAGATGGGATCGCATTTTCTTCAACAGGTTTATTCTTGAAGAGGCTCTCTTTATGGTATTTTGCACGTGTTCTGACATGTTAAGTGTTTTGTTCAGCGTTAATCCAAGGTATTTATACGTTCTTGTGTTGTTAATAGGTGAATGATGATGGTTAATCTGAAGTTGAGGGTCATTCAAATTGTTTAAACGTTTACTGGTTCCAAACACCATAACTTCGGTTTTGCCCTTTTTAGTGTTAATGGTAAGTTCATTTTGTTGTAGCCAATTAGTCAGGGAGCAAAAGTCGTTGTTAAGAACTTTTTCAACCTCTTGAATATCCTTGTGCGAATAGAATAACACAGTATCGTCGGCATATTTAACAATTTTACTTTTCGATAGAACAAGTGCAACTTCGTTGAAAGGAGCAAGAACATCAGCGGTCCTAAACTTGACCCTTGAAGGACTCCACAGAATATTGGTTCGACAGACGATAGATGTTGCTGGTAATACACTTGTTGAAATCGTCCAAAGAGGTAGCTGCAAAACCAATTCTGTGGTACTCCAGTTATTCCAAAGTCTGGAAGTTTTTCGATTAACGTTGCATGGCTTATAGTATCAAAGGCTTTGCTTAGATCGATGTAAATTACGCCAGTAACCATGCCATTGTCCATAGCTTTTCTAATATGGTCCAAGAAACAAACAGTTGCTGGTTCAGTTAATCTGTTTTTCCTAAACCCAAATTGGTAGGTGGACAGTAATTCATGGCTTTTTAGATGTTCCATAATATATATATACACATTTCTCCAAAATTTTCGAGATTGCTGGTAGCACGCTAATCGGACAGTAGTCATCAAAACTATCATTCGCACCGGACTTAAATATCGGAGTTACTTTTGCTCGTTTAAAAGCATCAGGGACAATCCCATTTCGGAGTGAACAATTTATTACATGCGTCAATGGCTTCGAAATACTGTAAACCGTATCTTTGAGAAAGGATGATGGTATATTATCAATTCCAACAGCGCATTTACGTTTGAGTTTATTGATGTGACTCACAACCTCTTTCTCAGTAACTGTTCGAAAACTAAATTGATGCTTGGTAAAGTTTATCGGAATAGGTTTGGGTTTCCAGATAAAGTTAGTAAGTGGAAAAGCTTTACTCTTTAGATTGTTTGCAACTCCACTGAAAAATTTACAAAACCGATTAGCGATGGTTTGTTTGTCGGTGACAGGCTCAGAGTATATTTTGAAAGTAGTCGGTAGTTTATCACTCTTTGATTTTGTTAGGAAAATCTCTTTAATTACTTTCCAAAATTTGGAAAAATTCCAAAAATCTGGTTTGGCTGCATTCTCTTGTAGCTTTGTTTTAAAATATGCTTGTTTGGATCGTTTAATTTCGTTATTGACAAAATTTCTTTTGCGTTTGTACGAGTTCCAATCGGATTCGTTTTTCGTTTTGCGAGCTTTGCGCATGAGCTGATCACGTGAATTCATTTCAGCCTTGATTTTATCTGTAATCCAAGGAGAAGGTTTTCCTTTTATACGTTTTGAGATAAAAGGAGCATATCTATCTAAGGTTTCCGTTAAAATAGATTGCATCGCATGCCATGCTTTGACAGGAGAGTTGGTGTTGTATACGGACTCCCAGTTGGTGTCAAGAAGGTTTTTGTTAATTTCGTTTACGTCATAGTTTTTATAGTCACGGCAACGGATCATCTTCGGCTCGTATTTTATATTATTCATTTTTCTCACGCATGCTGTAAGATTGTGATCACTAAGACCACTTGGGATTACTGTACTGTAACTGATGTTTTGTGAGTTGTTTGTTTGAGTAACGTCAATTAGGGTCGCAGTTGAAGACGTTACTCGTGTTGGTGACTTTAACATTGTTTAAAACCATTTCTTTTAAAGATGTCCTTTATATTACGATGGTTGTTAGCTATCAAGTAATCGGTGTTAATATCTCCCATGATGATTGTTTCTTTGATCTCTGTCATGCTCTCTAACTTTGTCGATAATATTTTGTTAAAATCTTTCGATAGATGTCGAGATGAATCCGGGGGTCTGTAGATGATACCAAAAACGATTGGTTTTGAGTGTTTAAGTTAAATTTCTACCCAAACTGACTCATATTCGTCATCTTCAAGATCAGTTCTTCGAGTAAAATGTATCTCGTTGCGAATATACATGCCTACCCCTCCTCCTTGGCCATTCTTTCGATCTTCTCTAAGAAACATGAACCCCGGGATATCGAACATCGAAGTTGGAATGTTTTTGTTAACAAAAATTTCATTCATACCAAAGATATCGATTTTATTTTGTTGCAATAGGATTTTTACTTCATCGAATCCCCCCTGCAGCCCTCTGATGTTTTGTTGTAACAATTTCAATCCTTTTTTGGAGCATAAATCTTTTAAGCTTGAATAGTTACAATTAGGTCCAGGGTGCGTTTCAATATCTCCGCATACAAGAAGTAAAAATAAACAACGTTTTTCTTCGATGTTCTCCAGTTCGAAATCTTTCCATAAAGCGACGAAAAGCAATAACTCTCCTCGCCAGAATATAAATCTTCATTATTTAATGTTATGCTAATACCATCAGGCTGGTTAAAACAACTTCTTTTCACCATAAAATTTATGAAAAATAACACAAGTACCAAAGCTCGTAAATACACGTCCTTACGCGTAGCCAATTTTAAAATATTTTTAGTGAATGGAGGTTCTCAATTTATGTTGCAGAGCTTTGAATTCTTCTTACGCGTACAAATATCAATTTCGACAAGGGTCCAATGGACTCCTGCCCCTTTCTTAATTGAAGCGATTGTTTGATTAAATATATCAGAATTTAACAAATTTTATAAAATATATAGAGGAAATTTAGCAGCAGCTCCAAAAAAAGCATCCGTTGCGGGAAGCCTCTACACTTTTTTCCCGAATTTTCTGTCCAGAAAAGTGGAAAGTGGGTTGATGATGAATAAACCATTGCATGCGTTCCGGGAAGTAAAATGCCATAGCAATAAGTAGTCTGTTAAAAAAAACATACCAATAGTAAAAAACATACCAATAGTAGATCCAACAAACATAAATGGGTTTATTTACGATTTCGTATATTTTTTTTTCGGTGCCGGTGTAAGTGAACTAAGCATGACGTGGCATAGTTTATAAAAGGGCAGGTCTCTGAAGTCAAAAATCACACGTCGTTCAGATACTTTCGTGACTAGAAGTTTGAACAAGTCGTTTTCTTTTGTGTTTTGCGTTTTTTCAATCCGAATTTAAGTTTAATTGCTACTCTGTTAGAAAATGTATTCAAAATTATCCTATATTGTTGTATGCACATCAGAATGATGTATTTTGATGCGAGGGTGCATCAGGATAATATAACAATTGATGCGAGGGTGGATCAGGATAATGTATTTGGGTATGTCTAGCGTAGCAAAATATTGTACCATTATAAATATTGTTGTAGTTTATCTAAGACTTGATTTGACGCATGTACAAAGTTTTGTAAATGTGCTTTTTAGTTCCTTACGGTTTCTTTTGGAACATGCTCAGTTTTTTAACGAGACAGGCTGGGCACCCACTTTGGCATCGGGGTTTTAAAAGTTTTTATCCGGGGGTAATTGAACAGCAGCTTTCATCAAAGAAAGAAAGAGAAGGAATAGCTATTCGTCGCCTGTTGACTTTGTACATGTTTATATTGTTCCATATAATTACATACTAATTTATAGTTCGTAGGACTTACTTTTGTAATTGTCACGCACACGATCCGGTCACGATCTGGTACGACATATACTATCGCTACGAAAACCTGTCTCGAATTGACAAGTATTCTTTCTTGTTTTTTTCCAAACAGTCAGAAAAAGTAAATAAACTAAGTTATTTTCGGTTCACAGATTAGAAAATAATCGATAATAGTAGCAATAATTTCAATGCCTTTTTGTTTTTCGAATGCAGTCCGTTGTTCATATTTGGTAGTTGACGAATTCTTCAGAATTCTACTCAATTTCAAATAACATGTAACATATGTAGAATACCCATACATCATCATACGTTAGGACTCATCATATGTTAGGGCTCATATGTTAAAATAAAAAACTATAAAACTGTTAAAAAATATCTATATAAGACCATCTGCTCCAGAAAGCCAACGTTTTGGATGTAAATTTGGCACAAGCGACAGGACAAACGTCTGGAACCGATGATGCACTAGCATGCTGGCCAGTGGGAAAGTTTGAGCAATGGTTAACGTATCTCTAGCGGTAAAGTTGACTAACAGGTTGACTGTCGGAGGGGATAAAGAGCCATTGAGATAAATAGATATGCACAAAGGGCGTTAAAACTTCCCGTTACAAACTCACTTACTATTATCCCTCCCCGTGACGTTGGGAGTGTCATCTGCGTAACAAAATTCATTTCATGAACTATAAAAAACAGATCACAGAGAAAGATGTTGAATAGCAATTGACCCAGTAACGAACCTCCGAAGAGAACTTCTTGGGCTGAATGTATTTTTTAAGTCGCACATCTCATCTCTTTGAAGCCTTGTTCTCGTAGTTTTCTCGACCTAGTCCTCAGGGCTTCTTTCGTTAGAAATTCCGTCCCTCGTGTCATATTACATGTCGTTTGTAAATTTGTCGACATGCCAGACGCACATGTTATCTTCACGTTCAGCTTTACTGTATACAGCGTAGATACATCGTTTCTTTCGCAACCACTCGGTCAAGGACCCACATCCTTGACCGAGACATAACCACATAAGACCCACATAAGAACTCGTTTGAACATGCTTAATCACGATCCAGGAGTCTCGATATTTCTTGTCGCGGGAAAATACGCTCTACCCCAAAACTCATGGCCGTCTTGGCGATCTGAGCGCTTTACCTCCCATTCGTAATCCTGGATCTGTTGTTGTATTTGTTGTTGTTGTATTTGTTGTTGTTGTTGTTGTTGTTGTTGGGCTCGTCAATGTTGCGACGGAGCTCTTCGTTTTCTAGCACAGTAAACTCTCGATAACTCGAACCTCTATGGGACCGATGAACATTGTTAGAGTTACCCAATGTTCGAGTTACCGAGAGAGTATTAGTTCAAGTATTAGTTCTAACACAGTTCGAGTTACTGAAAGTTCGAGTTATCGAGGGTTCGAGTTTCCGGGATTTTACTGTATTCTACATTATTGGCTCGGTAAATAGTTGCTTCAAAGCTGTAGCTTGCCTTGGTTTGCATGTAAATGTCGAGTGTAACCTTTTGAATCACTGGATTTGTCAAGGCTTGATTTATATTTTTCGCCACTAGACATATTTTAAAACGTGGACCTTCTTCAATCGGATGTCATGCTATTCGAATAATAGGTACTGAGCATCACGGAGTGCGGTGTGTCATTATTTCTCTTTCGATACAAGTGTTTGATGTCCACAATTCCTATAAAGTTTTGCATGGTCTGCTTTTCGACTACGTCGGGGAGAGGTCGATTTGACTTTGTCCTTCTTTCGTAACCTATTTTCTCCCTGGGTTTCTCATACAATAAGGTAAATGATTCACGGATGTTCTGCAGTCGATTAGCTAGAGTTTCCCGAGTTGTTGGTACTGGTGCCGAAACAGCATTGTATAATTTCGAAATCGCAGTCTACAAATAACTAGCCGCTTTTTTATAAGCAACGTTTTATAAGCAACATATGAGGTTCAAATCATTCAAAAAACGAAGGAGCTGCCAAGCAACAGCCCAGTATGAAGTGGATAAATAAATAATAAAAAAAAAAAGTAAAAGAAAAAAGGATATTAAAAGAACAATAGTTCCCGAGAAATTATTGTTCTAAAAGTTATTTAAGTTTCATACGAAAAACGTGATTAAAACAAAGTTCGATTTCGATTTGCGCACTAGCCTAACTGAGCAAGCAAACACGTGAATTTGGTCTTCTCAAGTAGATAGTCAACAAACAACAAGGAAGCATCAGTTGAGCCTGTAAAAGAGAGCAACCTAAGCAACTTTGAGCCTCAGTCAAAATTTTGTGTTGCTTATAAAAATAAGTGTGTAGTCATCTTATATATACAGTTTTTTTTATTTTGTGTGTTGATAAGAAAGAGACTTCCTCGAGTAGTGTGAATAATCTACCCACAAGGCTTCTTTTTTCGCTTTTCTCTTGTTTTGTAGGTTGGAAACGAGGTTTCTTTGAAACCGAGAGCCGCCGTTTTGATTCTTTTGGAAAAGTGAAAAGAACCAACAGGCTAGTTATATCAGGCGCCAATCTACTCTAAGGCAAGTTGTTTACATGATTGAATACTGGAAAATATTCTTGTCATAATAACTGCAATTTCTAGTAAGTGTCAGATGTTAGCTTCTGTTATGCGGTTCTCGTTTTTCTCTGCTGGCCATTCAATCTCTCTCTCTCTCTCTCTCTCTCTCTCTCTCTCTCTCTCTCTCTCTCTCTCTCTCTCTCTCTCTCTCTCTCTCTCTCTCTCTCTCTCTCTCTCTCTCTCTCTCTCTCTCTCTCTCTCTCTCTCTCTCTCTCTCTCTCTCTCTCTCTCTCTCTCTCTCTCTCTCTCTCTCTCTCTCTCTCTCTCTCTCTCTCTCTCTCTCTCTCTCTCTCTCTCTCTCTCTCTCTCTCTCTCTCTCTCTCTCTCTCTCTCTCTCTCTCTCTCTCTCTCTCTCTCTCTCTCTCTCTCTCTCTCAGAAACCTTAGTTCTGAAATCCAACTTGGATTTCTGGTTTAGTTGTATTGTTGAGTCCTGTTACTACTGACTTGTTTCATAAACCTGTAATGGTTTCAAAGATTGATTCATTATATTCTGACTCATTTTGCAGGACAAGATAATTGTTATGGGGCTCAGCTGCAACTAAGTCAGATTCCTTATAAGAATAAATTCTTATTTGTGTTATGGAATGACAGTATTATTCAAAATCTTTCTTTGCTTCTTCATGTTGTTTTATAAACTTGTCAAAACATTCGTTATTATTTTAAATTCAGTCCAAGTTTCATTTGCTTTCAATTAGTATTGGTATTGGTCTTCACCACACACTGTTTGTATTGCCTCGTTGCAACATGATTAAAATATGTTTCTTCTCCTTCCCTCTTAAGTTTATTCATTCCATTTTTTACTCAAAAAACATTTGACATTGTGTTCTTTCTGTTACTTAATCATTCAACCATGTCTTTGATATTTGTCAGCCCAAAAGGGGAAAGTATCAAGGCCTGCAGGCTCCTTGCTGGCTTCGCTTCTCAGGGCTCCTTGCCTTGCCTTTTAACGAATTATGACCTGGAACGTTTACTTCGCAAAACATTAATTCAGGAGGTGAAATAGAATTTTAGATTCTTCGATTCATGCAGTGCATACAATGAGGTAACACTGTACTGTATTTTTAACATAAAAACTTTTTGCTAACTTGGGGATGGTGGGTAGGTTATAAAGTTAGCTTCAACATGATGCTAAACTTAATAAGCCCTCACCCCTTGCTGAGCCATCAAAGGACAGTGTCAAAATCAACTTTGTTAAAGCTTTGTGAAGTTCATTTTGACATGGCCCCCAACACAGTATTTGCAACATTCAAAAGCAACGACTTCACGCCTCAAAAGAAACTTTGTGTCCAGCTTTCATGTACGAAGAGCCAGTGTTTTTAGAAGTTAATAGTTTTTGGTTATTTAAACATGTATTTTGGCTAAAATTGGCAATTATCGCCATATAACTCAAGAAGTGGCATTTTTGTGTAGTGACTGTAAACAAGCTGTGTATATACAAACTGTGTAACATAAACTGTATTATACATGAAAGTCATGTTTTCATGTAAAAATTCATCCTGTTGCAAAATGTAATGTGTAAATCTTCTTTCGGACTGTACTGAGTAGGACGAGGATGATATGTATGGGAGATGATGTATTTTTTGTATAATGATACACTGTCTCTTTTCTATTTTTAGTTAATCAATATAAATCTATATGTTTTTTTGGTAACTGAGATAATGCCATTAATAAGGAGCAAAGCTTCATCAAAATCTGAAAAAAGTAGGTTAGTATTCAAGAAACCATGTAAATACATTGGGTCAGTAGCAGTAACTCTGCTAAATGGAGAAGAACGTCAGCGGTTCGTCAATGAGAAACTTGTAGAGATGAAAGATGTTGGCAAAGGCGTACCAGTTGTTATAGTTATAACCGATGAAGGCGTTAAAGTTTTGAAAGAAAATGAATCGGCTGTCAAGATGGCCCATGGTATAATCAGAATTGTATTTTCTACCTGTCAACCGGAGCAAAGGCTTTTTGCATATGTAGCTACAAGCCAATCAGTTGAAAACACTTCTATCATCCAAGCCCATATGTTTAAGACCAAAAAGAATTCACATTCACAGCAACTAAGTCTTAATCTTTCTAAAGCATTTAAAATTGCATATGCCAGAGATAGCACTCGTCAAAAAAATCGTGTTAAGCTATTTGAAACTGAGGCTGCTGAAAATAAGCCAGGAAGTGAAATACAAAGCAGGGGGAAACGTTGGGCTAAAGTTGAGCTGGCTCATGGCCATGAACTTTCCAGTCATGCCTTGCATGCTAAAGGGATCTTTAGCTCTTCAGATGTAAAAAAAGTTATGCAAGAGGCAGATTTGCAAAGTAATCAAAAGGTTGCTGCAAAGGAAAATAGTTTGATTGAAGAAAACAACAATATATCTTTACCGATGCAATCCAGCAATGACATGGATGATAGCAGTAGCAAATCTGCTTTTCCAAAGAAAAGTCAAAATGATGGGCAAAGTTCTACACAAGGTAGGAAAGTATCTTCTGAAAGAGAAAAACATTGGAGTACTGGATATGATATAATCAATCTAGATATTAATCCCTGTCCTATTGACAAGAAAAGTACTAAAGGACAACTTGATATTCTTGTGCCAAAAAGTAAATTTTCTGACGTTAATAAAGCTAGTACGAGTTCTTTGTGGAGATATGAAAATATTGAAATAGATGAAACTACTCCAGATGTATTTTTGGATGAAGAAAAAGAATGCTTCAAATCTGATGGTACTATTGACCAAGGTAATGACATCCCTGATTCTAAAAAAGGGAGAGAAAGCCCTCATATTTTGCGTAGTCGGATGGATATTTCCAGGTTTACAATGTCCGAGGATGATATCCTTAAATGTTCTGAATGGTATCAAGCTGGTTTCTCACGTGAAATTGCTGAAATGGCACTTGAAGATCGATCTGTTGGGTCCTTTTTTATTCGTGAGAGTGCTACACGTCCTGGGACATTTGTCATGTCTGTTAAGGTGCCGTCCCATTTAAAAACAAATGGTGTGGGACACTTTTTGATAGAAAGTCTTCCTGATGGATTTATAAAATTGCAAGGTTTTCCGAGGACATTCCCTACATTATTAGATCTTGTTGCTCATTATGGCTCTGTGCAGGAGGACATACCATGTCAATTAAGATTAGCCAATGACAATCCATTATTTTTGAGACGTTTACACATTGACCAACCAGATTTTTTGAATCTTGATGAAGATGGTAGCAGTGATGAAGATCCAGATTATGAAAATTTCTCATCGAATATTGAGATTATGAAAGAATTAAGTATGCTACAAGAAGCTAAATAAACATAAGTTGTTTCGAGTAATGACCAAACAAAAACATTGTTCCTAAAAATAGTTATTTGTGAGAAGAGAGATTCTAAGAATCCATAAATTTGTGTCATAATATATTTGCATTATGTATACACTCTTGCATACTAAGACAGTGAACCACCAGTAATTAACGTAACGAGCAGAGAACCAGCAGTAATTAACGTAACAAGCAGAGAACCAGCAGTGTTTTGCAGAACCACCAACAGAGAACGAACAGTCTATGAATACATTGTTTTAGATACAACAGCTTATGACGGAGAATGTTTTGTTTTCAACTAACTTCTAAAGTGGTGGGGGTTGGTTCAGTGTTGGCTCTGTGAAATACTGCTTGTTCGCTGCTGGTTTCGGGAATTACTGATGGTTCACTGTTTTAGTATGTTTGGTATACACTTCATTTTAAAAAAATGCAGAAAGACAGTTAATTTTCATGTTATTATCTGTTCCATAACAACCATAAAGAAAGGTACATTTGGAAAAGTTATTAAGAATCAGATGCATGTGTACAGTTTTCATAGAGCTTGAATTGTAACTTCTGAATTGTTTTGTATTTTTTAACCTCGGTTCCTTTTTTAATCCCTGTCTTTCTTCATAAATTTAAGGGAATATTATATTCTATAATAGTGGTTGTATTTATTTAAATGAGATTCAATTTTTCATTAGTAGGTATTATTTTTTTTTCATTTTTGGATTTGAATTGAAAGGTAGTCTTTTTTGTTGTGATTTCCAGGCTTTGAGTTTCCCTTTTTACTAAGCATTATATTTATTATTCTTTAGTAAATCTAGGATGTCCTTTTTTTCATTAGTACACATAATGTTTTTCTGTGATCTTTCGCCAAAATATTGCCACACTTTTGCATCTAGCACTGAAATGTTTGTTTCTTGCCTAGTAGAACTTGATATTAAACAAATGAGATTCCTCTTGCTTGTTAAAAACCACCATCACTTACTGATGTTTTTGATAATCTTCAATTTAATATATTATTGCATAATATATATGATAAACCCTTGTTTTATATATAAATTTATTAATGTTATAATTGTAAAGTAATCATTAGATATTCTAATCTTTGACATTTATTATTAGTATATTTTTTAAATATATTATTATATAATTATACTGTTTTTTTATAAACTGTTTGCTTTTATCAATCATTCTTCCCATTTTAATTACCCTCCAAATGCACTGCTTTTGACGAAAAAAGTCAGAGTTTAGCTGCATTCTCAAATAATCAGATGAAGAAGAAAAAAAATTCAGTTGGTTTAGTTGATTTAAACTGATAGCGTTGCTCAGAGAGTTGAATGTTTTCTATTTTATTTTTGGTTTTTGATAAACTTTGTATCTGATTGGTTTTATAATGAATCAGTAATTCATCAACTTATTTCTGTGTTTAAGTTTGCACAGGTTAAAAAAATGATAAGATGGTACATTTGATGACTTCTGTTTCTTAATTGCCTAGAACATCCATAGGAGAGTTGAAGTGTTCAAAGGACAGGAATTTTGTACATCTCAATGTTTTCAGTGGTTTTAAAACATGGATAATTTAAATTTTCAGTTTTATTCTTGTCAGTTTTTATGAAAAACTCTTGTATGTATAGCAGATGGTTAAAAAAGTTGAAAGATTTGTATGTTTTGTCCAGTGTCTAAAAATTCTTTCGTTGGTCAGATAATTTTGTTTCTTCTTATCTAAGTTTATTATCTGTTTTTTTTCATTGTTATTTTCATTTTATCAAATACCAGAAATATAAAAGTTATGGAGATCACCATCAGTGAGCCAATTGCTGAAAAAGTGATTGACAGTTGTATGGGGGTGGTAAGTCGTCATCTTCTCTACGCTTCCATATTCCTTGATTTCTGAATAACTCCTTCAACCGACACGTGACATGGACGTCTTTCATGTTAATTTTCCCTTTATTGATTTATTTCACAAAGGATAATCGTCGTTATTATAAAGTTCAATGGCAGGCAACATGGGAGCCAGAAGATGAAATGGTAGTCAAGTATCAACACTTAGTTGAAGATTTCTGGAAAGACACTGAAGCTGGTGGTATTGAAGCTGGAAGGACTTTCATAAATACGTTGTTTGAAAAATTGGTTAGATATATTATTATGAAGATACATTTCATTCAGGAGTATTTTCTAGTGATTCTTATGATGGCGGATTATGATAAAATTTGATTATAAAAATATTTAATTTAGAATCAAGCTGAAGAATCAAACTCTGACAAAAAGCCCATTGAGACAGAAGGTAAAAAAAACTGGAAAGATTGCGATAGGATGTGAAGTGATACTGAACAGAAACCTAAAAAGTGACCCTGGTTTTGCTAAAACATATTTAAGACCTAATTTTTACTTTAGCCGCAAGACTATGGTTTTTTATGGACTGAAACTTTCGTAACCCTTAATATGAAAACTCTATCCAAAGTAACTTTGTTACACATCATTCGATGTTACACATCATTCGATGTAGTTTTCTTCATCCATCTTTTGGTATTGATCATTTTTTTTATTTTTGATGTTATTTCTTTTTTTCAGGTACCACACCTGACGATACAGTGGCTACTACAGACGAGGCTGTCCAATATCACATGGAAGCTTTTTA
This sequence comes from Turritopsis rubra, assembly GCA_039566895.2. Classification (NCBI taxonomy): domain Eukaryota; kingdom Metazoa; phylum Cnidaria; class Hydrozoa; order Anthoathecata; family Oceaniidae; genus Turritopsis; species Turritopsis rubra. The sequence continues at coordinate 14,732,372 of CM077630.1, forward strand.
TAAAGAAGGTTGTTTTTTATTTTGTTTTGTATATCATAGTTTCCCTTTTTTTTGTTTCAATATATGAACAGTCTTTTGAGCATGTGTCAATTTTATTTTTACTTATGTATATTTCATTACTGATTTTTTGATGCACCCCACAAGACTTCCGTGATTGTTCTGATGCTCTATCAATGACATGAATAATATTAGGAAAATGGAAATTAAAAATTTATTTTATTTTTGATGATTTTTTAGCAAATTCACCGGAACACAAAATCTCTGATGAACCTCCACCAGCTGAAGAAACTGGCAAACCTCCTCCACTATGGCCGTATAGCAATCGAGGGAAAAGCGAAATACGTCCGTTTAAATGTGACGAATGCATTCGCTCATATCCCAATGAAAAAAAATTGAAAGAACATAAACGGAAGCTCCATACAAATCTTGGTACATATCAGTGCTCAATGTGTCCAAAGGTAGCGTAAACAAGCCCTAATTTTACTTTTTTTACTGGTTAAAACTTTATCCATTGCTCCATTAAAAAATTGTAGAAAAAATTGATTCTTTGGAATAACGGAGCTCTTCCCTATATTTGGTAGCTGTTAACAAAAGCTCCAAGTTATACCTTGGCTTCCGTTTTTGTAATAAGCCATAACAATCATGTTTGTGTACGCAGGTCTTTACAGTGTGTAACAGGCCATAATAATAAATTTGTGTATGCAGGTCTTTACAGTGTGTAACAGGCCATATAATACATTTATAATACATTTTCAGGTGTTTACTACGAAACGCAATCTTCAAAATCACATGAACAGACACACTGGAGTCGGACCACATCAATGTCCCGGTTGTAACAAGCGATTCATGACACCACAGGAAGTGAATGTTCATAAAAGGTATATCTTCCAAGGGTGGTTGTACATTCATAATAATATGTTCTGATTGGTAGATATAAAATTTCTGGGCGTAGTAGAGTTGAAAACATTTGGGGCGTTGCTGCTGTATTGGTGAACGTGAACGTAATGGGATTGTTGTTTCTGTTTAAGGTCGTGTAATAATCTTGTAGAGAAAGAATTTCAATGTGACGTATGTTCCAAAAGATTTGCCACCAAAACACACTTAGCTTTCCATACGAAAATTCATCTTCCGGACGACGAGAAGCCGTTTAAATGTCAATATTGTCCCCGTACATTTGCTTACAATCACGACTGTGTCCACCACATGCGACTACATGTCGGTGAAAAACCGTTTAAATGCGAGCAGTGTGACGCGGCTTTTCATAGAAAGTCTTACTTGACGGAACATATGTTTTTACATACTGGCATCTCAAAATATCGATGTGTCGAATGCTTGGTGAGTTGCTGTTACGTATGAAGAATAACAAAAGCTTCTGTTTATTTTTTATTTGTAAATATTTATGGGCTACTGTTGATTTTGCCAAACTTTCCTGTGCAGCCATTCATTAATAACGATTAAACCAACAATGCAAGATCTGACATGAAGAGAACTTCGGGAAGGTTTTCATTACTACTGTGAGATCTGGTTTAAGTTCCATAAACTTCTTCTTGTTCTTTTTCTTTTATAAAACATTAGGAATACTTCAAAACTCAACAAATGTTACAAACACACGTGAAAAACGTCCATATATTGAAGAAACCAGCGCTTACAGAAGAGGAGAGGCAACGGAAAAACAAGAAACACAAGAAAAAGAAGCCTATTCGCTACAAGTATGTTTTCGTTTACTTTCTGCATGTTGTTTGTATGATATACTTTGGTTTGCGTTAAAATAATACGCCATGGTAAAATATAGGAAAACAAATATTTAACCGACTGGTGGCCTTGTGGTAGAGTGCTCTCCTCCAGGGCGGGAAGTCAGGGTTCAAATCCCGTCCGAGTCATGCCAGCGACTATAACAGTGTGAATCAATACACTCAGCTTAGCATTCAGCTTGAGAGCGGGATTGATATCTAAGGGGGGTTGTCTGGTTGAGCGGTTGAAGCATACTTGCGGCTTCCGTAGCCCAAATGGGGACTTTAAATGCTCTAGGACTTCCTACGCAGGACCCTCATTGATAACAGTTCTATCAGAACTGAAGAGGCTATCCTGGGTAAACATTAATAATAATAAGATGATGGTATAAATGTACTGAAAAGCTTTTTGCTACTTTTAAACCTGTTAGGTACTTTTTATTGTTTTCCCATACTTTGGTTTGTGTGACCACTTTCGTTACATGACAGGTACTTTCGGGAGTTTTGATTAGTTTTTAATTATTTGATCGATTATTCAGATGTGAAGAATGTGGCAAAGAGTTTAAATACATGAAAGAATATCATTATCACCAAGTTGTCAATCACAAAGAAGCGGTTCGGAAGAAAACTGAGAATGTCGAGTTTATGGAATTTGAGCCAACTATGGTTTACAAATGTAAAAAATGCGAGAAAACATTTACATGGCCTTCAGCTTTAAAGAAACACGCAGAGACACATAGATTTGAAGATTTAGTTGGGAAATACATTGAAGTAACCGACGTGACGGAAGAACAAAATACAAGGAAACAAAAACCGACTGAAAGTGCCGACTCAAATGAAAACAACGACGAGGAGATGTGTGATAAAGACGAAACACATGACGGGGACTCAACGGATCAGCATATTGTCGTTTTATACACCGACGAACAGGTGGAAACTGAGGGGGAATTTACTGTTGCCCCTGACGACGAAGGTGAGGATGAAGGTGAGCCGTTCACGTGTGGCTACTGTTATACGACATATGATAACGAAGTGAGTTTAAATGTTCATATGCTAGAAAAACACCAAAATCGTGAACTAACTGAAGAAAAGCCGACTGATGAACCCAGTGCACGCGTGGTGGAGGATGATGATAATTTAGAAGAAAAAATACAGGAGGAGGAGAGCGAGGGTCATGACGGAACCGAAGACATTTCCGATCATAGTAATGTAGAACAGTTATTGGTAATGCAAGTTGCTCAACAAGGGCACGTTCAATATATTGAACAGATATAAACGTTCCAACCTATCAGATATGATGAACACCCTTCACTGGATGTATTTTACGATTATGTTTTTTGCTTTTCTCATCAAACCAAAATATTTGTTCCAAATGTTCAAAACTGTATCCTTGCAATATATTTTCAGATTTCGCTCTTCTACGTTAATCTGGAAATCAAGATCCACTTAAAACAGGCTTGATATTATTTCGATACGATAATCTTACGATACGATACGATAATATTTCAATTGTATCAGAAAAGATGGAATGTCATTGTTATGACAAAAACTTACTTAAAACTAAAAAATGTGACATTTTGGTGCATCAACATTTATTATAAAGTTATGAGGGAGTCCAACTTAATTTGCGGATTTCAGAAGAAAACAACAGCCGAGAGGCGCGAACACGGTTGCAATGAAATAGCCAGTCTGTGTCCATTGCATAATTTATGTGCACTTAAAAGTTTTTCTGTCAAAAATACTAAAAATAACCAATGGAAATTAAGAAAAAACAAAGAAAAAATAAATGTTTTGTTTATCTATACATTGTTCTTTACATGGACAAAGTTAACTTTAAGGGACGATTTTCACTAGAGAAAAACCAAAACCTATAATCATTATTGTTTGTTGTTTATTTCATCATTGGAACTTTTATTATCTCGAACTATTTTCTACGTGTCTTCGTGTCTCTTGAATTAAATCAATCGCTAACTCGAGCCTCAGCTCGAATATTTGTTTGTTTTCACGAACCATTATTTTGTCAGTTGGTTTCTTCAGGTTACTCGGAAAGGAAATCAAATGAATATGCAGATGAACTTGAGTGCGGATCACTGCGCAGGGAAGAGAAATCTGAAGAAGAAATTACAACTCTCGACAAACATTCGAACTATTTCCATTCTAGTCAGTTGGTTTATGGAACGCCGTTTTGGACTTTACTATTTACTATTTACGCAAAATAATACTTTCTTTGTACAAAATAGTACTTTCTACACAAAATAATACTTTTCTAGTAAGACCTTTTTTTTGGTTGGGTCTGGGTCTATCTGCATTATCCAAACATGCTTTTAGACCCCGCCGCTACTGTGGGAACAACACGGTGACGTTCACACTTTTGCTTCGTCGTATCATCATATTCTCATCATCATCGTCATCTCGGGACTCCGGACCTAGAAAAAAAAACAGACCCTATCTATTTTTGGCATAAAATGTGCCTCTTTTTCTGTATGAAATTTGGTGTGTAGACTTAAAGAAGCATGTTGATTTCAAGATCATTTTTTTGGAAATTCGCCCCCCCCCCAAAAAAAACAACAACAACAACAAACAAACAAAAAACAACAACAACAAACAAACAACAAAAAAAAAACCAAAAAAACAACAAACCAACAACAAAAACAAACAAAAAAACCAAGATGAAATAAGTTCAGTTTCTGAACATCCAATATTTGGCTTTTGGTGTGACTCGTACATACACTCATAATATTTTTGGCTTTTGGTGTGACTCGTACATACACTCATAGACTTCAAATAAAACTAAAGGAAGAAACGTAATAAAATTTTCATGCGTTTTTGTGAACCAGTCAGATCGTAGAGACCTTTTTCGTGGAGACATTTTCCATTCGTGTATATTTTAAGCTGGCAGAATTTCTTCACTTGAAAAGACCTGGTGTTGGTTTGTTGTTTGTTCTCTGAGGTGGTGGTTAATCGGTTACCGTTAATTTTTTTATAAACAAAGATTGCGAGGAAGACACGAGCAAGTAAATTCACCGGCTTTTTTTTCCTGTTTGAAAGACTGTGTGAGAGCAAATTTTCAATAATTGAAGAAATCAACAAAAGGATCTAAAGATTTTCCGCAAGCTAACAACATGCAGACATTTTCTGCTCTTTATGTTGTTTGTGTTTGTTGTGGTGTGTAGTGTTAGCTGCGGGTGGGTATGTGTGTGGGTATTTCATGTTTCAAACCAGGCGTTACTACTCGAACGTAATTGAACGAAAAATGGTAATCGAACGTAATCGAACTTAATCGAACCATAATCGAACCATAACCGAAGGATTAGTGTTCGATTATCGAACATTGTCGAACGCTAATCGAACCTCACCACAATTTTTTGAGGATCATGGAATCGTTCGATTAGAGTTCCATTAGTGTTTGATTAGTGTTTGATTTGTTCGATTAGGATTTGATTAGTGTTCAACTAGTGTTTTACTTGATGTCTGATCGATTTTTTAGTCTGGTTCAGATCAAAGTGATGTGATGTTCAAAGTTCGGTGTATGCACAAGAGTGTACAGCAAAAACTAGATATGCGACATTGATTCTAAAAACTCTCTTATCGCAGCAGCCAGCCTCGCCCCCCAGAGGACTTTTTCACCATTTTGATATGCGAAACAACGGCATTTCAAAAAGGCGAAACAGCCCTAGGGACGAGGTTGCACAGCAACGATATTTCATTGCCATTATTTGCACTCTTATCGATGGAACCATAATGATTTGCTACTAATTATCTTATTATTTACGAAATAATTTTACTTGGGAACTATCTTGATAACCCGAGAAGACAGCATAGACCATTCCCTGATTTCTGTTCAAACACCGTATTATACACTTCCTCTTTTATAAAAAACAGTAATTTTTGATTCAGCCTGATTGTTCTTAGTTTTTTGAAAGTTATAACTACCATCGGCACTTCAACACCATGCGTCAACACGCGTCCATGTCCATGCGATTTCCTGTGTCCAAACTTTCGTCAAAGTGTGGACGACCAGGTTACGTGGTTCAGAAACTCCATCGAGCGGAGAGTTTCAGCTCTCTAGATTGAATTTGAATACTAAATCGGATCCAATCCAAATTCATGGAAGCCGAGAATGCTGCTAGTTAATCGCTAAATAAGTGACTGGCAGCATACATTCCTGCCGTTATAGCAATTGCTTCAGTCGAGATATCGCGGATTAAAAGCAGCGTACCAGCCCATTTGGAGGAACTGACTGACTGCACACTGGCATTAGGACAAGTTAGAGCAATGTTATACGTATCTCTGGCGGTAAGTCAACTTCCTAGTTACGAGTCAACTTCATTCAAACATTCAAACTGCTATTGGGTAGTCAGAAAAGCATCCGCAGAATAGATGTAGGTAAGAATATAACCCGGGGTACGTGACTTGACTGTCGAGCAAAGTGGCGGCGACAGTTATAACAGTTATCACGATCATGTTAACAGTTTTTTATATATTAAACAATCATCCATAACATGTCACTCCAGTGCCACCGTAGGATTTCCACCAATTCACTTCTCATTTTTTACACCAAAACATGTTCCAAAAGCTTTCCTGAAAATTCTGTTGTGCTTACCTTATATTCACTTACCTTTTCAAATGCTATGCCAAATTTTGCAGCAGTTGCTTCCATTAAAGCTTTTTTGCGAACCAGAACATAATTAAAAATAAATAATAAATGCATTTCTGCAAACTGTCCCAAACTATGGCGGTCGCATTTCCAATGCGCGACGAGCTGGATGAGTGTAATGCATATACTTAACTCAATATACTTAACATATGCTTCCATATGCTTAACTCGCTAATAAAAGAAATGTGACAGCTTAGGGATTTGTAAAAACCATTTTTAATACTTACTTAGTAGCTATATATACTTGGTGGGGGTTTCATTCTTCAAGAATCCAGTTTCCATGGATGGCCACTTTCTTCACCAGTGCCTTGAATACCATATCCATAGGCTGTTAGTATCTACTTTGAAACATGCAGTATAACCTGGGATTTGAGGCTCATCAGGGATTTTAGATTTTCGTCTATATGTACAAGATTTCCCAATTTCCATATCAAGAAAGATTTACTATAATAAAGAAATAGTAGCTTAGATTGATTTTTCCAGATATATTGTCGTTTAAGAAGAATATCCGTTCATCTTCTTTGTACTCAAGTAACTGAATTCTTTTGTTTTCAGTCAAAGTTTGTTGTGAGTTTTTGATTGCTATATTTTTATTAATCATTTTTATTAATCATCTTTTTTTATAAATATCATGTTTAGTGTTTCTGTATTTTTTTATAAACAGGTGTTCTTTACTAACAGATGTTTTGATGTTTTCCCAACCTTAATAACAACTTTTTATTAAAAAACTATTTGTTGCAATCTTATATAGAAGTAACTATTTTGTAATGGCCTGGTGTCATTCATCCTAATAAAATGACGCATAACAGAATTGTGAAATAATTTTTATGTTTAATCAAAGGGCAAATTTGTCAAACCCTCAAACTTAACATATTTCTTTGTCAAATATGTATTTATAAATATTAAATTTTATGGTAGTGCATCCATTATTTATATGAATGTCTCATTTCCTTATTAAAAGTGTTCGTTTCCATGGTTGTATAAATTATTTCAATTTTTAATGTTGTTTTACCTTTAATGTTTTATATTTTCTATTTTAGTATGATGTGAATATTATAATTTTTCATCAGACTATATTTTGCTTCTAGGAGATTAGCAAAACATATTACTATTTGGATGTCTTAGCAACACGAACAACACAAGACTTCTTATAGAAATGGCATCAAAAGATGACATAAAAGCAGATCTAGATAAGAAATATAAAATAAAGAGACCAACATTTTCTGCTGATGATTTACTACTACTGCAAACTAACGTTGTGGAATTGCAGAACCAGAACCCTCACTGGATGGACTTTTGGCTTGATGAGCCTGTTTTGATACGATTTCTGAAAGCCTTCATAACTGTTAAAGATACGATCGAAGCTTTACGCAACTATTGTGAATGGCGTGTAAAATATTCTGTGGACGAGATCTCGCCGGATGATGTGACAGTAAGAAAAGAGTCGATGCTAGGTAGAGACGAATATGTAGAGGGCGTAACCGATGCATGTGAGAGGCCTGTTATTGTTGTTTATCCACGTAATCATGATTCTTATCACGGGGATTATGAAAGTTTGAACACATATATTTTATTTCAGTTGGAACAGTTGTGTTCTGTTTGCGATACAATCGGGGATGGGACGTTTTGTTTGGTGTTTGATTTAAAGGGATTTTCAATGAGGAATATGGATTATCAATGTGTGAAGAAAATTGTGTGGTTTTTGAAAAATTGTTATCCGGAACGTCTAGGTGTGTGCTTAATTATAAATTATCCTTGGGTGTTCTATGGTTGTTTTGAGATTATTAAGTTGTGGCTGAATGATGTTACGCGAAGTAAAATATTATTTTGCAGTGAAAAAGAACTACGTGATTTTATTGATTTAGATAGTTTTCCTCTTCAGTTATTAGCTTAATATAGGATGCCCTTATATATTATTTACTCACGTTTTTTTAATCGTGTTTATATATTTTACTAAAACCATGGTTTAGTAAAATTTTATGGTTGTCTCTCGTCCTTGTTTTAGTTATTGTTTTTCAGAAGAATCTACTCCTTGAAGGTTTTCTTTTTGTTTTCTTTTTTCGTTAGATGTATGTTTTTGTTGTGATTGGGTCTCAGTGTTGGTCATCCTTTTTTTACGTTTTGACAGAATATGAAAAGTGAATGAATGAGTGAGTGAGTGACGTATTTTGTGGATTATTTCCAATCAAAATGAAATAAAAATAAAATAGGGAAACTGGAAAACCTGGAAGTTATTTTAAACAGGTTCAGGGAAATTCAGAGATAATCGGAAACCCTTGAAAACTCAGGGAAAACTCTTTATGCTCCAGAAATTTGCAAATTAAGTGATTTCGTACTAGCTTTCAAAATTGTTCAGTCCGGGAAATAATAAATTATGAAAGTCAGTAAGAATGACTTCAGGATTTTGCATATAATATATTATATTCCTGAAATTCTTTAAAAGAATCTCTTTTTTTTTAATCTTTCGATTATAATCGTTTATTTAGAAATCTTCTGTAAATACCATTTTTAATTATTATAAAATATAACAAACACATTGTCTATTTAAGCAAGTTCATCATACTTTAGTAAAATCATACCATTAAAATCGGTGTTGTTTATTTTTGTTTATTTTTCAATCTTTAGAAAGTGGCACTTATTTGATATTCCAAGGAAACAGAAATATATGCCGTCAAAACTTTCGAAACCACCTACCACCTTTTAAACTTAAGAGAGAATGATAAGGCTTTGCCTTTGAAAAACCCTGTAGGGTATCTATTTTTCCAAATAAGCTGTTAAAACTCTTCTGTGATAGTTTGGAGCTGTGAAGAAATGCAGTAGCTTATTTCCCAATGACAACAGCATGTTCTTACATATCTTCATTGTTTACATGCAGGCCTGGAAGTGTCTAAGTTAAGCACACTATGAAACTGAACTGAAAGTTTCATTAATGTTGATGTTTTAGATGGTTTTGGACTGTCAACTAAATACAAATGTATAGTTTAGAAATATATGTTATGGTGAATGTATTTGATAACTTAAATGATCAGGATTTGTAGAACAAAAATTTACTGAAAAAAACACTTGGGTGTTGTTTTGAGAATTCTAAGATCCACAAAAAAAATGTTTGCATCAATATGGAATCCAATTTGTAAATTTGCACTTGATGGTTGATAATAATATCTTTCAATATTTGAAGAAGAAATATATAGACTAATTTTAATGTACTATTGTTTTTAACCAGTTTTGATCTGCCCTGGAAAATTTTGTCAATTTGTAAAACCATCCTATCTTTCAATCAAGTGGACATCCTGTGTGAATTGTTCTTTAATTATTCTTAAGATGCATTTTAAAGCAATGTATGTTTCCTGTCTGTTATTGTCGATCAACTTTTTCGTGACAATATGCAGTACTGGTGAGAAATGTAATGGACGAAATTGTGATGACGAATTATTCGAACAACATGGAAAAGAAAAGTACTTGCCATTACAAACAAAAAAAGGTTTGTATTTGAAAGAACAAGTTGCGTTGTCTGCTAAGATTTTCACTGTTTAATTAGCAAACGCTTTTTAACCAACAAGTTATAAGAGGATAGATTTGTAGTCTCCTTTCAGTAATTCCTGTTCCACACAGAATTCTGTTGAACATGCAGTTGTTTGATGATTCATTAATGAATTTTCCTTTCCAGTGAAATGGCAAAAATATATTGATAAGATTGAAACAGCATTAAGAAATTATAAGGAATGCACCCAAGGAGATTGTTACAAGTTACAAAGGCGGGAAGATTTTCGATTCTGGATTGACAATGGTGGTATTAAAGAACAAACCTTTCTCAATGCAAAAAAGAAAAAATTAGGTGAACATTATCAGATTATAAATCATAAGTTGTATCGACAAAAGGATTGCATATTCCCAGCAAGGTGAGTGCTCAAGATTTGTTGAGTTTACTATGTTCATAGAACTTGTTAGGAAAGTATTTCATATCAGCTGTTGATTGACTGCTGCTCCCTAATCCTCAAATATCATCTCTGTTTCCCCCTCTTGATTCTGAAGCGTATGAATATCGGTTCAAATATCACCAAAAGGTTTTTAAGCTTACTTTTTAATGAATTTTATTCTCTTGCTTACAAGGTAACATTTCAGAAATCTTTGGAAATTTTAGATCACATTGAATTACAATGGGAAATAATGTACTAGCCTTGGTTTTGTTTCCTTTTTTGTTGTTATTTGTTTGTATAGCCTCCATTAAATAAAATATTACAGTGTTTACTGAAATGGATAACTTTTTCAGATGTAGTGGTAATGAACATTTCATATTGAAAGTTGTGGACAAACTTCCCGACATGGAGTTCATTATTAATTCACACGACTGGCCAAAAGTATGTTCTTGTGCAGTGTTGTGTCCTACTTAAAAATCTGCTGAATCAGTCATTCTGAACCATGCTGGACATTTTGTTTAGGTGAAGAAATGGAGTGATGCTGCTCCTGTCTTCTCGTTTAGTAAGGTAAACATTTTATGTGCTGAACTCTTTTCGAGTAATCAATTTTCATACAACATTCTAATATCGATTCCATAATTTGAAAAACTTCATTGACCATGCCAATTGTTTATTCTCATTTTTATTGACTCCCTGCTAGAAAGAAACAATCTTGAAACAATCTTTAGTGAATCATGAATGAATTCTGGGTTAATGGTAACATACCAGAACTTTTATATAAACTTGATCGTCCTGAATGGAGAATATGGTAACAGTTTCCATGATAACAGTTTCCATGTTGATCTGATAAATTGTGTGTAATCAGCACTCTTCTCCTTAGACATCTGATGAAAGAGACATCATGTATCCTGCTTGGACTTTCTGGGAAGGTGGTCCTGCTATATGGCCAATATATCCTACTGGGCTTGGACGATGGGATCTGATGAGAGATACTTTAGAAAAGTAGAAATTTTTAAAATTGCATACGATTTTTTGTAAGAGCCAGAAGTTGTACAACTTCTTGTAAAATGCATATACGACAAGCTGAAAGAGGGACTGTCGAATTTTGAATTTATGGATTTATCTTAGAGCTGCACAAGAATGGCCTTGGACTAGAAAAATTGAAAAGATTTTCTTCAGAGGATCAAGGTAATCTAATTTATTATCTGAAGTAACGGAACAGTTTGGAGTAAAGTTACGCAACTTTGACGTCGAAGTCAGACGTTGACGTCAGAGTTTAAAAAATTAAAAATTAATGAATGGAAGTTTCATAAATATGGTTGTAATTCAAAACGAGACTGCAATTATCACGGAAAGAGGCCAGAAAACATATCCTTGTGGCTTAAATGCAACTTTTGATCCAATCCAAACAAATATATACCGACTATCTGTGATGATTCAGTGTTTGCTGGAGAATTACGAGGTATTCACTTGTGATGTTCATTTCTCGAATGGAGAAATAAAAGAAAGTAGTATACATGTATAAACGAAACGTTTGATCGATGAACTAAGAAAGAAAGAAATACTATCGAAAAACTGGATAACACCAATACGATAAAAACTATGACTATGACCTTGTGTTTTTGTACTTACTACAACTTCAAAACAAAACGTTTTACGCTGAGTGTAATACGTGCGAATGTGCTAATGACGTAATTAACTGACCAAAACTTTCTCAAGTGTCTAGCTTGAATAGCCCAAGTCACACTGAGATAAGTTCAGATTAGTTATGGTTATTCATAGGGCTTTATTCGATTTTGATTTTTGATTTTTTTCGATTTTATTCACATAAATACTTTTTGGAAAGAGTAAAAAAAATCTCTTCTAAAATCCGGAAAAAAAATTAAATTTTTTAAAATGGATTAATTTGTAAATTTATTTTATTTTATATATTATTATGATTTATTTTATTTTATATATTATTATGATTTATTTTATTTTATATATTATTATGATTTATTTGGGCCAACTGAAGGATCAAGATATGATAGCTATGATTTTACACTATCGGGTGTGCTTAATAGACCTTTCCCGAATTTCTGTTTAAACACCATGTTACAGCCTAGTCAACAAGTATGGCCTCGTTTTTATGGTCTAAATTGCTTTTAATTATTCTACTGGAGAATTGGAATAATAAGTGACTATTACTTAATAATAACGCTATGAAATTAATAAAACAATAAAATGCATAGAAACGAGGCGACACTTGATAACTAAGCATTAACACGGTGTTTAAACAGAAATTCGTGAAAGATGTATTTTTTGAAACAATATTCACCTGCTCCAGATGGTAAGGTTCTTTGTGTTTATGGTGATCCAGCCTATCCCAACGTTATTGGTGGAGTGTTGTGGAGTGTTGTGGAGTGTTGCTGTTTCCAAAAAAATCTTCTTATGGTACTTTCTTACACAATTTTCCAAAAAAATGAGATTCGTTTATTGTTGAAAAAATCAAAACTAAAACGAACACAAAAAAAAATCGAATCCAAGAAAAACGTTCGAAAATTAAACCTTAATCCAATCAAAACACAGAAATCGACGGGAAAAACACGATTCTCCCGTCCTGAATGAAGCTTGACGGGAGAACACTGCGTTGCAGATAAGTCCTTAAATCATTAACACTTCCAAACCGATTGGTACACGTTCCCTTCATAAACTCCCTATAGATTAATCGCACCACACACGGACTGTTAACATTAATCTGATACGTTCTAGTGTTATGAAGGGGGATTGCAATTGCGGGGATGTTCATTTGACGGGGAATATTTATTCGTTTTCATATCAATAGAACAAGCGGAGAACGGGATCCACTCGTAATGCTGTCAAGAAGCCAACCACAGTTAGTTGATGCAAAGTACACTAAAAATCAAGCTTGGAAGTCGCCAAAGGTAACTATTCTAAAACGTCCATTTTCTTCCTTTCTTATAAGAACCTTAAGAGTATCTCCTTCCGTGACAGGATACATTAAATATGGAACCTGCAAAAGAAATTTCGATGGAAGAACATTGTAAATACAAGTAAACATATTTATTTGTTTGTTTTATTTGTTTGTTTTATTTGTTTGTTTTATTTGTTTGTTGATGAGGGTTGTTTACATATTGGATAATGTGTAATTTACCGAATAAACGCCCAGTGCTCTTTAAACCTTTTTATTCGATTTTCAAGCTTGATCGAGTTGTACACCTATTAAATTTTTCTGGATCACCTGGTTTTAATAAGATCTTCTATCCTCTATTTCTAATCTATTTTGAATCAACGCACCCCCTTCCAATCTTTTTTGAATAATCGCAACCCACAGACTGTGCGTTAATTTAAGGGGGTACCCTTATTATTATTTTTAGGATTAGGCATTAGGCACTAGGTATTAGGTATTTATTCGGAATGGGCGTCAGGTAGATTCGCTTAGTTGGATATGTACTCAACTTTTGTTTATTCAGATTGGGTTTGAATCGATCTCTTTCAGGTACTTATTTAATTTTCGTGGTGTTGCAGCAAGTTTTCGCTTCAAACATTTGTTTTTATGTAAATCACTGGTTTTTCATGTCGGAGATGATTGGTTGGAATTCTTTTACAAAGAAATGAAACCGTGGGTTCACTATATTCCAGTATCAAATTCTTTAGAAGAAGTCCAGTAAGTGGAACTGGATACCTTATCGGGGAAAAATGACTAATATTTTCCCCCGATTTATTTTTCTCCGATAAAGTATAAAATTTGATCTTTACTAAAACCATGTTGTCGTCTCTCTCTGTTTGAATGTAAACCATTTTTAACGTTTAGAGATTTACTTGAATTTGTTAAAGAACACGATAAAATTGTCAACAATATTGCTGATAGGTAAATATCTTCTTCTCGTCATCATTTTTATCATTTCCATCAAAAAAGTTGCAGCCATATAACTAAGAAATACTGGTTTTAAAGTATACTTATAAGTTAAGTCTTCGCGGGATAAAGCACGAAACACTAATTTTTCATGACAATAGATCTTTCCCGAATTTGTGTTTGAACATTTATGACGTAGATAACAGATTAGACATGATAATATGGCGTTAACGCAGTGGAGAAGGTCTATTGGTTTGAAGTTGTTTTTTGAAGTTTTCTTTCACTTTTACTTTCTAGAGGATATGCTTTCATCAATCAATACTTACGACTAGAAGATATAAGCGACTATTGGTACAAAATTTTAAAAAGATACTCGAAGCTTGTCAAATGGAAATCCAAGCTACAACAAGACCTCATCCAAATAGTTAAAAAATAACTCATCTCACATAAAAAAACTATTTGTATGCTAGATTTTTTAGTGAAACATTTTTAAACAGTATATTTGTTCTCATTGTTTCGATTGGGTGAAGTGACCAATTATACCAATTAAATCACGCACTTTGATCACATGACGTATTACAACCAATGAACAGTAATTATTTTCTATCATGTGATCAAATTATACAAAGCGTTGTATGGTTGGGAAGAACAACAAGAGTTGAAATCACATCCAAAATTTACTGACTAACAAACAAGCTCGTGACTTTTATTTATAACCTGTTATCTTAAGTGTTACAATTTCTCGATATAAAAAAAATAGGGTAAACGACTGGATGCATCCATCTGCCCATATACAGACTTTTTTATAAGTAACACAAGATTCAATGTTGCTGTAGTTGCTCTCTTTAACAGGCTGATTTTTTGCTTACTTGTTGCTTGTTGACTTTCTACGTGAGAAGACCAAATTTGCGTGTTGATTTTAGTGTTAGGATGTGTTCTCATTTTTGTTTTGTTTTTTTCTTGTTGATCAAATCGCTGTTGCTTAGCAGTTGCTTCGATTTTTTTTCGATTTAAGTCTCTTGTTGCTTATAAGGCGTGACTCATAAAAAATAGCGTTTGCATCCGGAATAAACACTCACTTCGAATCATAAAACGTGTATTATACATGCACAGTAGAATCCCGAACTTTCAGTAACTCGAACATCTTAAATAAGCCCCTTGATATAATACTCTCTCATAAAAGATAACACGAACATTCTGTGTATCTCGAACAATGTTCAATGAACAATGTACAATTTCTAGTCATTTATGACCAAATTATTTACACGCTTGTGCAATGATGCATAGCAGACCCTGGTCGTAAATAGTTACTCACATATGTCGGAATCAGTGACTAAAATTCAATAATTCCGCATATCTTGTCATAGTAAATATCTGTGTACAACTTTCTTCTTGAACTGCAGTCTGTCTGACTTCCATATAATGATCTTGCCGTTATTACCTGTAGGAGTGCCCCTTGCTGCCCCGCCAACCCCCTTAGACATCAATCCCGCTCTCAAACTGAGTGGATTGATTCACCCTGACCTCCAGCACCTGCCCAATGTGACAATATTTAATACAGGGACGATTGAAAGACTTATAAAAATAGACCTTTTCATATATTACGTCACTTTCAAATCAAAGTGATAATAACGTTCTTTTGAATGTAATGCCTCATAGATAATTGTTAACATTTAAACGTTTGAAAGAACGGGGCATTATATAACCATTACCTAGTTTAACCCAGACAGAAATAACAGGTAAGTTGTGACTGCATCTTGTTACATTGACCTATAGTATACATAACAACCATTTTGGCAAGTCGTTGACGAAAGAAGAAAGAGAGCCAGGCTTGTACCTCTGGGCAACCCAGCAACATCCTTAAAGCGGCTTTCCACGAAACTTTTCCGCAGACAGAAACGGAAAGGAAAATTTTCTGAGCACATAATATAAACATTGCCTGTACGCATGCTCAGTAACCTTTCTTGTACGTTCCTTTCCTGCCCGCGGGAAATTTTCGTGAAGAAGAAATCAGTAGTAGTACTGCAAATTACCCAGAATTCCAGCATGCCATATCCTGCAACTTACCCAGAATTCCAGCATGCCATATCTTGTCAAATGCCTATAGATGTCAAGACCAACTGCCCTCATTTGTGAAATTTCACGAACTTACTGGAACATTCACGAAAACAAGAACGTATGGCGTAAAGTGTACGCGAACAATAATTACTTTAAGATCGGTATATTAGCATATAGTTCATCTGACAATTCGTTACCATAACAAATGCATGGTGAAAAAAGCGCGTAAATTTTGTTTGGATCAGCGAGGTTAGGATCCTTCTTTCGAACCCTTTTGTAAGTGTTTTCAACGTAGAAGATTGATGGTAACGAATTGTCAGACTGATCTACGAATACCGCTTCTCCGGTAAAACCTTAAAATATTTTGCTTTTTTAGCCGATTTGGTTTGAATTAGTTGAATTGGTCCAACGAAAATATTAATCTGAAAAATGACAGAATATACTTCAACACTGAAATTCTTAGTAGAATATTCTCTCTTTGAAAAAAAAGCTTTCTGGAAAAGAATTGACGATCAACAAAGGCTTGTCAAATAATCATTCCTATATTTTTGATTATATTTTTGATTATGGTAAAAACTATTTTAAAAATTAGGCGTTCTTTTTTCGAATGCACTTAAAAAAAATGAAGCAAAATTGCCTGAAAAATAAGTCAGGCTGAAATCAAATTTGAGGAAAAAAAAGGGGTCAACAGCGTCCAATTTAGGACCCTTTTTTAAGCTCAAAAGAAATAAAGAACCTCAAAACAACAACAACAACAACAACAACAACAACGGTAATATTAGGGACGAGAACAAATGGAATTTTTATCAAGTAAATCGATCGATCGTTTTTTCTCTCTCATAAATATGATACATACATGTTGTCGAGTATCTACAGAAAAATAGGTCGGACTGAAAGTAAACACGTATACTACAACATACTGATTGGTTTATTATTTTTATCAACCTTCAAGCCCAGGTTTCTTAATTGACGAATTGATAGAAACATGTAATAAGACTGGGAAAGAAGTTGATATAATGTTATTGTGAGCGTTAAAAACACGACACGAAAAGTCTCGAAAAAACGCAAAGATAACTTTAAATGACGAATTCGTTTCTCGAAATATCGAAAAAAACACGATTGGGAAACGAAAACATCGTTCAAGGTGATGCGTTATTCATCGATTAATCTACATGTAAAACATCACATAAAGGTCACCATATCTCGATAATTCATTGTGTACTGACTGTGTCAAAGACATCTACATACGTGACATTAATCACTCGCAACTACATCAACACACAAACTTACATCAAATAAGAAAGTCATTGAACATTATTCAAAGTTATTAATCCGTTTGAAAAAAACAAAAAAAACAAACAAAAAAAACAACACATTTTTTCGTACTATCTATGTAAAAAATTATAAACTCTAAATTTTCTAAACAATTCACATTATGTTTTGTGTATGCGTGGTCAGAGAAAGTAAAAAATCTTTCCCAACAACATTTTTACATCGATATAGGCTCATAAGCTCTTGTTGAAAAAAAGTACAAACGCACTTGAAATGTTGCAAAATGCTCAAAACCTTTTGTTTAATTATCCATAATCAGTAGAAAATTCTGGAATTCTATATCAAATTATTGTTCATTTTTTCTTTGATCTTTTCAATAGGAAAATTTTATCATGCACTCACTTTGATCACATGACGTATTACAACCAATGAACAGTAATTATTTTCTATCACGTGATCAAAGTGAATGCATAACAAACTACAGTTAGATAGTTTAAGTTGCCAACTTAAGTTCCAGACTTCTAGACTTCCAGACCAGGAAATTTTCTTATGACTATACAAAAAGGTATTGCTCTTTTTTTCTAATGACTACGAATTGTCGTCACATTACGTCATTTTCAACAATTATTCGCAGCCTCGTTCAGTCAAACGGATTGAACTTCTCAAAATTCTTGCAAAAAACAAAACAGAGCATCAATGACAAAAAAAAAAGTTAAAATGAAAGCTAAGAAAATAGCGCTCCTCCGTGGTGTTACTGAATTGAATTATTTCCAGTAGTTTGTGAGATGAGTTGCAAGTTAGGGGTCGCTGCGGGGGAGAACTGCTGAGAGGTATATTGATTAATGTTCTGTGGAACTGTGGGTAGTTTCGGTAATATTTGTTGTTGATACCCGTGATGCATTGTGATGAATTGCTGATTTTGTATTTGCTGAAGTTGCATTTTTTGAAGCTGCTTCATTGGTTGATTATTAGGTAAAGACGTAGGGCCGTGATTTGGGCTATTAAGAAAAGTTTGTATAGGCGAGGCTTGCACGTTGGTTAAATTGTTGATATGTTGAGTTGATTGAATAGATTGAGATATCGTTGGATGGTTTGACGTTTGCTTATAGGCAGCACCAACAGTCATCTGATGTTGTTGTTTAACGTCTAAAGATAAACAGAAAAGTCGTAACACACAGAAAAATTGTAACACACGGAAAAGTCGTAACACACAGATTGAACAGTAATATACAGTAGATAGAAACTTAACCCGAGTTCATGCTTTTATGTCGTATTGTGACTGTATTATCAGTACAGACTTCGTTTTCGTGTATTATCAGCACAGACCTCATTTCATGCTTTGTCAGTACAGACCTTGTTTTCGTATATTGTCAGTACAGACCTTGTTTTCATGTATTGTCAGTACATACCTCGTTTTCATGTATTGTTAGTACAGACCTCGTTATCATGCATTGTAATTATTTAGTTATACATTTTTAACTACCAATCGCTGTGGGACAATTTTAAGTAATAATCAACACAGAAACGAGGCCTGTACTGATAACCAAATCAAAATGCGACATAAAAACATTCGGGATATGTCTATCGGTTCACTAACGGCTGTAGGTAGAATACATATTAAATGACTGGATTTTTATGGAATGTTTGGAAAAGGGAAGTGTTTCATTGGATACCAAGAAGGAAAAAATGAAGCTATGTAAAGTAGGAAGGAATACCTTACTTGCTGATATAACTTTTATAAAATTTGTCCCATACGGTAATTGGAAATGTTCCCGCTGACCGGCATAGAAAAACTAATTCTGGAAAGTTGTCAATTACCATATGAAATGCCCAAAAACAAACAAACAAACAAACAAAAATAAGAAAATTACAAACCTCTATTGGTTTGCTGAACGATCATCTGTTGTAATAAAGTGGTTTCGCTATTATGATTACTATTCAACCTTTTATAAGGTGACTTGTTAACTCCGTGTCCTTGCAGCACACCAGTTAATGATGGCGACGCAGTAACACCGTGTCCTTGCAACACACCAGTTAATGAGGGTGAAACAGTAACACCGTGTCCTTGCAGCACACCAGTTAATGATGGCGACGCAGTAACAGTGACATTAGGAGCAGGTTCCTGAGAAGTACAAAACGAAATAGAATAACCTTTAGTGTCGACTGTCGAGGATGATGACGTCATGGACGGCAGAATTCCATTCGTTAGTTGAACAGAAAGATTCGATTCATTTAAAACCTGAAACAAAAAAAATGTGGTAATAACAATAAATGTAAATAAATAATAAATAATTACCAATCACAACCGAGAGAAGTCACGTGACAATATACCTTGACTGGTTGAACAGTTTTAGTTGGCGTTGATTGGGAAATGAGCTCTTTTATTTGCGGATACGCTTGTGTGCTTTGCAATACAGCATTTGGTAGAGAAACAATCATCCCTGGTGTAATAGTAACATTAGGCGCAGCCATTGATTTACTGGAAGAATATGGTGATTCTGACAAGTGTTGTTGTTGTGGCGTCAACGCCGGTGAACAAACTGACGAGCCTGAAGTCAAACTGGAATTGAAATTATCATGACTAGCGGCGCACACACCCACGAACTTATTTGTAAGAGGATTATTTGCGATTGATGTAACGAAAGTAAGATTTGTCCTTCCTTCAAGTGTATTTGTTACAAATTCGTTTCCGGACGTTTTCGGACGATGCAAGACGCCGGATAAAGTACCGTTTTCTGTACATTTTTGAAATTTCAGTGCATGTTGTGAACCCGGGGTACTCAACGATCTTGATAAACTATTTGGTTGGTTCGTCAAACCGAACGGAACGACTACAGGTACGTCGGAAGAATGCCGTCGTTTTATTGACGCCATGCTGAGATCTGCAGTGCCGCTGTGACTTTCATTCGATGGCCTCTTTAAACCAGCTTGCTTTGACTTCGTTTTCTGTTTGTGGATAATTCCATTTTGTAATGGATCTTGTACTGCAGAACGTATTCCTGAGAAAATAAAAATAAAATCAGTAATTCCAAAAAAACCCAACAACCAACAACCCAAAAACAACAACAACAACAACAAATTTAGGCAACATTTTCCTTCTGGAAATCGATTTGATTATAAGTACAGTCAAAATTCTCTATAATGGACGTCATCGAGAAAAAAATGTCCGCTATAAGAAAATGTCCGTTAAGTAGAGGTTTGGACTTCCGTTCCGCTATAGAGATGTTTGATTGTAAGATATTTACCATCTTCACCGGTTTTTGCAGGGTTTTTGCTTTGTTTGATACTAAAATATATATAAAAAAATATTTATAAAAAAATGAAATTGGAATGAAAGTCAATATACGAATATAGGAATAGATTTTGTACCAAGTAAACACTGCATTATTGAATCGATCTAGCATAGGCGATGTTACATTTCGGAAATGATCCATTTTACGTGAAAAAATCCGACAGTTACAATCCGTCTGTCGGGCACCGAAATTATTAATCTACAAAATAGAAAATAGAAATAGAAAGAGTAGATTCACTTCATTTGATGACATAAAAAAGTCAGGAGATAAATTCTTTTTAGATGCTCACGAACTAAAATCTGAGTTAAATGAGTAGAGCTTTGTCTCGATTGGTAACATCAAGATACCAATCATACTTACTCTGATTGGTTTGGGATGGTAAGACATAGTGGGAAGACTTGTTGCACAAAGCATATCCTCAGCTACGAAATCAACAAACGTATGACGGGAGCCATTAAGTAATCCATTGTCATCGGAGATAGATTTCAATGAAGCACCTTTATAAGAAAAAAACAACAAGCATTTACGCATAGGGAAATAAAAACTTTCTATAATCGTAGTTATCCATCTGATGATACGGATACTTATCCATCATATTTACTGGTGATTTGTCATATTGATATATATACTTCATACAGTATGGTGACAAACTTTCGCCTATCACAAGCTCATGCAGTATTTTACAGTGTCATAGGGATGAGTTTAAGGGAGGCACATCAGAAATGGTATATGTTGCAAATGTTAATGGTGGCAGACAGAAAGGAAGTTTTGAGAATAACACTTCTTTCTGGTCCGTTTGTATTTATCATACAGAAGACTAGATATTCCTGCAAATGTTACAATGGTCAGTTAAAACGATCTATATTTTATTATATATATTATATATCATATTTTATTATATATTATATCTATATAACGATCTATATTTTCTTTTAGTAAGATGTTGCTAGCTTTCATGCACTTTAAACTAACTATATACCTTAACGGAAGAAATTTTTGCGGGTAGAAATTTTTGCGGAATTTATTTTTGCATTTTCTTGGGTATTTTGATCAAGAGTCCTGCACATTTATGGTTTGATACAGAAGACTGGCAAAGAATTTGTTAATGTTGTCCATCTGTATACCTAATATTGACATTGAGGTCGTTCATTCAAAAATTGATTGATACTAAAGGGGAGTAAGCGTTCTCTCAGGATGAGACAACATAACAAACATATAGGAGGGATGTAGGATGGACACCCACAACAAAAAGTAAGGGGCACAACTTCATAATGAAAAGTTAAGCAGAGTTTATAGATAAAGAAAACGCATACTGGAGGCAATTAGCAAGAGCCAATGCAAAGTTTGAAGTAAATAGGGAGATCTGTAAAAATGAATTTAAGCTCAAAAATTAATTCCCCAAATTTAAGGACACGAGGCAGATCCACAAAAATAAATTCCTCACAAATTTCTTCCCGCAAATTTTTTTTATAGATATATAAAACTTTAAATGCATAACTTACTTCTTGGTGATTTGAGATTTGGACCAGCCATATCCTTATGATAATTTATAGATGATGGACTAAAATGATGAAAATATATTATAAATATTATAATTATTATAAACCAACAATTTGTAATTATTTGTTTATGAACATATTACCCTGTAACCGTTGGAAATACAATTTTATCAATGCCAAAGGGAGAATGAACTGGTGTCCCTCCACGGCTATTAGATTGCGGTGATGAGCTTGCATTTGATGTATTATCTTGCAATTTCACACGATTTCTATGATCTGCCAGCAGGTCATCAAAATCTTTAGAGCGACCTGGAACTTGACGTCGCATTGAAAGAGGATGTGTCTAAACAGCAAACATAAATAAAACACATTTGACATTTTCAACCACAACTTTGTTATGAGTGAGATAGAAAGTGAATTTCAAGAGCCTTAGAAAAATCAAAGCATGGGATAAAGTTTGTAGATGGGGAAATTCACATACCTTGCATGTCAATGATCTCGTACAGTTTTTTTCAATCTCAGGTATCCACACACCGCAGTGTTTATCTACGTCGTACTCTTTATCTAAATTACAAATCACCATTATCTGATCCATTTGACAAGAAAAACCTAATTCTTACACACCTTGTTGATCCAAAACTATCTTAATGGCTCATCAATATGACATAACTGTTTCAAATGTTTTAAAACTTGAACTTGAGCTTATGACTTTTTGATTGGTTTTAAAAATGTTTTTAATTAAAAATCATTTTGCTTTGCCAAATAGTAACCCACTAGAAAATGCAGAATTAATTATTCTGCAAAACACCTACCTTTCATTTGGGGAATTTTCTTAATGTTTCCCTTGACTTGTATACATAGCTGTTGAGGTGAAGACATTCCACCCATTCTGTCAATACCCTTCTTGTTTTCGGAAGTCAACTTTTTCAAACTTATTTTGGGGAGTTTCACTTTAGCAGTTGTGCTGTTAAACTGAGGTATGGTCAGAGGGACTTCTTCAATTTTAACATTTGCTTCATGATGGTTTATTTCTTCTATTCGTATAAAGCTTTTGTTGCTTGATTTAAGAACTTTGGATTTGGAGAAGGATGCTTTCGGATGGATCGCAGATTGAACTGTTGCTGGCGTACATCTTTTCGGGGGTGATGGCTTCACAGAACTTAACAATTTATTATGTTTTAATTCTAAATTATATTAAGTTATAAATTGCATTCAGCAACACAATTAATACATAACATTTTTTCACAAGATTGTTAGCTCACTCACCGTAATGTCTTTGAACAGAACTAAAGAGTAACAACTTCTTGCATTGTTTACAGGCTACCAGTTTTAGGCTTTGTTGTGAAGGGCATTGGCCAAATCTGTTCAAATCTGGAATTTGAGAAAGTAATTGTTAACAAAAAAGTTTAAAGAAAATGTTATTTATACAAAACAGAAAAATTCATTGGCCATGATAAATATTGAGATTATCACTTGCCTTGCCTCCGTAATAGTGTTGATATAAAAGTTTATACCTTCATAATGAAGTCGAGTCGTGTCAGCAGAATTTCCGAGTCTTGTCACAATCCCATCTGTAAGATTAAAAATAAATGAATGAAAGTGGGATAAAATCATTATCAAAGCTGTAAAAAATAACTCTACATATATATTACAGTTCTGTTCTGTTAATATTTCATAAAAATTCACAAATGTTTAAAAAGTTTTCGCAAAAGCAGTGCTACATGCGGATAAAACTGCTATTGTATCATGACAACATCCAATGTTTTCAGATAATGTTTCCTGAATTAGATTTTCAAAAATTGGAAAAGTTGTGAAAGTTGTGAAAAACCAGCAAGTTGTGGTGAAGTTTAACAGAAAATTTTGAGAAAAACCAAAACCAGAACAAGAATTGGAGACGTATAACGCATTGCGTAGTTGTTATAATGTGATTAAGCTTAGTACACATATTATGTGCGAAAAGGAAATTATTACGAAATATGGTAATTCAGCTTCTGTAGGTATGGAAGAATGAAAATTGACAAGTTTTTTAAAAAAAATAACAAACAAAAAAAAGAGGAGCTGTTCGGTATGCTGTTCTCAACATCATTTTTTCATGAGTGTTTTTAAAAATACTATCATGCAGGCGTAAGTACCACAAAATGTTGCGGTGCCACAGAGTGCTAGTCTTTGCTGTATCTGCTGTGGACTATTTAGTCTAATCTCTTACTTTCTGAAAGTCACAATAGCTTTTTCTTGATATCTTTACATGTATCACTACTCTACCAGAATACAGTGTTATCCAGTGTTGTGTGCAAACCATACTACTTTGCTGTGCATCATATATTCATCGAAGTCATTGTAGATAAGGTAATAGATAAGGAACAATAGCGGACCCAATATTGATCCTTGTGGTACTCCGCAAGTCAACGGCTCTCTTTCTGATAATTTATTTTCCCGCGATACAGACACTGATAAATTGAACAGATAGTCTTGAAACCATAACAATTCATTTCCATTTACTCCATGGCATCTGGGCTTCGTTAAGAAGTTGCTGTGACCAATTGTATCGAATGCTTTAGATAGGTTTATTAATACCAAACCTACCATCATCTAAGAATATTGTTGTTGCAAATTCAGTGCAGTGTTTTCGATAGCCGTATTGATGATTTGACAAGAGTTTGTTTTCTTCAAGAAAATCTAGTAGCTTTGACTGCACTGCTTTCTCCAATATCTTTGATAATGCTGGTATAGGACAATAATGATTGGGTTATCTCCAAACTTGCATGTGTAACCTTTGCATGTTTCCATTGTGTTGGAACCACCGAGGTGGCAATTGATAGATTTAACAAGTGGCAAAGATGTTTTGTAATTTCTGGAGTACTGTCCTTTATTAAACGTAGCGGCAGTTGAGCCAATCCCGTTGCTTTGCCTGTTTGGAGACGTTTCAACTGTTCTCTAACAAATTAGGCATTTTTAATATTAACCTTTTTTCTGTTCTGGATTTTTGCAACTTTGGTTATCTCCAGACAAAATTCTTCATGCTTTTATCTTTAGAAGAAACATTAGCAAAAAACTTTGTGCATACCTTTGCTTTACCTTTTGAACTTTCTGATCTTTTACTATTGTATGTCATGAAGAGTTGGTAGTTGGTAGTTTTTGTTGTGAGTGTACAATGAGTGTATAACACAATGAAGTTCCCATTTTACCGGAAAAGATGAAGCTAACAAATGAGATTGAGAAGTTGACATGCAAACTTTATGATAAATAGTCTTATGTAGTAAAATGTTTTGAGGATAGTTGGAATTTTCTTCAAGTAGAGATTTATGAAATGCATATTTTGGCTGCTCTAACAAGATTTGTACATTTCTTATAGACTGCCCAGTGTTCTTCTTTGTTTAACTTTTTGAAATGTCTATGATTCATTTCCTTCTTTTCCTTGATCAGTGTCAGGTCAAATAGTTTACTGATGACCAAATGGAAGCATTGGTAGACAAGTTCAAAAATAGCACCAATAGATGCATCAAACTGTAGTTCATGATTGTTCTATTCTATCTATAAGTTTCAGTGGAAATCAAGCTAGAAATTTTAATCACAATCTTTTTAAATGATCAAGATCAGAGCTTAAGAATTGAGGCAAAATTCTGTTTTGTTGCCCGGTTCATGGAAAGTTTTCCCAGGCTTAACAAGTTTATATTTGGTTTCATTTTTGCTTTATATATTATATGTGGTTTTGTATTTAGTTTCATATTTGCTTACGAACTTCTAAAAAAAGAAACGTATACGTTCATTGCTTAGAATTTTTTTACTGATGGCCAAAATTATTTTGGGAGCCCAAAATAATGTGCTCAAAATCAGTATAAGCCTTCTCTTGATGGATGTGTGTTACCCTTGATACATATTTTCCTGGTGTATTCATTTACTAAGCTATTTAGTATTTAACTGAACTAGAAATTACACATCACTCAAATACTATCTATAAAATAATACTGGAAGCTATGGTAATTAAAATAAATTTCCATGGAGACAATAGGGAGGGAACGCCTGACATCATACATTAATATTGAAACATTTTTCTAAAACAATAAAACATTGCTTTCAGGATTTTTTTGTGGAAACAAATTATATTTATATCATTACTGAGAAAGTTGTATCCTCCTAAGGTAAGAAATAAACTTTATTTATGGTATCATATCAATGCTAAAGATTTATGAATCAACCAGGATTGTAAAGGGAATATCAGTGTCTAAACAACTCATTTCGGTCGTACACATATCACGTGTACACCATGCCTAAAGAATATTTTTTTCCTTGTCGGACAAGATGTCTGGTAGAAATAACATAATGAATTGTTCTTTGAAACCATTACAGGTTCAGGGGAGGTTTAAGTCATTAGGCTTCCATCTGTTCACTACAGGCTATTCTGTCCACCGACTTGCAAATAGGAAGTTGAGTTACCGCCAGATATGCATGGCATTGCTCCAACATGCTCAAAGGCCAGTGTGCAGTCATTCAATGGCTTCAAATGGTCTGCATGCTTTTAAAGTGCATCGGAGTGAAGTATCAAAATGCGTCATGACTGAGACTTGAACACGATTTGACTTGAAGGTACTATCCACACCATCGCTGCACAACTCACCCTTTTAGATAAGATTTGGTATTATATATTAGGAGCAGAAAATTGGAAATAGTTTCATTTTCTTTCTTGATCATAACATTAGCAGCACTTAATGGCTTTTTCAAGTTATGAGGTAATAGACACTCCAAATCGGTACTGATAAAGAGTTTGTATTCTTGTATAAGTGTCTATATAACATTAACATTGTCTTTTAAAGAGAATGTTATATAAATATTGAAGGTTTCAAGAAATTTAGTTTCCTTTGAGAACGTCTTAGAAGTCACAGACAACAGTCCAATCTTCTGTAGCTAAATAAAAATAATTTATTATCATCTCAGGCATCATTATTTGAGAAACTTGTTTTTGGAATTATTTGGAAATTCCATTTTTAATAGACTTTGGCAACCAGTGCAATAAAATATAAGAATTATTACTAGGTACTAAAAATCATCTTTAAATTTCATAAAGATTGGCAATGTAACATGTCACTACTCAATAAGCAGCGTTATAGGTAATCAATTTAGCCATACCTGATTCTTCAAATGCAGTATTCTCTGCAAACAAACTCCATGAAGATCCTGAACTCAGGCCTGTCTTGCTGAATTTTTCAGACATTATCACCTTCCCTAGCTTTGTTGCTTTAAGGTCTTTGGTCAGTTTACTGAGGATGTGTCCATCGTTACCACATGCCTATTTATTTCACATTATATATTTATCGTAAAAAGAGCTGAAAGTGTTCTCTCTGCTGGTATTTACGTGAAGCTTTTATCAAGGGAAACAAATGCAAACGTGTTGGGAATGAATTGCTAGGTTTACATTTTTTATAACTGCAACTCTTGAAAGAAAAGGCTGATAACGTAATGGTCTGAAATAATTGGTGTGTGGTAAATCAATAACTCCGCGGGTAAAATGTTTGGTTATGTTATACACACTTTTTTCTCCAACATTTTTAAATAACGACCGGCTTGTTGTTGCCGAAATGGGCCCGAACATTACCACCTTGAATTTCTACGACACCGACGCGGCCCGTTACCACACTTCAGGCGGTGTGGGGGGAGCCAACAATTATAAAAGGGGGCTCACGCAAATACGTGAAACGTTGTTTATCTTGTGGATTCTGTTTAAAAAGAAAATCTATTACATCCTCTACCGTTGAGAAAAACTGGCAAGTTAATATTATATTATTAGCGGATCATAAAAATTTCTAATTCGATATCTAGTTCGGTTTTATTCAGCAATTGCAATACCTTTTTTCTCGCAATCGAGTCTGACATTCGTTACGTTTTATACGATATACCCATTGTATGTAATAGTTTTTATCTTTAACTTTTAACTTAGGGAGAATAACAAATTGTACATATTGGATCCCAAATAAATGATTATTATTATTATTATTATTATTATTATTATTATTATTATTATTATTATTATTATTATTATTATTATATCAATTTCTCGATCTAACAATTTGGTTATTACAAACGCGATCTTCAAACTTTCACTATTTTTTATTTGTGGATCACTCCTCACTCTCGCGTTGCCGTCCCCATTGTCGAAGCAGATTCGTAGGGATATCGCAAGAAAAGAAAAGGGAGTAGACCAACAATATATGGTTATATATATATATGGTTCGAGGACATATTACGATCTAAGTGTATGTGAGATTTTACAGCTCAATACCTCACATCATGGGTGAGAAAAAAACAACACAAGACAACAAAAGGAGAAAGAAAACAGCAGTAATTTTGCAACACAGTATCGAGAATACACTGAGAATATATCCAGCTTATACTTCATAAAGACATCATTCACAAAAATTGCGTTTGGTAGATAAAATGTTGTGCTTGCAGTAAAGCAACATGACGGTGATATGCACGGATGTAGCATTCAGTAAAGTATTCATAGTTCCAGCCATCTCGACGAGTCTTGTCGGAACTTTGTTCGCCGTCGTCATCGAAATCCTGTTCTTCATCTGAAGATTCAGCCGACGACGTGTAAATTTCGTCAGAAAAAGACGTACTGGGAAAATTTTCGTAAGGTTCATGTAAATGCTCACACTCGTTCACCGTGGCTTTGGAAGACATCTGTTGTCTTTGGAAACTGTTCTCAAAACTGTCATATTCACTTTCACTTTCGCTTTCAAAGTCACCTTCATATTCGTTTGTTTCACCGTCACTTTCATGATAGTCGTCTTGAGTTTCGTCGTTTGCCGGTCGTCGAAATATGATAGTACGGTTTGCTTCACTAGAATCATTTTCCTCATTACTATTTTTATTTGAGTGGTGAGGAACACACTCACTCAAATTTAAGTCCAGAGATGGTAAGCTTACTCCCATTACATTAAATGGCCATTTCTTTTTAGTACCGTGTTTAAGTTTGATACCTTGGTGTGGTGCATCTCCACTTTGCATCGTAGAATTCAGATTTTCTGTAAGTGACGTTGCTACATGATGATTTCTTACAACCGCGGAAATCTGTGCAAGCTTACATCCACCTAGAGATATAGAAACATCACCTTTGCTATTAGTTTCAACGTCCTTAACTACAGCCACTTGCTCGATGTTATTTTTGTTAAACTTCGTCACATCATTTTCAGTTGCAGCATTGGTTGATTTTTGGTCACCTTTCTTTGATTTTGGTCCAGATTTGATATCACGATTATTTTGTTTGAAACTTTTTTTGAAGAATGACAAGTACTTAGGAAGTTTTCTGTCCGTTAAATTTAGATCGGATTCAACGGGTTTATTTTTATTTGGATCGTCTTTATACTGTTTTTTTTCATCTTTGCTTTTTTCATGTTCACCAGATTCATTGCTGATGTTTGAATGTTCCTCATTGAGATTTAGACATTTCAAACTGAGATCTCCGATTGATTTCGGGTCAAAATCCGGATGAAATCGGTTATTCTCTTCAACCTTGTTCTCATCGGCAGAACTGTTGACTGTTTGTGTAATGAGCACATCCATTGGGTTGAGGTCGGTGGTTGATTGTTCCTCGCTTGCTTGAAGAACGTTGCAACCTATCATTTCACTGGATGTCACTGACGTAAGTCCGTTGAGATCACATGATTCAACTTGAGTATTCTCATTGGAAACATTTCCATCGATAGACATTTCATTGGTGATTTGCTGTCTCATCTCACTGGATACGTTTTCGAGATCATCTGAGGTGTACAGAAAAGAACAGCGTAAATACACAACACTCACAACACATAAAGGACAAAAACGAAAACGAATATTCGGATAAACACGTCGAGTAGAAACAAAAAAATCAGTCAAAATTCCGAATCTACTGATCGTGAACTATTTTATGTTGACATTTACATATTGGGAATTCACAAGGAAACAACTATACCTGGCAGAAGAGATATGGGTTTTGCTGTCGTATCACCTATACATTGCAGCTTTTTCAACTCTTCACCTTCTGTTACTATGGAGATTGCGAGTCCGTACGATCCAAACCGACCAGCTCGACCAATACGATGAAGATAAGTCTCGATGTCCCAAGGCAAGTCAAGATTAATAACGAGATTCACTTTATCACAATCGATACCACGTGACGTCTGTAGTAATAGCAAAAAAGTTTTGCATCACGTGACATGAGTTTTATAGTTAAAGGGGTTCCGACATGAATCGCGTGATTGTGTTTGTTTACCTGTTTTACCGTCAGCCATTATATTATCCCATCTCTCGTCCCAAATTGATTTTCGGTGCCGCACCATAAATCTTAAGATCACGTGATTCGTGTCGTAGCCCCTTTACGGTTTCGGCAATATCATTATCTACACCGGATATCCTCTTCAGTTCCATAAGGTAATCAAATAAGTCCCGGGAAGGTGGTCCTGGAGCATTGTATTTAGGGATTGAACCCACGACCTCCCGTGTAGGAAGAAGGTAGTCTATACCAGAAATTAGGGTTACCTATAATCATAGACTTTATCAGATCGAAAGGAATTTTGAAATTTTCTCGCAGCGTGGTTGCCCCTATCAACAGCCAATTATAAGACTTACCAAATCCGTCGTCACTAATATACGACACTTGTAGCTCTTTAATTGATCCATTGCTTGTAATCGTGCTGCTTGTTGCTGACAACCTATGAGCACGATGGGTTAACATATTTGTCTTGATATATCAGCTTTTCAGCAAACAGAAGATAGTGTAGTTGAGACACGATGATGATCACTTTTAGGAGGGAATTTCTTGAACTAATAAATATCTTACCGGCAATGTAAGTGCACGGCCATCCCTCATTAGTTAACCATTTGCTTAGTTGCTCAGCTCTGAAAAAAAAATCTTTTGATATTAATAAGCGAGTGAGGGTGGAATACTGCGCCCTGCCTTCCATTGATAATTTAAAGGCGGATATTAATAACCAGGGAGAGGGAGAGGATTAAGAGTAATTAACAGATTTTATAACAGAGATAGTGGAATCTCTACGAAACGGACACTGAATTTCGGAACGAGCACTCTCTGACTGTTAACAAAAAACACAAATCAAATATGATTTACCTTTTCTGATAATTTGAAAATATCATACTTTGTTGAAATGGGATACGTTTTATGATCTCCATCAACTTGAAACACTACCGAAAGATAAAAAAAAGATAAAAAAAGATAAAAAAAGGAAAGATAAGATAAGATAAGAAGAGGTAAGAAATAGGAAAATATCTCGAACTCTCAAGGGAGAAAAAAAATTCGAGATAGAGAATAAATTCCTTTTCAATATCTTTTATCGCATTGCATTTATCTAGCAAAAGTCTTGACAATCAATTTTCTTTTTGCTTCCAAACGTGGCGTTGACAAAATTTTGACAAAAAGTTCCAGATGCACTCCGGGGATCTTAAAGTGTTTCGAGATAGCGGAACAATTTGTAAGGCGTCGGATCGTAGATGCTGAAGGGACGGAGACATTTGTTCGAGATGTTTGAGATAGCGTGATGTTCGTGATAGTGGGAGTCGACTGTATCTAACACTGATTTGAATTGAATATTTGAATTATATGTATACAGTTATGTTTACCTTGTTTTGGAAAGATTTATGAGGAAGATTGTGTGAGGATACTGTTGTGTAATATTGATGAATTCCTAGAAAAGAACATAATACTGACGTGGTAGAGTTTCTCCTTATTTTAATGGGACGAATCTTCGTGATGTTTCTTTATTATTGCATTCTATAATTTCCCGAATTTTGAGTTTACCCTGCTTCGTTTTGATGCTATGTGTTGTTTCACGGTAATTACTTGATTGTGTATTTCGATTAACTGCAAATCGCTGTGGGACAATTTTTGATAAGGCTGGATAGGAAAGTTTAGCAAAATATCGACGTTTAAAAAATTCGGGAAAGGTTTATTCTGTTTCAATGTCGCTAAGAATCATGGTATTTTTCATTTCATAGAAAGCACCCACCTTTCAAAGTAAGGTCTTGTGGATTTATCCGCACGTGAATAGGTTCGAACATGTAATTGTTCAAAAACGTGGCCAGATATTCTGGATATGTAGCGGATAACGCAACAACTTGCTTGTGCTGACCAAGAGTTGAGAAAATCCAACTAGAAGGAAAAAAACATGTTCCACTGAGATCAACTGATTCTGAAGGGATTCTGATGGAAAGAATGGACGGTGATGGAGGGTATAATCACACATACTTGATCTGTTCTTGGAATGATCCTTCTTCTAAAAGCTTGTCTGCTTCATCCAACACAAATAAACGAATCGAATCTGTTGACAGATGTTTGTTTTCAATCAAATGTTTTACACGACCTGTACGAAAAATAAACAAACTGAGAAAAAAATGCAGCTGTGGTGGAGGGATATAATTTTGATGGCTCTTTACCACTGTGTCATTAGTTAAATCATCAAGAACGCTGATATGAAACTATTAGTAAAATTGTTTATTTTCATGGTCATCTTGTTTATTTGTTTTTTAATTAGTAAACAAAATAATTCTGATGAGGGAGAACAGAAAAACTGCAGAAACATTCATCTGTCAGAGTTATAGACCTAACCTGGTGTTCCTATGGCAATATGACAAACTTCTAAGCCTTGGATGTCCTTCTCAACTGGTATTCCACCAATGAGCAAGCAACATCGTAACCCTGGCAACGTCGCACCAACAGTTGTGATGACACAGTGAATTTGGTGAGCTATCTCACGAGTTGGGGCAAGAATAAGAACCTTGAAAGAAGAGTCAACAACACTAAAAAATCTCAAAACAGTTCACTAAAAACCGTATTTCAAGACCAACCAACATTCACTAAAAATCATTATCACCTGTGTCGCTTTAGACTCTGTGTAAACGGCTTCCAAAGCGCATACAGCAAACACTAGAGTTTTTCCAGTCCCTGATTTTGCTTGACAAACAAGATCTAAAAAATGTTAAAAAATAATACGAGTCATCTTCCATCCAGAAGAAGACCTGTTTGAATAAAACGAATTTTTTTTAAACGTCGAAATTTTGCCAAACTATCCTACCCCACCTCGTTTTGATGCAATAATTATAAAGTCCCATTAGTAATTTTCAAGCAAAATCAAATAATCAAGTGATTAACGTGAAATAAAACAACGCATCAAAACGAGGCAGAGTTTGACAAATTATTAGCGTTTAAACTGAAATTCGAGAAAGGTCTGGCAGTCTCTTTCCTTACAATGTTTTGCTCTGTTAATGAGTAATTAATCTCAAGGAGAGATTGTTCATTAGGAAACTACAGGTCAAACATTGAGGTAAAAACTCTACTTTATAAACATATTTTATGAAAAAGAACATGATTCTAATGTAATTCTTATCTTCCAGACACAAACACATATCAGTATAAATGCTAGAATTTAACATTGATACC
The DNA here is from genome assembly GCA_039566895.2 of Turritopsis rubra. Taxonomy (NCBI): domain Eukaryota; kingdom Metazoa; phylum Cnidaria; class Hydrozoa; order Anthoathecata; family Oceaniidae; genus Turritopsis; species Turritopsis rubra. The sequence continues at coordinate 14,766,082 of CM077630.1, forward strand.
TAATCCACACTTAGCCAGAGGGATTGCTTCTATTTGGATTGGTGATGGTTGATGAAAACCTGCCAATTGCAAGCCTTCTAATACCTTTGGAGATAACAACAGAGTTCCAAAGTCTGTGGTTCCATCGGTATTTACATCCGCCGTACGTTTCTTGGAACTGATATTGTGCGCTTTGATCATATCTGTTTAATCTGAAGATGTAAGAACGTAATAACAAGAAAAGATAGAGATTCGTTTTCTTTGCGCAATCAGATTGAGATTTAATGGAGGTTTTTCGAAAGGGGTTAAAATAAACACGAAGCTTTTAAAAATGAACTTGTATTTTATCGAAGTATTCGTTTCTTTTATAATATTTATTAGGTCAGATTAAAACTAAGTTATTACCATACTTGACATAGAACATTTACCAGAACTGTAACAACTCAAATACAATGTTTTTATCAATGGAAGACATTCAGCAGAAAATATAAAAAAATTCCCTTTGAAAGATATTCTGCAAAAGTAATAATTCAAAACCACCTTTTTAAAGTAGTTATTTTTAATTTTGTTCGAACTATGAAATAGTTAGATAAACAAACAAACAAACAAACAAACAAACAAACAAACAAATAAACAAACAAACAAACAAAATTGTCAAAACAAAACAAGAAACAGGGAAACACAAAAAAGTAAAACAATACAAAAAAATGACGCACAATGGCAACGCACCAACAAAATTGAGTCTCAAACAAAATATAATGCTTCCTTTTCATTAAAAAAAATTAGTCAGTGTAAAATTTACAAATTCTTTCTGCTGCAAAAAAACCAGAAGAATGGTTTATGTTTCTATTTATAATATCAATGTAAGAAAAGGATCATGTCATACAGCAGATTATAAAACCTCTAAGGGCGAGGGTAGGTCAACTTGTATCGTCACAAAGAGAAAGAGATAACTGAAATAACGAATGCTAAATGAAGTCATTTTTAAATTTCAATGAAAATTTCTTCAAATCAAAATCTCAAATACTCTGCTTTGATATGTAGCATGGCAATGTTTACAAACATTTCCAATGATACTTCCCACCACAAAAAATATTATAAAGTACTGTTTTAATCGAAAATTATGATTTTAAATTTGGATTTTTTGGATAATAATATGTACATTAGAACTAGACTGAATCTTATTGTTTTTAAACTTTCGGGCCACTTCTGTCATTAGTATCGCATTTCTTCAAACCACCTTTCTTGAAGCCTGAGATTGACGACAACAGCACACCACGACCAGCAGATGTTGGAGGTTTCGAGTTTGCTTTTACTCCTTTCGGTTGTTGTGGTGGAGCTGCGGGTGGAGGTGGAGGTGGAGAAATAGGAGGAGGTGGGGGCACAGGTGCTGCGGGATTTGAAGGCGTCGGTTGTGAAGTCAACTTTGCTTGCCCTTAAAATATGAAAGCAAGATAAGGTTTATGTTTTTATAGAAAATCTAAGCTTGCATAGCACAATAGTTCCATAAAGTGTTACTGGAAGACAGAGTGAGCAGGAAATGCAATGTTTTATGAGGTGAGCTGTTGGATCCAGTTTGCAGTTTTTTTCTGAGTGATTGTGGTTGAATAATCTGACATGAAGAGAAATATCGGTTAGTACAGTAATCCCATATGTGGTTTCTTAGTTGTGATTATGGTCAATAATTATGAAGATGAGTTGCACCAGTATGTCATTATGTCAGTTTACCAGATTAGTAATGGCAGATTAGTCATGGTGAACAGCCAATTATTTCAGTAATGATGAATGTAGCTCGTCAGTTTCTACAATATGATATTTGACTTGATTAGGTTTAAAGGATTACTTTATCTGTACAGAGGTAACTTGCGTTTATAATACTAACCTTTTGGGACTGCTGATTTTGGAGTACTAGGTTCTGCAGAACTTGATACCTTCTACATAATAAAAACTCAGAATTTTAAAATTGAGGAAAACTAATAAAATTTTTAATCATAGGTATTATTAACATAAACATTTTCACAAAATTTGAAATAATTTGAAATTTTTTTTATAAATTTACTTTTCTAGCTGACTTTTTCCTTTTCTTCTTTTCCTCTTCAGACAGAAGATCGGACCGAGCTTTCGAGAGTCTGTAAAATTGCCGCAACTTAAAATAAAAGACAATGAACAAATAATATAATAACAACAAACACGCAAACAAACAACAACAAATATTTAAGTATTTTACGATAACAATACTACAATTTTTTTGTAAATAATAAACAACTTGTGAATATTTGTACGTACCTTCTTTTGATCTTCTTTGAAACGTAATTCGATAGCATCTTTAGCTTGCTTTAATGGTTCCTTTAACTTAGCAACCTAGAATGAATAAAAATACAATATAATACATTATAATCAGTTATTCTGTAAATGTTCAGATCATGTATGACTTGGATACATGGTAACGATTGGAAAAGTTATTGCATTTATCGGAGAAAAATAAATGGGGGTAAATTTTTTGGGGGTATGACAAATGAGTGAGTCAGGAGGAGGGCTTCATCATGTAAAAGGGGCTTTATCATTATTACCTTAAATGATGGTTTTTCCTCATGTTTTATAACAACATCACTAAAAAATCTAAATATAAAAAAATTCAAAATTAGTATGTGGTAGAAATTCTCCTCAATAAGGAACTTTACATCCAATCCAAAAATGTAGGAAAAGACATAATTTCATTAGACAGGCCTTTTCATTAAGTTCCAAATCAGAATAACGATGACGTTCCCTTCCGTTATAAGAAGACGTAATACCTTGGGGCCAGTAAAATGATATGATCACTATTAGAATGTAATAGAATGTAATAATTATTATGATTAGAAACGAGGCAATGTCTGCTAAAACACAAGCGATTGTAGTTAATGAAAACGTCGATTAGACTGTTGAGTATGTAACATAAAGCTAATTTTCTTAGTATGGACTTCGTCCAAGGTTGCGCAGTAGAGTTATGGAGAACATAGGAATTTTAACAACTTTGTTATTTCTTCAATAGCATTTGATCAATAAATTAACAAGCTAACGTTTTATAAAATACTTTTGTTAAGGTCTTCCTAACACAGATAAACACAAAATGATCATCATTATCATCTTAACACCTAAGGGATAGTTTGTTTCAAGCGTTTGCATGATGGTTTTGCTCAAATGAATTTGTTTTTCCTCAAGAATCCCAAAGTATTTAATAAAAATTGACCAACTTGTAGCTAATTGGAGTTCCATTAATATTTTGCCTTTCGACCTCAAATGTCTTAAAAAAAAATCAAAGAGAAGTCTTCTCCAAAAAAGCCACCTAAATTTTACAGATCATCAAGCCTTGTGTTCACCAAAATAGCAATAAGTTCTATCACTAAAAAAATAGTGATGAAGCAAGTGAAAGAAATGAAAAATTTTTCATTTAAAAATAGACCTAGAATTAAACCCATCACTTGTGGTGATGCGTTTAGTGGCCACGAGACTTCATCAGGTAATCAGTGGTGAGGGTTTAAATTATTATGTATTATCAAAGAGATAGACTTACGGATTTTCAATCAAATCATCTAGTGTTGGTAACCCAGTTTTAATGGCAGTTGTACTCAAAATTGAATGAAGGATAGGTTCTAAAAGTTGAATAAAGTTGTTACAGTAAGATATTATTTTTCAGCAAATAAATATATTTGGGATCAGAAATTTTTAATACTTCCAATTATGTTTTTTTTAAACCTTTTTTAATATTCTGTTTTTATCGCGTGGAAGTATAGTGTGTGAAAAAATAAATATTAAAACCATTCTACACTCTATACTTGTTATTTAATAATCAACACTTACGAATGAATGGTGGACATGTATTAGGAAAATTATCGATGTATGCCATATCTAACGGCTGACCCATTGTTAATTCATAAAGGAACTGCCCAAAACAATAGACATCGATAGTCTCTAAATCCTAAAAGTCGAAGGTCATAGTCTAGTTACACAAATTCTGATCAGTACATTAAAAACAGAAGATATAATGAGTTCATGGAAATATTAAATTTAAAGTGTTGAATGTTTGAATTAGTTTCTGATAAACAATTGAAACTTTCGAGAAAAATGAGTAAAAAATAACGAATTCACTCAAAAAATTTTTCAGGGATTTTTTATTTGCTGATAATGTTAAACTTTTTTGAATAATTTAAGTGGGGATAAAATCTACATGTACATTATGCTGAAATCAGATCAAAAATTTTTCCTCAACAGAAAATGATTATGTTGTGGCCATATTAGCTTCTTAGAAACATGCATAATGGTGTGAAGCATGGATCTACCATTTCAATTTTGCTAAACTTAAGGGACAAAGATAAATGTCTGGCAAATTAATTTGGCATTTGAGTGTTTAAGTTCAATTTTTAAAGATTAGTAAGATAAAATACCTTGACACTCTTGAGTTGGAGTAAGAATGAACGATAAAAACAAGGTTGTCCTAATATACCATTTTCAATATCAAGTAATCTAGGAAAAAAATATAGTACAACTTTGTTCACAGTCCACAACCAACTTGATGCTTTGAAAATAATCCAAGACATAACAAGGACTGTACAGTGACTTACTTGCATTCTTGACCTTCCACAATTACATTTCCTGCATGGAGGTGTCCTGAAACAAAATTTGGTACTTTAAGTATCACAAGAATGTTTCCTGAGCTATCCAAAGGTTTATTTTAAAATCATACAATTCTAACCATAAGGACATCCTTTGTCTCGAAGAAACTTCAAAGCCTCTAAAACTTGTCTTCCCATTCTCTTTATATCTAATATTTCAAGTGGTTGCCGCACTTTCAGGTTACCATATTTTTTTGTTCTTGGTAAAGTTGGCTTTGCCTAAAAGTGTAGCTTTACATGAATCAAAAAATATCAATTTGATTGTAAGTCAAAAGATGCCAACAATTACCTATGACCCATAACACACTTGGTCAACAATAAACAATAACTCAATAATTATTAATAATTAAATAATCAACAACTTAATTTGAAAACATCTTCCCAGTAATGTTTTGATTTTCAACACTAATAACAAGGATGATACTGCTATATTTTAAAAAAATCCGGCAAACGTCTCTTTTTTTTTTTTAATGGACAAAAAGAACAATCATATGTCTTTTGAATATACCTTTGGCGGTTCTAGAACAAATAACGAAAAACGTGTGGGGAAATGAAAATAGTTTGGATAAGTTTTTGCAAAAATGTTTTATTTCAAGAAACCCATATTTTTATTACAAAGCTTTAAGAATTTAGCCAACCGACAACGTTCTGTAAAATAATCAATATTGTTTATCTACGGAAAAATTCTCTCTCAACGATAAGATGAGGGCAAATTGGCTACGATGAGATTGGAGTATCCTAGATTAAAAAAAAACATTGTAAAACTTTAAACAATTCTGAGTAAACAAACCATTTTGGAGCCCAAAAGAGGAAGGTAAAGGTTACAATAGGTAAATAAAATGGAGGAATACAATACATTGAGGAGCGATACACTGTGTTCCATAGGGAAGTTGAGGAGCACGAGATCGATTGCGCTCCTAATAATGAGAAGACTGATTATAACCCAGAAAGCTATACAAGTTCCTTTTATCTCATAAAAACATGGAAAAATCCAGAATTAGGAAGCTCAAAATGAAAAATCCGGACAAGTTTTATCCATACAAGTTTTAAAAGGAGTGGTCCAGTGAACGATTATTATGTATAGTAAAAAGTAATCAGAGCACAGCAGATATTGGGACCTCTGCTGACAATAAATCATAAAAAATCATGATCATGAAGAATTAGCAGATCAAGAGATGCAATGTTCAGGAAAAAGATTGGTTTAAATGTGAAATGATTCAGATAAAGTAGTAGATTTTGTTCTTATGTTTAGAAGAGAAATTTATGATGCGTTTTCACTTTTTCAAATGTTATCTTCTTTGATAAACTTGTTCTTTCTTTAGTCAGCAAAAAACAAAATACCACAATTCTTTTGTTTATTTTGCGGACTAGTGTTGCTTTGGCAGTCCACAACCGCTGATGTTTACAAATTATTTTAGATTTAACACTCACAATAAAAAATTTCTTGAAAAATACAGTTTCTCCAATACTGATAATTAAATTAAATAATTGAAAATTTCTTGTAAAAAAATAAAAGATTTGGGAAAGTAAAAATAATTTTAAATAAATTAATCTCACCATTGTAACTTAAGTCATGTTTAAATAATTGAGGAGCAGGTAACATTTATTACTTTTATATAGGCTTGTTATTAAACTAGCAGAACATTACTTTACCTTGCATAGCAGATCCCTTACTGAACCAGATGCATTGAAAAGTCGTACAACTGTCGAACCTTTTTCTGTACATGAAGCATATCGGAGAGGGTAGATGAATGGGTGCTAAAGCAATCATATATTTCAAATATCATATTAAAGGGATCCTGTGATGAAAAATAAGGTAAAAAATAGGTAAAAAAATCAAGGCCACATTTTTTATATGGTTCTATTGAAAATTTTATGGGCTCATATGGTACAAGTATTCGACATTTTTTTTTAGTTCAAAATTTTGAAAAAAATGGGGATTTAATTTTTGGATACATATTTTGTTTACACATCTTTCACAATTTGTACACAAACCCTTATTTTCTTCAATGTATAGATCACGACTATGCTTTTAGTTTTCAGAAAATATAAGAAATTTTGAGACAGGAACTAAAAACGGGTAAAGACATGCTGCAAAACCATATATTTATCCTTAAATGAAATAATTGGAACAATTCATGTAATTCATCGATTTTCTAATCTTTTCAAGACAATTGTAAAAGGAAACAGTAGAATCCCGATATAACGAACCATGAAGGGAAGAAAAATTGAAGGTGGAATAAAGTATGTGAAGTTTTTTGCTGATTGTAATTTCACATTATATAGAATAAGGTCTTGTAAACACTTCACATTTTGCGAAATGACAGTTGTACCGTGGCCATTATGTTTATGGTTGATGTAATTCCTTCGCTTCCTTTATTTTAACATTATTTTATAACAACATTTATTCATTTTGTGTATGAAAAACATACCTGTAATGATGTCATTTGTTTTAACAACGCTCGTAATGTTGTTTCATGATCCAGAACCATGTCGGGTCCATGTTCAGACTAAATCCAAAAAAAAGAGCATTCATGAGATATGAAAAAATTCGATTTGACAATAGTACTGGTTATTCTCCAGACATACGCCAATATATGTCCAATACAGGTCACGTCAGAGAGACAGTCCATTAACAGTATGTATGGCAAGGTATCACTTACCCATGCAAGTAGATGTTTAACGTTCTTTGGACTGCCTTTTTCTTTAACCGTAAAGAATGATTTTCTGAGCCTCCAACCTTAATAATGTACATGAGAGAATTAGAGAGAAAACATTATGAACAAAGGGATCTATAATTCTCGAGTAAGCAACTTCGAGTTAGCAAAAGTTTGAGATATGACGTCATAATGATGTCACTCACCAATTTAGGTTTTGATATAAAACTTTCAGCTCTAACTCAAGTTTTTCACAAAATAAATTTTTCGAGTTAGCTAACTTGGAAATTTTATTTTGTGAAAAAATCTTCGGTTCACTTTCTTTGAAAAATCCATTAGAGCCTCACTATGGATGAAATCTATTGTTTTATTTTTGTTTCTGCTTTAGTCAGTCTCCTTTATAACTGTTTGGAACTGCCATATTGTTAAGCAGAAATTTTGACAAATCTACTCTAGTTATATTAACCACTTCCTGTGATATTTATTATTGCATGATTTCTTGGTGGAATTTTTGGATTTCATCATTTGTACGTAACTTTACTGATGCTGAGAAGGTTGAAGGAAGAGTAAATTCCTTCTATCACATCTTAAAACAAATTTATTATCTCACGTATTACATTCTCAAGACAGCGATTGATCAATTCTTTTTTCAAACAGCCTGAGTTGAGACATCTTGAAATTTCACGGAAACAATCATTCCATTTAAGTGTTGTTACTGTGATGTCATCCACCAGGAAAATGAATTTCCAAGAACCAAATTCTTGGTACTCATCGTCACTGAGCTACTCATTGGTTCCCAGAATATAACCTTCTGTTGCTAATCATGTGATATTCACTTACGAGAGTATTACATGATTATTGTATATTTGCTTACATCACATCATTGCATACCCAATATGACTTTCAAATTGCCCACCTCTCCAAAGATGTTTTTATTTCATATGGATTTGATGAAGACCACATAATGAATTATTATGATTTGAGGTTGTCACAAAAAGATATCACTCCCAGGCTATTCAAATAAAAATCAGCTAGCCTGTTCACTGACAAGATTGCAGTTGTTTAACAATTGTTTCACGTCTTTAGTTTTAAATAAAAAGAAAAAAGATGCTTGTAATAATATCTCTACATACCAATTTCTTTCAAATTTTCCTGTAATTCCCAATTGGCTTCAGACCTGAAGAACATTGCAGCTTGCTGTTGTGCTGTATCTAATAAAAATGAAATATGTAGTAAGTCAGGCTGACAGTACTTCAGTCATTGCAACTCATATGCTCTGTGTTACCATAGCAACTTACTTTCAATTTCCTCAGAATAATTATGAGGATCTAAAAATTTCTTGACAGCTAGGTGATGGCAAAACAAACTGTTCAAAAGTAGAACATCCATAAATCTCTAAATAATGAATGATACAAGAAACAAAATGATACAAGATTATGTAGAAAAAACATTATCCATTGTTACTAGCTGTAGTTACTAGATTGTTACTAGATGTTACTGTATGTAGAAAGCTCAGTAAACTTAAAAAGCAGTCAGGTTCAGCAAGGGGTTTTCCTTTCAAAAATCCTGATCCATTATGATTATTGGTCAGCGTGGAAAGCAGCTGATCTTTCATTAGCGTTTGTACGTCCATATGTATGTACGTACGTAATTCCAAGATTTTTTGTCCAGTTGTAGGATGATTCCGCAAAACATTGGAATAGAGGCTGTCCACAAACTGTGGTTAATGTATGAATGGTACACTACAACTTATATAAAGTAATTTAATTATTGTGAGTGCGGCCTAAAATACAGAAAACGTGCAATCCTAATTTGTGTTCCAGAGAAGTGCAGCACTGAAGGTTAGAAAATTCTTACTGCTTTTTTTTATATATTGACATTGATTTTGTGAGAAACTGTTCGATCCAATTTTTTATTTTTATTCCCTCCTCTTCTGTCCCTCCTCTCCCTATACACAATTTGGACTAATATTAACAGTCAAATAAATCAAAGAAAATAATTGATATTGATATGAAACTTGATATTGGGTAATCCCTTTCCCATGAAGGAGCGTTATCTTTTTTCTTTCTTTTAAGGTTCTTGTTGTTTTGACTATATCGGTGTATTAACCGATTCGTTTATGCACCAAAAATTCTATTTTTTCCTAATACACTCTTATACATTTCACCAAAAATATGACACTGTGATAGAGTTTCTATTGAACTTGTCAGAGCAATTCCGAGAATAAAAGACTTTTTATGGTTTTATTTTTATAAAAATGATCCAAAAGAAAGAAAGAAACTTTACATTTCCACTTAAGGTTGTTAGCTTTCCCTATCAAATCGTGTTGAAGACAATGACTTCATGTAACAGACTTTACAAATCTTTTGCATTTTTATGTAAAAATTCATTCCTTCACAGGTGCGTCAATTTCTTTCAGGCTTTACTGTATATATACCAAATATATACTTTAAGGTGGTAAGAAAATTTCACTGGAAAAAAATGGATTTCACGTATTCTTAAAATTAAATTCTTGTGAAATGAAAGAATACTTTTTGCCTCAATGTATGCATGGTAATATTTAATTTAAAAAAATATGAAGACTAATTATTTGCGAAATTAACGAAATTAAATTCCTGGGAAAAGTTTACTTTATATCAATTCGCAGAATTAAATTGCTAATATGGATCAGACTATCAACCTGTAATGGATTTCAAAGAATAATTCATTGTGATTCATTTTTGCAGGGCAAGATAATCGTTCCAGGAGTGAACTGCAACTAAGCCGAATATTCCTATGACGCTTCCTTTCGACCTCAAATTTGTGAATTTTGCCCATTAACTTTTGGGAGATTATCAAAATATGGGATATTGCAGAATTTCTTTTTAAATTAATGAAATTTCTAAAAATACTTGTGAGAATTAGTTAGAAATTCATCGCTAATGGATCTGAGATTGTATAACAGTTAGATAATTTCTTTTTTAGGTCCTTTGTTGGTGGCATCATCTATGATATTATCTCGTATCTGCTGCCAGAACTCCTCCTCAAAACTTGACCTTGTCAGAACTACCTGGACTTGTCCGAAGTCTTTGAACTTCTTGTCGGCCTTATCTGAACTTGACCAGATTTTTTTACTTTAAGATATTTCCAAAAAATGATTTCCATTGCTCAATTTGCATAGCTATCTTTGTCACGTGAGAAGTATATATTCTTCAGTTGTCTTCATATATTCTTCAGTTTTTTACTTTGGCACATATTTTGTTACATTGTACTTAACATTTTTTTATAATAGATTGAGTTCATAATACATGAATAATTGTATTCAATACTCCAGTATAAGGACTTCAGGTTGAAAATCTACAGTTATAAAGGATATTAAATTCGGAATAGAATGTAGTTCTTGCCGCCGCAGGAGAAAGGCTGTGAAATTTAGTAAATACATGTGGAATGTTATCTGAAGTGTTCTAGTTGTCCTTCGTAATGTGTACTACTGGTATGCCCAACCGCGCTGACCTGCAGGCCCCAGGGCCTCTTGTTATTATTATATTTAAGTGTCCCTATGGCAATGGCAAAGTATTTCTCAAGTATTTCTAACACATTTGGATACAAACCATGAGTTAACAATTCCACCATTTCACTTTCATACTGTTGTAAAATATTCTCTCATTATAGTCAGCTTCACATTTCAGCTTACTGTTTCAGAAAAGATTTCATCATCTTCCTTCTTATATACCCTTCTTTCCTGTCCACCCTTGCTTGAGGTGTAACTGTTTTGGGAACTGCTTTCACAAAATTAAATTAAGTTAAGTTAAAGTATAAGGGATTATTTTTTATTTATATATTATTATTTATTTTTGTGAATTTTGTGAAAAAAAAAATTCCAATGTTACACGCATTGTGTTGCTTATCTTTGTATATGTCTAATGTCTCAAGTACTGATTCACAAAAATCACTTTCTTAACAAAATACCTTTTCATCAAAAGTATAACAAATAGAAACACACCTGCAATGCTACCCTTCGTTCATGTAGGAACGTACTATCCATATTTCCAAATGTTTTTTTTGGAGGAAAAGGCAACTCCAAACCCACAACATTTTGCTGAATTCAAAAATAATAAAATGAATATTAAGCCTGTTTTTCACTGACATTTTTTTATATCAAAACATTCATATTTTAAGTGAAAAAACAACTCACTGTCAGCAATGTATTTAAAGCTGCAAAGTCATTGTATCTATGTCGGACCTGAATAACATAATCAATAGAATATAAAATATATGACAAAACTTCTCAGAGCTTATGCTATTCCAAAGTCAAATTATAATTTCGATAGCATATACTCAAAGAAATACTACTAGACATTGACATGACACCATAGTGAAAATTTCCTGTAGCAAAATCTAATAATTCTGACATGGTGTATGTGCTTCTAACTGTTTTTGTGATGACGTTTCGTGAGATATGTTGAACCCTTTAGTGGAATCTCACAATGACCACAATATTTCCATGTAAAGGATCATGTCGGATTGAAATCAAAGTTTCACGTTTCAAACTAACATGTTGTTCTTGATTATCTATAATTTCAATCTTCAATTTCAATTTCAATATAATTTCAATCCATGTCAGTTTTTGCCTTGGACAGCCACATATATGCATGTGTGATTTGTTTGGAAAATATTCATAATCACAAGGGAATGAAAACTCTCCATGTTTTCATGTAAAAGAGAACACAATCCACTACTAACAGGTTGAGATTTCATTACAGGAAAAATCTCACATTGCTCAAAAAAGCCATGAGTTCACTATGTTCTGCAAAATCTAATAACTCAACTACCTCCCAAGAATTGTCTGAATTTGGACCGCGTTGAACTTTCAATACAAACTCCTATGAACAATAAAACATAAGCACACATATCACATTCTCAGGTTTATAATTCTGTAAAGAATATTTTAATATTTTAATTCTGTAGGTATAAACTGAAGAATATTACCGTATGTCCATCAATATTGATAAATCCATCAATAGAACATTTCAAGACTACAGTATCATCAAATTTATTTCTGCCCTTTCTTTCCAGTACAGACATTCTTTACATTCCTGTCCACTTCATCAAGTGTTATATTTCTGAAATAAAAAATGAAAAACTAATGTATATATATATGGAAAGCTGTTTGTAAAAATACTATTTAATATATATTTTTCTTTTCTTTGTTTCATTGTGATTATGAAAAATACATATTTTTCTTTCACCATAATGAAATATTGATAAATCCATTGTCAAACTGTTATTATCAGTGTATGAACAATCATCATTTTCTTTATCATTTGATGACTTTTGTTTTCATTTGATGACTTCCATAGCAACGGATAAATAAAAAGTGTTTCTTGGAATCGATAGCCTTGGTTGTAGAAACAAGTGTGAACTTTGCTTGAAAACAAGGCTGCTTGGTGACAACTATCTGGGACCAATGATTTTCTTTACCATCAAATCATGATATAACTCATCGAATAAAAACGATATTCATCGAATGTAAATTATGCCTTCGGAGTGATTAATTTAAAATAATTTATTGCTGCAGACGGGGTTAACCAATAAATAAACGTACATGAGAGAACTGGGATATCAAATAGGAGAAACTGAGGCCCGCCCCATTCAAGGTTGACTTAGCAGGTCAACTAAAACCTGATGCACACACGGTCAACTTAAACCTGATGCACACACGGTCAACTAAAACCTGATGCACACACGGTCAACTAAAACCTGATGCACACATGGTCAACTAAAACCTGATGCACACATGGTCAACTAAAACCTGATGCACACATGGTCAACTAAAACCTGATGCACACATGGTCAACTAAAACCTGATGCACACATGGTCAACTAAAACCTGATGCACACATGGTCAACTAAAACCTGATGCACACATGGTCAACTAAAACCTGATGCACACATGGTCAACTAAAACCTGATGCACACATGGTCAACTAAAACCATCCTAACAGGTCAACTAAGACCCTGAGACAGACCCTGTAACAGTGACTACAAAAAATCTTTGTAAATACTATTATAGACCTTGAATGAGAATGAGAATGAGATCAGTAAAACAATCAATCCATATATTTGATTTGAATATGATAATATACCAAAAAAATACAAAAACATCATTTTACACAAAATAAATTTATTTATGTATTTTTTTACAAACAGCTCTCCATACTAATATAAACATTATATATAATATATAATGTTAAAATAGTTAAGGTCTTGACTTATAAGGCTTTTGAGAAGAATATATTTGAATATATGAATATATGAATATGAATATATGAATATATTTTTAAAACATAAAAAATAACAGGAGAATGCTGTAATGGTCAAAACAATAAAACTGTTACAAAATTACCTTGTGCTATCACTTTCCCAAAAAGTAAAGGCAATGATGATGATGATGATGAATCTGTGATTTGTGTTGATGAAAACGCTACAGTCAAAAACAGTCCAGTTTTGTATTTAATAATGAAGAATGATTCGCTGACTTCTTGTGTTCACTAAATAAAAAGATCATTTGAATAGTACCTAAAGATCTATGACTGACATAGCAAAATGTTTAGTGTTTAGATAAGAGATAATATAAGCAATATATATATATATATATATATATATATATATATATATAAGCAATCAATTTTTATAAGTGAATATATAAAAACATGTATAACTAACAATTGCCTAAAATTTTTAAGATAAATCATTAATATATAATTAGAGTTTATCATGTCATAGACCGGTTGTTTTTGTTTGCGACGTTTCGACAGTTACTACTGTCATCATCGGGTGTTTGTAAATGAATGATGTAAAGTTTATATATGTTTTCAGTAGGATCGAAATTAGGATCGAAATTATTTCGGACCTGGAAGGAAGCAATGTCAATATTTCGGACCTGGAAGGAAGCAATGTCAATAATTTGTTTTGCGTAGAGCTGGAAACCATATCGCAGGAACATTATACGATGTACTATTAATACTGGAATTGTTTTTGACACTGTATATAGTCTCCTTGACTTTTCGAGCAGTCCATCCTTTTTCCTTGTCAAGGATCTTTCTATTCTCCCAATCAAACTTGTGGTCATTAGTCCAACAGTGGTCAGCAATTTCGTTTTTGGTTACATCGCCATTCCGTACGGCTCGCATATGTTCTTTGATGCGTTGCTCAAATGTTCTTTTTGTTTCTCCTATATAAACTGATTCACAATCACTACATGGAATTTGGTATATCACGTTATTTGTGTCGTTCATTGAGATCTTGTCTTTCGGATGAGATAATATGTTACGAAGAGTTTCCGTTGATCGAAATCGGCATTTGATGTTATGTGTACGGAATATTCTTTGTAAAGCATTACTGATACCAGATACATAAGAAATACTAATAGTGGTCACCGGTTCTTGTTCTGTTGATTCTTCGGTGTTTGAAGTTCGAAAGACAAGATCTCAATGAACGACACAAATAACGTGATATACCAAATTCCATGTAATGATTGTGAATCAGTTTATATAGGAGAAACAAAAAGAACATTTGAGCAACGCATCAAAGAAAATATGCGAGCCGTACGGAATGGCGATGTAACCAAAAACGAAATTGCTGACCACTGTTGGACTAATGACCACAAGTTTGATTGGGAGAATAGAAAGATCCTTGACAAGGAAAAAGGATGGACTGCTCGAAAAGTCAAAGAGACTATATACAGTGTCAAAAACAATTCCAGTATTAATAGTACATCGTATAATGTTCCTGCGATATGGTTTCCAGCTCTACGCAAAACAAATTATTGACATTGCTTCCTTCCAGGTCCGAAATATTGACATTGCTTCCTTCCAGGTCCGAAATAATTTCGATCCTAATTTCGATCCTACTGAAAACATATATAAACTTTACATCATTCATTTACAAACACCCGATGATGACAGTAGTAACTGTCGAAACAAAAACAACCGGTCTATGACATGATAAACTCTAATTATATATTATGAATACTAGACTGACAAACAATATAAATATATTCAATTTGATAAATCATTAACATTGGGAGAACAGGAAAACATTTAAGGGATCCCTACAATTCTAACAATTTTTCTTCTCATTCCCCAGGGTAGGAATCTGATACATCTTAAAATTTGAAGTGTTTTTAAGTTTCTGCAAAGCTTTATTCTAGCTAAGCCACAAAAATGTGAAGTGACACTTCAACAACAATAATATCAACAATATAGCTATTACCAACTTGTCCATTTGGGCATATTAGGTCGCTGTTTGTTAATAGTTTGTTCATCCTCATTACAGAACAGTGTTTCATTTCATTTTGACTGTTTATTAAATCACCCTAAATCAAACACAGCATCAATGAGCCATAGAACATATTCAAACCTTTTGAGGTGAAATGTTCATCCCCATTTCTGTCCAATCACTGCCTCATGTAAAATATTGTTTTTGATTTGATTTCTGGTTGACTAAAAAAGTTCTTATAAAATTATCCATGTGACGAAATAATTTTTTTATTAAGCAGGATTTTCTATAAACAAAGTTTAAAGTAAAATTTGATATCAAAATTTTGATATACTTATTATTATTATCATGTAATAGGCATGCAAGCCTTTAAACCTTTCTAATTATTCGAAAGTTAATCATCATTATTAATAATTTTAGCCCTTAAAATGCAATTTCAAGTCACATAAAAATTAGATATAATAAAAGTTGAGAAAAAATAACCCTTTCTTCTAAAAACAAAAGCTCATTTATAAAATGAATGGAAGTTTGATTTATACATTTTTCTGCAGAACCAAGAGGAATTTCTGTTTACAAAGTATTGCTGAGAGTAAAGCTGAATGATGGATCTAAAAACATTTTTTAAAGGACACAATTAAGGAGCACTGACAAAATTCCAAAGTACCAACAAAATGTTTTTTTAAAACCGAAGTGAACTTAAATCAGTTTGAAATCTCAAACCGCTTTGCATTCTGTTTTTGGCGTTCAGTGAATTTTTTGTAACTTTTTACATTACATCGGGAGAAGTGAATTTTACTTCAGGTGTAGTTTCAGTTTGGTTAGTTTGATCGAAGTGGAATCTCAAACCGGTTTGAAATTGCTGTTTACATGAAATTTCTCCATATATGGAAACAATTTCCTTATCTGGAAATAAAATTTTGAGACCTATTAGGAAATAAGATATTAGGATTTTCGAATTTCCGTAACAAATATTATGAAGCTAAGTATTAAATACATATTTCCTCTTTAATTCTTTCAAAATTTTGAACAAAACCATCCAAAGCTTAAACAATTCACCAAAGCTTTGTGAAAAACAATCAAATAAAGTTCCCGATTTTTAGCAGATAAAGAGATCTGTTTAAAAATGGTAGACTTGTTCTACAGAGATCCCGTATAGAGAGTAAACATAAGAAAATTAAATTTAATTAAATTTACATAATTTCCATATCAAGAAAGATTACATAAAGAAATATAAGTTTGTATAGATTTTATAATTGTTTCCATATGTTTGAAAATATTGCCATTTTAAAAGAATGTGAAACCCTATACGGTGATATGCCTTCAGCAGAATATCAATCAAGAAAGAATAATGTACACAGAGTCTAAAGACCGTGCAAACAATGGCAAGTCATCAAAGTTGATTTAGGAGATCCTGCAGCCATTATGGATTCTATTGTGATCACAAATTATTACGTCAGAGTGGGGTGACTTGAAATTAGGTGTTCACACCTGAAAGTATAGGAAAAATTGAGAAAATTCATTAAAAAGTTCAGTTTGTCTTCCAAAAAGTCCTGATCTAAACGTTCTCCTCCCCTGAACAGTCCAGAATAAAAATAGGTACAAGAGGAAGATGGAAATCAACAATCAAGACATCTTCGCAGATATTTCCCTCCTCCTGTTCTTGCATCTTATGCAGTGATAAATTTTGTGTCTTTAACTTTATGTCCAGCAGTTTTTTGTGTCCCCCAGTTCCAGTGTACCATCCAATATTGGTGTTTCTTTATAAGAAAAGTACGAGAGTAAACAAGACAACTGCCGGACACCTAGGGTTAAGAAAACAAATGAAACTGCGCCGTGGACACACCAGATACGGCGTCGTCTCCTCGTGGTGGTGCGATGTGTTGTGTAGTAGATAAATGTTTTTTCCTCAAAGTGTTAGGGTTTAATATTTTTAATAGTCTTTAATATTCTTTTTCATTTTCCTACTTTCATTTATGTACATTTCTGCAAAATTTTAATTATCTCAATTTAGGAATCTCTCGAACATATATGTTTTCCGCGACTGTATAAAAACAAATTTCCTTCTGTACCCTGTCCGTCACAAGACATATTATGACAAACGCGCAGCTCTGTCTTCCATTTTTTAATTCGAATTACAAAATTAACGGCTAGCGAAATGAAGAATTTCTCTGTGATCATCCAAAACATGTTAAAAGAACTTGCTGTGAATTGCTTAGTATTTTAGAAAGTGTGAAAACCTTTCCTTAATTGTGTAACTAAAAGTCTATTTTCTATATTTACCTTTTATTATAATACCTTAATGCTCAGAAAGCTTTCTAAAAGCTTTTATAGAGCAATCTTGCAGCAAATATAATACTGATTAAAATTAAATTCTTACAACATATTTTTAAGCTGTAACGGCTTTAGCCGAAATGTTTTGATGTTGAATGTTTGTTGTGATTTTTCAAATAACTCGGAATGAATCATGCTCACTATAGTCTAAAGAACCGAGATTTTACACAGGAAGGAAGGACGTCTCAATTTTTTTTCACTTGAACTAAAAGCACTGTATCAATTTTATTTTCACTTAAACTAAAACTACTCGCTGAACAGAAAAAAGAAGGGTTAAAAACCAGCATCCAGAGCGCAGAGAAGCCTTCCTCCTCCCCCACCAAGGAATACTCAGGTGATTTACAAATATTTTTGCATCACGACAACTGTAACATTAAATATGATATGAATTTTCATGCATTTCATGAATGTATATATATATGGTTATATTGATTGAATATTGTGCATTGATTTCTAACAACTACCTAACTGAATTTTTATTGTTAAAGTTGTGTTTTTGGTTGGGGGGCGGGCAGAATTTTTGGAAATATATTGGCTTGATTCTTGAGAATACAGGGTGAAATATCTAACATAGTATCAATTGATACGTTGATACGTAGTGAAGTATGTATACACTAAACCATTAACTATAATATATATATTTCAACCAATAACTAATAATAATTGTCTCATCTTTTTTGATAAAATGCAGGTCGGATTATTGATCGAGTTCAGCGTATCAACATAACTTCGTTTTTTAAATTGACTAGTATCAGAGTATCAATATACTTTTGTTTTTTGGATTGACTGAATATCAGCGTATCAACATAGCTTTCTTATGGAATTGAGGGCCTGTCTGCCTACCTCGTGTGTCAGTATAATGCACTGATTCATAGTCATATCTAAGGGAACGTTAGTGCTGGTTCTAGTTACTATTGATCAACCCTCGAGTATGATATGTGACACTAATGCGGAAATTTTAAGACTGAGTATCGGTATCAGCCTACAGTTTAGAATTGCGCTTATCCCTTCTCATCAAACGAGTAGCGAATGGAAAACTAATCATTGTACTAAGGCGTACTTAAGAATGATCGTTATCTAAACAAAGGTGATTAACATAAAATGTGTTCAAATGTTAGAATGGCACATGTCATGTAACATTATTGTCTAATTAGAATAAATGCCTTATTTTTTGTTAGACTGCATGTAAGTCAATCAAAAATACTTAACTCCAAACTAATGATTTCGCTAATTTTCCTAATGTATCCTTTTGCATGAGGTTATTTGATGCAAGCCATTACATCAAGCCATATTATAGCCGTAAATGTGAGTTTATAGATTCTTGTTCATATATTCTTGTTTATTAGAAATGAGAAAATAAAGCAATGAGCTATCATCAAGGTTCTATAAAACATTGGAGCACTGTGGTTAACCGTGCCGTTGTGCAACGTGGACAAAATGGTAGCTTTAATCTGTGCATTGAAGGTGGTTCTGAATATGGACAATTTGTGGTGATTGGTGATGTATTGACAGGTTTGTAGAATATTTTAGGGAAGGTAACTCCTCGTAACTGAATATACTTTGCAATTAATGCTGCTTTAGACATATGATAACATATTAAAAATGCATCAGTGTACAAGAATAATTAGTCGTATATATATTTCATAACAACATTAACAAAAATCAGCACTTTCAGTGTTTTGTTATACTTATGTTATACTTTTGGAAAGAATGTACAACGAAAAGTTTTGATTTAGTGGAAGGAAGTGCTTGTTTGTTGTGTATGGAATATAAGGTGACTTGTATTTTTAGACAAAGTAATTTACAGATCAGGAAGTCTGACACCTGGTGAAATTATTTTGGAAATAAATAACACTCATGTTGCTGGATATACACAAACGGATGGTATTCAACTGATTAAAGATAGCGGAAACTTATTGAATATCACCTCTGTTTATCCTGGTATGTTGTTTTTGTCAAGATTATTAAAGGGCTGATCCACTTATTTTTTTATTGGCTTAACGTCTTCTTTGTAAAATAAATCAAAAAAAGTTTTTTACATCAAATTGTAGAGGAATAAATGTTATATCCAAAAACTAAACATAAATCTAATTATAAAGGTCATTTTTGAGGCAGAAAGTACTTTTTCTTAAAATAATTTGATATGATCTGTATAATATATTTGCATTTCCTTACATTTTATTCTCAATCTGAATATCTGTAATGCGTCAGACAATTCTCTTTACATTCCAGAATTATGCAGCAATCTTTAAAATGCTTTTTCTCGGGAATATTTTTACAGGGGTTGAGACATCTATCTTCCACTTCTATCTCAAGTTGAGATAACCAGCAGATGATATACTGTCATACTCATCATGAAATGAACTTCAAAACAGTGTCCATGTTTGTTTTTTAAGTATTTCTTTTTTCCCCTGAAAGTTTCAAAAGAGGTTTTTGAAAGGCTTTTTACGACACAAAAATATTTTATTGATGTAAAGTTTTCAAAAAAGCAGAAACTTTTCATAAAATAAAACTATATCCATCTTAAACAGCATTCTTTTTTATGCACATACCACTACACTTTCAAATTTGATAAATTTGATTCAACAAATTTGATCGTGTATCGCCACTTTATAATACTCATTATTCCATAATATCAATAATCGTTATAATTTTTCCTACTAGGATTTTGATTTTTTTTCATATCTTCTTCATCTTCATTTTGTTGCATATTTTGGATTGCATTAATATCAGTTCCAAATAATTTGTATGCAAACTAATTTTCCTTTTGCAGGACTTGGCATAACAAGAGACTTGCGTAAATATCTTGGAACACGCTTTCCACGTGGATCACTTGATCACGAATTACAGCAAACTATTCGTGATAATCTTTACATGAGAACAGTGCCTTGTAAGTGTATCTTGCGCTTTTCCTGAAACCTACATTAAACTGGTACCAGTTTCGACTTCTTAAATCTATATGATGTCTTTTAAATGCTATGACATGTACTACATGACATTTTTGTGAAACAAATTTTGATGCCCTTTATTTGTACACCAAAAAAAGAAAAGTTTCGTCCTTCTGCTTAGGTACTACAAGAAGACCTCGTCCTGGAGAAGTACCTGGTGTTGACTACGAGTTCTTAACAGTGAATCAATACTTAGAGCTAGAGAAGTCAGGAAAACTTCTTGAAAGTGGTTTCTATGAATCAAACTATTATGGAACACCAAAACCACCCAAACAGCCAATGACACCTGGGACTGGAACAATCAGAAGGCCAAAAGTGTACGTTGTTTTTATGGTTTTAATCATATAACATAAAACATGAAATTACACCCATTGAGAGTCCTTTTGGGTCAACTTAAGAGAGAGGCTGTTCGATGGATTCTTATTAATAGTTTCTAGGTGCTCTATAATTATTATTAGCCATAAGTTGGAATTCAATGAGAACATTGTTTTTATCTCACTGCTCATAACTGTTTTTAATGGTATAGCTTCATATGGGTTGTTTTATAAGGGATATAATAGCAAGCCATGTGAAATTTTAAAGTAGAAAAGAGTATTCCTTTTAATTTTTGTTCTTAACCCATTAAATGCATAATCTTTTTTACTTTATATATTTTCTTTAACATACAAAGTCAATCTTTTAATTTATTTGATGTGGATATTGATTCAAATTAATGAAACTTAAAATGAGTTGGATTTAGATGTTTTCAATTTATCAGTAAAATCAAAAATTTTTACAGCAATTTGATGTCATTATTTAACTGCAGCATAGGGGTATATAAATGCAAAAGTCGCTGAAACAATATTCTCGTTTCAATACCAGTGTTGGATTGTTGAAATGGTTAAGGTGGCTACATTTTGTTTCTTGAAATTCTATGAATGACCTCAACTGTTGTAGTATCTTTTAATAAGCTTTCGTCTTACCAAAGGAATTTCTAGTAAAGATGTCGGTTGACCATGTTCTTTATTATTTCTTTGTTGATAAAATGTTTATATGGTGCCGACTATTCAACCACAAACAGTTTTAGAACAAATTATGTTCATAAGAATGTTCCTATCTTTTAATAGTATGTATAATATCCCATGTAAAAACATTCATTTGCAGTCTTCTCATTATTCTCATTCTTGCTCTCACGCTCCTCAACTTCCCCATTCACTAATCAATGTAATGTATTCTTCCATTTTATTTACCTACTGTAACAGTTTTTACTTTTCTCTGTTGGGCTCCAAAATGGTATATGAACTGCATTTAATCTAGGATACCCCATCTCATCGTAGCCGATCTTATCGCTGAGAGAGAATTTTTCCATAAATAAACAATATGATTATTTTACAGAACGATGTCGTTTGGCTGAATTCTTAAAGCTTTGTAATAAAAATATGGGTTCCTTGAAATACAACAAATTTTAAAAAAAGTTATCCAAGCAATCTTCCTTTGGTCTTGTAGAGCTCTATTCAGCTTTCATAACTAACCCCAGTTCTAGTATTATGTCTTTAAAACCAGAGCAAACAGTTCTTATAGACCCTAACAAGGGTGCGTTCTAATGGTTTTACCAAATGAGAAGACTTCATTTGTCTGTGAATTGTTACAGTCCACTGTGTGATCCTCTAAGGGTTATTATAATACATTATTATAAAATAAAAAACAGAAACAGAAATTTTTTTTATTACAAATGTTTGACTGCTAACTGATGTCTCGCATGTGATAAATAAATATATATAAATAAATAAATATAGAGATAAAAAATAACTTCCCAAAAATTGTTTCTTCTGTGAACATATTGAAACCCAGTTTTTATCACACTTCTCAAACAGAAAAGCAGATGAATGTATTCACATAATAGATATGCATATTCTCTGTTTCGAGATTTTTTGGTTTGAAATTTCACATCTCTAAGATCAAACTGAAGTGTTGTTTGAAGAGAACATATAGTATGTAAGAATACTTTGTAAAAATGCAATATTTACTTGTAGGTCAAAGAAGATAGAGGAGAAGAAAGAAAATGATTTTGGACTTCTACCAAGGAATTGGGAAATAGCATACACTAGAGATGGAGAGCAATATTTTGTTGAGTAAGATGTTCTCCTTCCCTCAATTCTAGTAATTAACACTCATTGAGAGTTAATTCTTATTAAGTTATTATTTAATAAATTATAATTCTGTTCTTTCATTTTCTTCATTTCTCAGGAAGTCTATACAAAGTGACTGTCAATTAAGTGTATAGCCTCAAGCCTTTCATTCAATTCAATTGTGTCTTAGTTTAAGTAGTCTCCTACAGCCCATACATGTGTATTAAAATCCTCAATATTCAGAGTGGCCACTTTTCTGGAAGTCAGGAAAAAAATAATTTGGTAAGACATTTCAGGAAAAATTTAGAATTTAGGCTTTTTTAAAAAAAGTCAGGGAAAAATAACTTCTTTAATTTTTCAATACACTTGTTTGGGAATTTTTGGAAATTCTTTAAGGGCATTTTTTTAGTTTTTGTTAATTTCTATTTTGTTACCACAACATTTTTTTTCTTGATTTTTAGGGGGAAAAAAGTCTGGGAATTTTTTTCTGAAGTGTTATTCTGGAATCTGATATCAAACCTTTGACAAAATATGAACACTAGGACAAAATATATAAAAAAAGAAATATAACTTTTATTATAGATAGCATCTTCATTCTGCAATTTATATGCAATTTATGCAATTTATATGGTTTTGAGGTGAAAATTGAAAAACTAAAAATGTTTCTGTAGTTAATAGTTTTTTTGCTTTTTTCATTATTGTTATTACTAGTGTAGCGTGTAAAAACATTTTACAGTTTTCCATAAATTGATTTTTATATGCAATACTGCCATGATAAGTCTGTGTATATACAAAAATTGTTGTGTTTTTCCATGTTGGAATTATATCATATTTAACACAAATATTTTGGATCGATCATTCAAAGAATGCTATTATCCCTATTTTTCAGTGCTATTTGGCCTATTTAGAGATTTCTAAAGTTGTACAGTTAAACTAAAAGCTAAAATTCCAATGTTCAGAGATTTAGAAAAGAGACAATACAACGTATACTCCTACCTAACCAATGGATACTCCTACCTAACCATGATAAAACTTCCAATATATAAGAAAATACCTTCAAATTTCCTTAATAACTAAAGCTAACAAAAACAATACCTTCTCAGACGTTATTATCTTTCAATTCTTTATTCTGCTATGAATTGTGGAAATGTCAAAACCCAAAACTCCATTTGTGCATCATGATACAAAAACCATGTAAATATGTATGTAATCACTCTCTCCTTGCATTACAATCATTTATACTATTCAATTTTATAATCTAAAAAAGGTATCATTCAAATACTATCAAAACAATATGATAATGATCTTGCTACTTTTGTTTACCTTAATAATAACAATCCACACACTACAATGAAATACCAAATAAACTGCTAGCTACACATTTAGACATAGTAATCAAAACTAACTGATACGAAAAAGCTACGTTCAAACACATTAAAAAAATAGACATCATTAGAAAATTCTAAACTGATAACACATAATAACAGGTCTACATCGACTATCTCGTCGGATAGAATAGTTACTGATACCGATCAATGTTGTTATTCTTTATTACTGAACTTAAAGTGTTGAATAAAAAAATTAAAACAAAACCAAAAAATTTAACACGCAGCATCTTCATTTCTCTTTAAAGAAATGAACGTTGAGAAAATTTGATGAACTTTCGAATGCAAAAAACATTGCATTGTGTTCTTCTCCGGGCGGCTTTATGATGTCTTCCTTAAGGTACAACACTCCATGAAGTAATAAAAACCCGTAAGATGGAGCTAGAGATTCTCCTAATGGGAGATTCTCCCTATACTAATATGGAAAAAACATCCATTGACGAACTTCCCGAGAAATTTTACTTAACGTTCTTTCTTTACAAGTTAGGTAAGAAAAAAGCAAGATTGCGTATTAGTATAAGAAGATTATAAGTTTCTATAATTTTTCCACGCAAACATACAGTTTCTGACCATCTAAAGTTCATGGTGTAAACCTTGTGGAATTTGTTTTGGCGATTGAGTTTATAAACAGCATAATGGCTAACCGCATTCCTTGCTTCTTTATTTCACATGTTTTCATTATCAGCATTTTAACAATCAGTTTTTTATAAGATTTTCCAAAACAAGAATTCTAATCATTGAGATTAAGGTTATGTTAAAACAAGTTCTTTACATTGTTTGTTCAGCCATAATACTGGTAGAACGCAATGGGATGATCCCCGTAAGAAGAAGAAGGCTCTCTCTACTGGCAAGTTAGCTGCTTACCCAAATATCGACGATGATGAAGGTAGGATAATAGTCAACTCTGCTTGGATCTTTAAGCAATATGTCATTATTGAGGATGTATGAAGGTGATTGAAGGAAGTTTGAAAAGTTAATTTTCATTTTTTGAAATTGTATATTTTATATTTCATAGTTTTTCAGGTAGCCTTGATCCCATAAGTCATGTGTTTGTTAAAATGTCATTCTACAGGGAATACCCTATCAAACCCCATCTTCTTTATTTTTTAGATCTTCCTCCTGGTTGGGAGAAAGTGGATGATCCGAAATATGGGACTTATTACATTGAGTAAGCATATAGCATTCATGAAAATTATATTTTTCAGAATTGACCTGACTCTTATTCCTTTGAAATAATTTCAATTTGTTGTGTGTGACAGTTTTATACCAACTTGTTTTTTAGTCACATCAATCGTCGCACACAGTATGAGAAACCCGACTTCCCTCATAAACGGAAAAATAGTTATGGAAGCAAAGTGCAGAATAGGAATGAACCAGAACCAAGGTATATCCATTTGTGTTTGTTTGATAATTGAAATAAAAAAAAGTTTATGAAAACATAATTTCTGAATATTAAAATCATATAGGTTATCAATTGCCCGATATTATTTCTTGGAATAAATCAAGCATTCAGTTAATGAACACAGAACTGAGTTGAATTCAATTAACCCATTTTTTTCAAAATTTTAAACAAGAAAAAATTCTTGGTCAACTTATAAGACCCGATCTTTCTAATGGAGAATTTATTTTCCCCCTGTTTTGGAACAAAACTTTTCCCCAAAAAACATTTCCCCTATTTGATCTTTAATTACTATGCCACATATAAACAGCTCATTTTCCATACATATAAAATTGAAAAATGTTGCCATGGAAGCAAAACAAACGTATATGCCAATGATTATAATATGGTACGTAATGTAAACAGCTGTGTTTGATCATATCAGCACATTTTTCTTGATCTTTTTTTAAAACGATTTTTCTCGCTGTTCATTTTTTAGCTTTGCCCACCTATATGTTTGAAGTCCCATTTACAAAACTAAAATACTTGAGGAATTTCAAATACTTTAGCTTGAAAGTTGACATACTCGTTTTGGGGGTAGATTTTTTTTAAAAAAAGAGGAAGAAAAATTAGAAATATGAAATATAATAAAATATATATTATGAAATATATCACAAAATATATCACGAAATAAAGAAAATGCAAAATATCTTAATAACTGAGTTAGTAAAAGATAAGAATAAAAAACCGGTTTTAGATAAAC
This sequence comes from Turritopsis rubra, assembly GCA_039566895.2. Lineage (NCBI taxonomy): Eukaryota > Metazoa > Cnidaria > Hydrozoa > Anthoathecata > Oceaniidae > Turritopsis > Turritopsis rubra. Next base: position 14,792,542 of record CM077630.1, read on the forward strand.
ATGTCCTGATTACAGCAGTACAAATATCATATGGCAAAGTTCTTTAGTTTTGTAAACGGAGCTCGATTTTAAATTGGAATCTTGAAATTTCAAAGATCTCTAAACCTTAACTTCTAAAATCAGTAGATAGAGAATATTCAGATCTTCAAGTGGAGAGATCAAAGAATTTCACCAAAATTTAAGAAAATTTTGAGGAGGGATTTTAAAAATCCAAAGACTTTACAGTCACCTTAACCTGAACAGAAAACTGTCACATTATTATCACTGTGAAGCACTGAATTCTTTTTAAAAACATACAGACCAGATAATTTTGACTTTAGTAATTCACTACTTTTTAACAGAAGTTGCTGATAATGATATCTTTTGTAACGAGACTGGAAATTTATTTATTTTTACTCAGGGAAGAGAGAAAAAACTTAACCATTGATTCAAGAAAATTACAAGGTGAAACTTTCAGAGTCTCTATGAGGAAGGGAGCAAAAGGGTTTGGCTTCACTATTGTTGGTGGTGAACAACCAGGAGAAGTGTTACAAGTGAATAACATTGTTCGGGGTGGAGCCGCAGATGTAGATGGCCGATTGCGTACAGGTGATATTATCATGAGGCTGAATGGGAGGAATGTTTTGAATTGGACCCACAGTGAGATCATCAGTTTCCTTCAAAAAACACGGGTAAATTTATTCCGTCAACTTTCCTTTCTCTTTCTTTGTATTACTGACTTGTGACCTAGTGGTAAGGTACTTGCTCAACTTCAGAGCAGTGGTTCATAATGTGGTCATAATGTCTAAAGCTGTGAATGTATTTGTTCAACTTTAATTCAACTATATATATACATTCTGACATTTTGTATTTTTTTTCTGAGTCCTTTTTTTTTTGGAGCTGAAGTTTTTAAACAGGAAGATTTAAAACAACCTGTATTTATTCATTTTGTTATTTGATTCATCAGGTTGGCGAGGTTGTTGAGTTAGACTTAGTCCGTGGTTATGCGCTTCCGTTTGATCCAGAAGATCCCGGTGTTCGAAAAGTAGGTTCGCATAATGGACAAAAAGAAACAATACGTCGATCCGCTTCAAATGGGAGTTTAATGACCGATGTTGCTCGACAGGAAAACATTAAGAATCAATCAAACGGCCGTTCTGGTTACGTTTCAGATGGTGAAGGATATCGTCGAAACGATACTAGCAGAGGTATCCTGTCTGTTATACACCTTCAAAGTAACAGTATGTTCAGTTCTGCGAAGCAATATTGACTAGTTTTTTATTTACTTATTTATTTATTAATTGTAGCCACGACTCCTGTTGCTTTTCGGAGTGGTCCACCACAATATACCAACATCTCTGTTGTGCGTGGTCCAAATGGTTTTGGTTTCACCATAGCTGACTCGCCATATGGTCAGCGAGTTAAAGAGATTATCGACCGACAACGTTGTCAAGGGTTACTTCAAGGTGATGTTATCATTCGTATTAACAGTACTGTTGTGCATAACTTAGAACACGTGGATGTAGTAGAAACATTAAAAAATTGTCCCAGGGGGAAGCCAACCATGTTTTATATACAACGTTCTGGTGTATTGAGTGTTGTTAAGTCTATGCCAACACCTAATGCCGGAAAACGTCAACCTCGACCGAAATCTATGCCGAGTTTTGATGATCAACCAGTCACGCCTGGTGTTCGTAGTAGCACAAGTATGGGTATCATAGCAACCAATGGAGAAAGTAGCACTGTGAGTGCAACCACGTATGAAGAACGAAATCACCCACAGGTCTCTTCTGCAGGTGATGGTTATAAATCCTTAAAAAGGGCTGTACAGACTCATTCTAGGTAAATCTTATGTTTGTTTGTGAGCTAAATTTATTAGTACTTAAGAGAATGTGTAGAAAAAAGACTTCTCTAGGAGAATTTGTAAGAGCACGACAAAAGAAACTTTGGAATCAATAAATAATTTAATCTATAAAAAGAAGAAATGTCAATATTCAATTGAAATCTAAAAAAAACTTAAATCGTGCTTGTTTTCTCTCTATAGAGACACTGATAACAGTACAGATTCTGGTGCTGGGTTCATAGATCACGTGATTACTTTGAAACGTGGTGCTGGCGGTTTCGGTTTCCGTATTGTTGGCGGCCAAGAAGAAAAAACTCAGGTGTGTTCATTTTATGTAATTTAGATTTGAATCTGCAAAATCTATTTAGTTGGATTGTAAGAGACAGTTTCTGGAAAGAGGCCTTAAGTTCGGGTGTATAGGAATGAGGAATCCATCTTTTGTCACTCACAACACGAGAGCGTCTTTCAAACGTGCGTTGATTTCCGTCAATTTTAAAGAGAAACCGTTTTATCATGAGTTTAATTTCCAGGGTTTCTTATACAGGTTATATATATTATATATTATATACAGGTTTGTGTGGACACGATAGTACCTAACGGTGCTACTGAGAAGGATGGAAGAATTAAGAAAGGAGATATTATCTTGGCTGTTGATGGCACCAACGTGGTGAACGCGAGTCACAAGCGAGTGATAGGACTTATCGGCAGCTCTGGTTTGAATGGACAAGTAACACTACGACTACGTAGAAAAACAGGTGGTCGAGAGGAACCTGGTAACGACTTGGATGTCGTGGATAAAAGTCACATGACCACACGAGAACGAACAAAATCTGATACAGAGAGTGTTCATTCCGAGAAACAAGTGGCGGAATGGATTGAGGAGCATCAGCGCCCAAGGAACACGAAACCGTATCGTGACGCCCCTGTAAACGGCATGCATAGTAAAAGTGAATCCAGCTTAGCTATCAGACCGAAATCCTGTCCGCCTCCAATTGCTCCTAAACCATCTGTGAATCATGAAGCATCAGTCAAAGAGATTTTATTAACACGAAGTGCAAATGAAGGTTTTGGATTTGTCATCATGTCTTCGCCATCTTCAAAGGGGTCGGTCATAGGTAGGATTTGCAGATATTTTATTTTGAATATGTCACGTGGTGATTGTGATGTGCAAACTTGAATCCATATCAAGTGTTAAAGGTTATTTCTTTTCTGTAGGTCGAATTATCCCAGGTTCTCCGTCGGATAGGTGTGGGGAGCTGTCTGTTGATGACAAGCTGTTAGCTGTGAATGATCAAGATGTCAGCGAAATGACTCATAGTACCATTGTTTCCATGGTGAAAAATTCTGGTCTGCAAGTTAAACTGCAAATCGATCGAGCTAACATTGAGGTGGAAGAGACACCGTCTCGCCCAGTCGAACCCGCCACCTACACTCCTTCCACAAATAGTTATAACAGACAAGCTGATGCTTTGAGAGACGAATATCAAAGACAAAGACAGGTAAAAATATTATCACTGTGTCCGTTCTGTACGGTCCCTTAAATGTTCGAATCACAGAGAATCTTCTATCCGATGTTCCCATTAATTTCTATCATTCATTCATAAAAGCTGTAATGTTTTCTATCATTCATTCATTTAGGCTCTGGAAGAAAATAAAATACGAGAGATACGAGAAAAGGAAAGTGTGCAACCACCGAGACCAAAATCCGCTCCGCTATCTGCATTTCAACAAAATAACGTGCAACGGGTGACAGTGTCGTCACGTGACTCACCTATTCAAGGATCCATTACTGCGGAAGACAGGGCGACGCTAAAAGAATCTATGCAGCGGCGTATTAATCCTGGAGATGTAGTTGTGGTGGAGCTTCAAAAAGGAGAGCGAGGATTTGGATTTAGTATCCGTGGAGGAGAAGGAATGCCATTATTTGTTTTGAGGATTGCTGAAGGTGGCCCTGCTGATGAAGATGGTAGAATAAAGGTGTGCTAAATCATAATAGCTAGAATTATTTTCTTTTGTGATGAGGGTCAAAGTTCATTACGTCAATGACCAAAGTCCAAAATCAGAAATTATGCGTTGTTTTTTCGAATTTATGAACTTCGTGAAATTGAGCCTAAAACGATATCGCTCCCATGTTTTTTTCTGTTCAGGTCGGGGATGAAATTTTAGAAATCAACGGTCAAAATGCTGAAGTGATGTCTCATAGTGAAGCTGTCAACACTATACGTAATTGTGTCGACACAGCTACCCTGTTCATAAGAAGACCACTCAAGCCAATCGTTACTGGTAAGATTTAGTGTTTTAATTTTCAACATTAAGAACCCTGTCAATAACAACAATTTGGAAAATGGCATTTTGTTTTTTGTATAGATGTTCAAAGGACAACGAATGGTTATTCGAACCAATATGAGATGCCTCGTAACCCTCCGTTTGAGAGGCCTAAGTCTGGATATTATTGATTATCAACTTGAACTGCATCGACGATGGAAATGGAGAGTGTTCGTCTGTATTTGATAAGTGGATGAAAGAACGGAAATTGTTCCAGTTGGCGCGGAAATTAGACGAGCGTTGAAAGACCCCAGCTCTCCTCCACAAACACTGAAAGGGAGAAGATAGAGTTTGCATAATCATTATTATGATTCTATAAAAACTGATTTTTTCGAAACCGTACTTTTAATAGTAATTTTTCTGTTGTGGGTATAAAAGATTTGGGCATCATTTTATTTTTCTCCAATATTAAAAAAATACAAAGATAATATATGGAAACACAAGCACTGTTCTAACTTGTTCTTGACTTGTTATCTCAAACAAGAAGCAGGATAACTTTTTTGTAAGGTTTTCATACATCAAGCATAATGACAAACACTCCGTATCCTGATTGTTATTATTGTTTATTCTTTCTGATAAATGTTATTTTATTTTGTATATGTCTTTTTATTATTTTAAATATTCAATTCACATTTGGAAAGTCTTCTTGTAGAATACTCGGTTTTATAAAAACATCAACTACCAAGGGGGCGCTTAATCGTGATAAATTAGAATAAGCGCCCTCTGGTTCAGAAAAGTTGTTCAATTTAGCGCTAAAAGAGGGGAAAGGGCGCTAAATCGAGTATTTCGGTACTTAGAGGATATTTTTCACTTACATGAGTCGAAATATTTTTTACTTACATGAAGCGAATTTCAGAACGGGCAAATCAACACTGATCTTTGCACCTAAGACTTTGCACGAAAGACCGGTTTGAAATTTGAGTACGGTGTCGCCATGTAAACAGAACTAAGCTGAACACTCAGAAAACACCTTTTTTTTTTCACCTTCGAAACCTGTTATTATTTGTTCTTATCGCATCCAGTGAAATGTGCTTCTCATGACGTCTACCGGAAATTTTTTAGTTGGACTTTTAATGTAGCTTTGTAAAGTTTATGTTAATTCACCAGAAGATATGATTATAATACAGAACACGTTTTTGATAAAAAAACCCCCAGAACACATAACAGTCTAGTATGGTACAATTAACTTTTACCTTCCCAAGAAAAAAAAAAGGCCCTCATGTTATGCAATTCATTGTTTACTAATTTCGGAAGTGAAAAAGGGGCTGAGCTATCCGGCTAGCCCGAAATTCGGGATGGTCCATTGTGTTAGCCGGAGACATAACTTAAGAATAGGAACAGAATTTTTAAGTTATTTTAAGAAAAGTGTAGCAGATAGAACTGTATGTTGAAGCCACGTGAATACCAGTAGGGTTATTTTCTAATTTTCTTGAAGTCACAAATAAATTCAGGAACAAAAGAATGCGCAGAGTTGATGTTTGCAAATTTGTCTCAAATTCGCAAACATGTTCTGCATTTTTCATGCCTTGAAAAATACATTCGCAATCTTTTTTACAGTGAAGGTTTTGTTAAATTTCGCGTTCATATTCTTTTCAATTCCACAACCTTCTTATGCCGCATCAAAATTTGTTCCCAAGCTTTTTGTTTTTAGCAGGCTAAGTGGTAAAAGTGAAAATTAATAAATACCTGACTTCAAACCTTCATCAATTTGAATGTTGACTGTTTATTTTTTGGTACAAAAGGGTACTTGGAAGTCCAACAACTTTTCTTCTTCCTGGAACAACCGTTTTCGTTGTTTAATATGAAAATGGACTTGTGTAGTAAAGAATGGGTCATTTCATAAAAAATATTTCTTTTAAATAAATAAGAAAATCCCACGCATACATTTAGAAAAACAAACAAACTTTCTACTGAGGGTTACTATGGATACGATGTTCATTTGTTCGCAAAGTATTGCTTTTTTAGCCAAAAAACATTTACATGGTTTACTCAACAAAAACATAATATTTGACGACAAAAAAAGCGTGAGCAAAAAAATTTCAAATGATCTTTCCTTTCCTCACTTTCTTTTTCCTTCCTTCAACCTACAAAAACAGCTAAGTTAAAATAAATAATAAATATATGTACATATGAATATATATAAATAATAGATTAATAAATATATAAAATAAAATAAACAAAAAGCACCACTCTAAAAAAATATTTATATAAATTATACAGTCCTATAAAAATATGTAACATTTGTAACATTCCGAAAAACATAACCCGAAAACCCGAAAAATGTTTTTTAATGCATTTTGTTGTCCTAAGGTTACTTTCTTATCTACCAGTACATTGAAAACGAGGCTCAACTTCGCCAAATACAGAAGCTCAGGAAAGGTGTGACTTCATGCATGACTGCTGACAAACATTTCTTTAGTATCTGCTCACATTAAAGATTTGTGACATTGAAGATCTGTGACATTGAAGATATGGGTAGAGAAGGTTTTAAAATTTTGCTGAAACTTAATAAGAACAATACGGAATCAGGAATTAAAAAGCCTTGTAAACAAGGTTGAAAATATAACAATTAGTGTTTACACAACATCCAATGAATCCAGTAAATCCGACAATTCAGGTAATGACGGATTTTCTATAACGTCGCTACCGTCGGTTTTGGTGACAGCCGATCGGTATAGTATAAACGGCAACATCTCATTGTAAGAATATGTAAACGCCCTACTCAGTTTTTGACTTAACTCCATTTTCCAGTTTGAACGCCATAAACTCGTCTGAAAGAAATGTTTTTTGAGAAGTTGAAGATGGCATTCTTCGAGTTCCTTCAAAATTCTTTTTCTTTCTGTTTCTTCAGCTTGCTGTTTGATAAACAGAATTCTTTTCCTCTCCTCTTCTTCAAGCAAGCGTTGAGCTTCTTCCTCTGCCTTTTCCTTTTCATACAGTATCCTTTCTTCTTCATTAAAATGGGAAATCACCTCTTGTTCTTTCTGCAACAGATCCGCTTGAATTTCAAACATAAGTTCCTCCTGAGCACGTTTAAATTCTAATTCGGCGCGTCGTTCAAGAAGTAAGGCTTCCATTTTACGTCGAGCTTTCTCTTTTTCTGCTTCGGCGCGCCTCTTTTCTTTGGCTTCACGTTGTTCTTTTTCTTCAGTTTCTCTTTCCATTTCAAGTTGTCTCTCCTCCTCAGCGAACAATTTAGCGAGCTTCTCTTCTTCAATTCGCCTTTGTTCTTCTTTTAATTCATTTTCAAGACTTTCTCTTAGTTTTTGCTTTTCCATTTCTCCCAGCCTCTGCTTTTCGGCTGCTTTTCGCTTATTTTCGACTTCTTTACGTTTACCTGCTGCTCGAAGCTTTTTCTTCGTCAAGCCTTTCATAGCGGGAGGTTGTTCGGTAATACTTGGTAGTCTTTCAACTTCAGCTATCTGAAATTTTCGTTTGTCCTCCTCCTCGTGGTCTTCGATATCCACCCTCGTGCTTGTGATGATTTCTGGACTTCTTCGAACGATTATGGAATCAACACTAACTCGTCCAGAAGAATCACGGAGGAGAGCACGATATTGCGGTATTTTCTCTTCCTTTTCAAATATTGGCGCATGCGCCTTCAGTTTTGTTGACTTCTTTTCTCTTTTTATTGTTGACTTTTTGGCGGGTTCATCTTTCGCTCGTTTCTTTTGTTTCGAATTTTCGATTTTCGATACGTTTTCGATTTTCGATACGTTTTCGATTTTCGGCAAAAAACTTTCTTTATCCTTAGCAAATGAAAACGGGCGTAGAATCGACTTCTCTGCCGCACTTCCCTTGACATTTTCATCTAAAGCAATTTTCGGAAGTGAAGAATCGATATTAAATGTTGATTCTCGATGAAGGGTTTCCGTAGTTTTTGGTTCATCTTTTGTCAGCTGGTTGATGGATGAGTCATCAGACGTTGCAGAAAAATCTTGAAGTAAAATAAAATTTTATGACATTATAAAGATAGCATGTAATGGCTGGTTGAAAAAACAACACAGAATGAAGAAGATGATTATGAGGGGAATACACGCCAGATAGCTACGACTGTAAAATCTGCAATACGGAAAATTGCTATTAAGAAGGGGAAACCCCTACCAAAGGTACAAGCATAACATAATTTCAACAGGATTATTAACAGTTGTGAGGGAAAAAGGAGGTAGAGCGCGATCAAACAAACAAACAAACAAACAAACAAACAAACAAACAAACAAACAAACAAACAAACAACGCGCACTCAGAAGAAAAAAGATAAAATTCTCTTCTGCTGTTCGATATCAATCGACAGTATTCGATATCAATCGATAATATTTCAACATACTGTTTAGTTGCGACTCCACTTCTTCTACCACAGCCTTCAAGTCTATCACTAGATGGTAACCAGTACTTGGTCTCGCTAAAACATTATGTATAGCAGTATCTATCAATTCCTCAGGAAACAAGCATTCCTCATCCTCTACGATGTCTTGTTTATTCAAAACATTTTCGTTTAATTTCGTTTCATTTTGTGTCTCAACTACCCTGAACTTGATTTTCTCTGATTCTGTCTGAACATTGTCACATGGTTCTGCCATGTCATTGATAGGGTCAGCGGTTGTAACTGGTGATTGACCAAAACAGGACTTGTGTATTTCTAAGTCTGTCGAAACACTCACTTGATCTAAGTTCACAGTCGAAGCTAAAAAATAAGTTTCCATACAAATTTTCGATGGTATATATGTTTCTTTATAAGAACAAATAATATGAACAATAGCCTTCGAAGGTCGAAAACGTAAGCACATTCGATGGCTTAGGAACATATTTTTACATTTTACAAAAAACCGTCGTTATATTAGTTAAACAATCAAGTGCCACCCTTCACCTAAAGTGTCACCCTAGGCCCAACATCATAGCGAAAAAACATTTCCCCCTATTCCTTACACTTCCTTTTCTCCTTTATACGGAAGCATCTGTAGCCATGAAAAGCTTTCACTTGAATATTACTTTTGTGAGAAACCTAATTATTTCCATCCATAACGAATAAAGTTCACGCTTTTTTATAAGAACAAATGATATAAGAACATAAGGCTTCGAAGGTTTAAAAGTTGAGAACATGCTAAGAACAATCGAGGTTTAGTTTGTTCTTAAGAAAATATTTTTGTTACAGGAAAACGTCATTATAATAGTTAAACACTAGAATACTATCATCATGTTGTTTACAACAGTATCAACTGAACTCCATAAAAATGGGAAAATGGTAACCAAGTTCGTTGAAAATCGAATTTTAGATATTCAATAGTGTATAACTTGAGAACATATTAAGAACATTTTTAGGTTTCAATTTTCATATTTTCGTTTTTGCATAATCCAAGGAATGTAAGCAGTTTCAAATCTTTTATCATTACCTTCAAGCATATCCGGGCTAGGATCATCTTTGTTGGTTTTAATCAGTTCGATTTCTTGTTCTAAAAAAAATAAAAGAGAAAAATTGACCAAAGATTGGGGGTGGGGGGGGGGGGAGGGTGGGGGGAGGTTATAATCATGTATATAAGCAATTTATGTCTTACCTCCCAGCAGATGACAACCATCTTCCTTGGTCAGGTCAGTTTGATCACTAATTGGATGTGGGTCAATCTTGGTTGGATCACCAGATGATGAAATAATATCTGTTTCATCGCAACATGGGACCTCGTGAAATATTTGGTTCGCTGCTTCATATGTTTCATCTCCTTTTTCAACATCTGTCATTTCAATATCTGTTAATTCATCTTCCTCGATGTTTTCTTTCTTAACTTGTAGCAAAGTATCGTTTTTAAAGTCTTTCGGACTAGTTTCTTTAAAAATATCCGGCAAGTTTACGTTTTGTAACATTGAAATGTTGCTAAGACAACGAGTATCGACAGCAGTGGCAATTTTTAAATCTGGACTTTTCAAAGTAAATGGCGATTGACAGGAATGTGTTTGCGATAAATTAAGGACATCAACACTACCACACGCAATAGTGATGCTTCCATGTGAGACGGCTCTTCCTTCAATTTTCAAATTTCTACCTCGTGACACTTCCTTATCACGGACTCCGATATTGATTACATCATCATTTGCTGCAGACGAATAAGAGGACAATTTTCTTGACTTGTAAACAAACTTAGGAGCAACCTCGGAGTGTTTTCGGTCTTCATCTAAACTTAAATCTTGAACTTTAATCTCTGAAGGACTTATTTTACTTGACCGTCTTCGAGTTGTTTTGTTATTCGAACGTGTATTTAGTTTATAGTACCTTTTTTTGTATAACTTAAATAGAAGTTTGTGTTTCTGTTCTAATGTCTTATATCCATAATTCGAAAACTTTCTTCCAAATAGCTGCTTTTCATTCAATGCTGAAAGAGTACCAGGAAACAATAAGAACGAATTCTTCAATGTGTTTTCCTGGCGTGAGGATAAAGTTTTAGAAGGACTAGATAATTGAATTTGTGGTAGAATCAAACACTGTTTCTTCTTTTCCGTCTGGTTAATGAAATCTGCCGCTTTGAAATTATTCAATATATTGTTTCGATTAATATGTGAGAGATAAGCAAACGAATATTGTTTTGGTTTTCCACACAGAAGAGTATCGTTTGCAATGATATCATCGAGGAGATTTGGCATTACAAGTTTAAAGTATTGTTCTATTATCTTCCGACTAATTATGTTATTTTCTATAAACTTTTCGAAGAACTGTGGATCCCATAGTTTAGCAGCACTTAATAGATAACGATTTGGCGAAAATCCAGGGCGAATGTTCATAATAGACTCCTCATGAACAAATTTAGAAATTAATTTTCCATCAACCTTAAAAAATAAAGACGTAAAGATTTCAGGTATCATAAAGCAGACATATAACAACTATAGTAACAGTCACGTGATGCTTTATACCCTAACAGAATCTATATACACATTTAAACTATTCAGTTGTCGATCGAAAATACCTACCAACCCAAAATTTAACACAAATCTCCGAAGTTCTTTCAGTGTCCTAATCTCATCATTTTTTTCAAATGTGGAATTATATCTTTTATCTTCACATTGTTTTTTCCAAAAATGATACTGGTTGGTGAAGATAACCAAAGCCCCGTAACGAGTTGCATATGTCTTTGGTACCATTCCATACCTGTCTGTTTCTTGGATTGATGTGAAGAACTTCTAAAAGAATAATGTTGTCTCCTAGAGGGCAGGAAAAACCAGTCAAGTAAGTAACCTCTACACAAAAATCTAATGCTGATTAAAGTATCTTGAACCAACCAATTAAATCTCTAAAAACTATGGAATGAAACATTATACAGTTGATGGAACCATTGTGACATGCACAGATTATTATGGAATGAAACATTATACAGTTGATGGAACCATTGTGACATGCACAGATTATTATATTGTAAATACTTAGTAATTATACAATGTACTTCTCACTAAAGTACAGTTCACATTATAAACAAAACAGTTAAGTACTAATGTCCTGCAAAATTGAACACTGGTAATAGGAAACAGAAACAACGTCTCAGTAGACATTACCTTTTCATGGCACAGTGTACGTTCTCTTCTTATATGGCCAGAAAGAGTACCTGTCCCTTGGCATAATAAGGACAGAGGTCGAACTTCCATTGGAGTATATCATTCATTGTAAAAATAACATGGCAACCAAAGATAGGCTAGGATTGTTAGCAAGGAACTCAATTCTTCGGTCTATAATCATCTCTAAATCATAAAGGCTTACTGTTAAGATTTTAAACCAAAAAAATTCTAACTATACACCTATTTTATAACCTAGTCAGTTTAACCTTATTTTTATAGAATTCATAAAATTACAGTAAATCTCCTTTTGGTAGTCTCATTTTCAAGTCACAGTAGAATGTGCAGTCAGATATTAAACAAGGTTAAAAAACATTGACCTAGCCATAATACTGTGTTTAACCTTTTGAATGCCAATGACATAAACAGTTAATACATCCCCCAAGCTGTAACTGAGTTACTGCATGGTTTTGAAACCAACAACAAAATATGTTTTGTCTTTATTAAAAGGGTTGCCAGTTCAGGTCACTAGAAGAAATTGCTATATTTGGTAATTTTGCTATTATATATATGTGGCACAAGGGATCATTGCCAATATTATGAAACAACAAATTTTTTTGAAATATAGATTTTCTCATGAGTAATCCAGTGCAATATCTTATTATGAGTTGTGGAAACGTCCATGAAGTTGTGGTGAAAAAATTTTAAGTTCTGAATTGCCCAAATTGGCATTCATTGCAGATTATTGCCAATATTACCATATATAGCAAGATTTTGTTTAGTGACCCAAACTGGTTGCCTATGCAAGGAAACATGGAGGAAATTTGTGTGAAAGGTATAATACACTATGTTACTTTTTGTACACAATTTTTTGTTTCGGAGAAATTGTGTAGTATATAATAAAAAGTTGCGCAACTTTTGGCCCTTACAAAAAAACGTGAACGTAAAGATTTAAAAGATTTTTTTTAAGAAACCAACCAATCAGAATTCGTAAAGAATAACATTTGATTTCTTGAACTCAAATAAAGAAAAAGTATTCAATTATGTTTTGAATCGACTGGTTCATTGGGTGATGAGAAAATAGATAAAAGTTTGTCTACAAAAAATTATATGTGTGTATTTCAAAACAATCTTACAACTTATGAAAACACAAATTGTAAACAACATATCCTATGGATAAAACCGTATGTACTTAAAGCTTCTTTTTTAAATTCATTAATCATTAGGAGTATCTTTGTTTGGTAACTGGGAGTGCAATCTCACTGCCCTAACTGCCCAAAAAATGCATTTTTTTTTTTTTTGAGGGCAGTTAAATCTGAATCATTTTGTCCTGCTAAGGTAGCACTGTAGCGGTAGCAGTCAGAGCTGAAACCAGATATACACTACAGCTTTCTTCCTCTGACAGCCCCAAAAAGATCATTTGTTTGGTTGTTATGCTTCTCATTCATTCATTATTTATTTATTTTCAGTAGGTTAAAAATTACAGTGAAAAACTGATGCGGACCTACAACATAAAAACTTTTTAACAGTATAACTGTTTTTTTTTAAACTAACAAAAATTTGTAATAACTTAAAATGGTAGGAGACGCACTTAAAACCACAGGTGTAGAAGTCAAATCCTGCCAGTGAAAGAATATGAATGCATGTAAGAATTTGTGATAGGTGTTAGAAATTTGGAAATTTGAAGAATCATTATTCACCTTTGAAAGAAAAGGGTGAGGTTGATAAGATATGTTTATCAATACAATATTATTATCTACACTATATAAAAATTGCTACAAAGTAAATATTATTAACACTGTATAAAATACTATAAAATCTATATACAAAGGGTGCTAAATTAAGATCAAAGATATTAACAGAAAATTTGATGGGCCCATCGGCTGATAGTGTTTTTACTATTCGCTGTGATTTTGTCATCAAACCATCTATTGTACCATCAGCACATGAAGCAGTTGTGTCATCAGCAAAAAGATCTTCATCATGTTCCTGAGATTGATCTGGTAGGTCGTTTACAGTGACTGAAAATAGTCTAGGACCTAATAAAGACCCTTGTGGTGTGCCAGTGTCTACGTCCTCATACTTTGAGTTTCCACCATTCACAGTTGTCATTTGCTGTCGATTTGCCAGGTAGTTGGTTATCCATTCAAACAGGTCACCAGTAATGCCACATGCAATCAGTTTTTTCTCCATGACTTTATGGTTAAGGCTATCGAGGCCTTGTGAAAATCCAAGAAAAAGACAGCAACAAACAAGTTTTCATCAAGACTTTTCTTCCAACTTTCTTTGAAAGACCGGTTTCTTTGAAATCCCTTGGCTTTCAAGGTGATTATCCAGGGAGTTACATATGATGCTCTCCATTATTTTGCTAGGTTTGGTTAGCAAGGATATGGGTCTGTAGTTCTCACAATCAAGCTATGCGCTTTTTTGAAGAGACAAGATACCTTTGACTTTTTCCACAGTTCTGGAATTTTAAGAGTATCTAGACTTTTGCAGATCATCGTCAATCTTGATTTTCGAATGTGCTGGTGTTACTCTGAATACGAGGGAGTAGTTTATGTTGAAGTCATGTTGTAGGTGGGATGCAGACATTTTATTGCTGATTGTAGCAAAACATTGGTTTAAGATGTTGGCTTTTTCAGTATCAACATTTGTTAAATTTCCATTACTACCCTTAATAGAGCCAATTTTAGCTATAGTTCTGTTTCCATGAAGACTTGACAAGTGACCAAAACTCTTTGGTAGTCTTTGAATTGGAAAACTGATCCCTTCCAGTATTGGTTTTTAGCTTTACACAGCTCTGGTGTACCATTGTTTCGAATTGCCTTGTAAGTAATCCATTCAGGTGATCCTTTATTAGTTGTTTGGGCATCTCTCAACAATTTGCATCTCCGATTCATCAGCTTAAGTCATTCACTGTTCATCCAAGGATCCGATTGTGAACATAAAACTTTTCTTGACTTAACGTGGTCATTGATAACATTTTGGTATAGTATGTTCCATGCCCAGTTAGTATCGTCAATGCTATCAAATATTGTTGTTACCCACCAAGGTGCACTTGCAATATCATTGCAGAGCTTTTTCAGGTCAATATTTTTATAAGATCTTGTGGTCTTGTAGATGGGAGATTGACGATGACACTTGAAAGAAAGTATCAAGTAAATCAAGCTGTGATCTGATATACCCTGATTGTAGACTCCAGATGACATTACCTTTGACAAATCTGTGACCAGAGCATGGTCAATCAGTGTCTGGGTGTCACATGTTACACGTGTATAGTTCCTAATAATATTTTTAAGGTTGTTTGTATATAGGATTGACTTATAATCTTGTATTTTCCATCTGTCCATGTTGCTAGAGGTTGATAGGTCAAAATTTGTATCACCTACAATCACAATGTTTGCTCGATAAGTAACCTTATCCAAACATAACTTGAAACTTTTGAGAAAGTTTTTATCTTTGGGTGGTGGATAGACGCAACTCAACAAGAACGTTTGACCTTTTATCACGATGTTCAGCCAAATAGCTTCAATATCATTATCTTTCATACTGTATTCGATACATTTAAGTGGTTTTTGTAATATATCACAACACCTCCCCATGAAGTTGAACCATCGTTTCTGCCTTTTCTTATTATATCGTAGTTTTCAATTCCAATTTCTTCATCTCTAATATCATTTGAAAGTATCAAAGTCTAACTCTTTTATTAGAATTTTGATTTTGTCTAATTTCTTTGATAAACCATTGCAATTGATATGGCCAACTCTAAAACCATGATGGACATTAAGTTCTTCAATAAGTTTCTTGTGAACTTTTCTTCCAGAGGTTTTATCTGTCATCTTTCTTCTTTGATAACGGGTTTACCGCATAACCATTTAACTGTGCATTAATTATGCAGAAAAATGTAAACAGATTGGCTATTTATGAGCAAAGGAGAAATATTGAAGGCATTGCAGTGGACCTATCCTAATTTTGCGAAATTCACAAAAACATATTGCTGAAATATGAAACATATATGAAATATATAATGTTGTGGTTTTATGTTGTTGTTTTTTGTTAGAGATACTTCACATCATTTTGGGTTGAACAAAAAATTTGCAATTATCCATTCATTTTGCAATGTTAATGATTTACTTTATTCTCTAATAACTGAGAACCTGTTCTTAGATTTATTTGTAGTCAAATCCCAGGTTCTTTTCCAAACATTGATTTGTTAATTTAGGTACTTTGTTTGACTTTTTAATTTTTTGTGCTTTCATGCCATTTTTCTCCATTGTAGCTTTTACAACTTTATTGAACAAATTCAATTTTTGAAAGTTGAAGGAAAGACTTTGCTAAGTCATTATTGGTAAGTACTGGTAAGAGCAGCAGAAACCTTTGAATTGTCTTGAATTTTAGACCAAATCAAACAGCATAAAGACGCAAGTAAATGCAAAATAAGCATAGTGATTTGCTTTGCAGGCAGAACTCCTTTGGTAATAATAATAATTCAAACATTAAACACTTTTTGCTGAAATTGATTTAATACGTATCATCATTAAAACAGTAAAATTTTATCACAGCAATATCTCGCTCAGTAACGGTTCGTCATAAACATGTGATCCCATACATTTTTTTATCAGTTTTTCCAGTTCTGTCATAGTACTACTTTCATTTCATTATTCTATAGAGGAGGAGGGTGGGGGGTGGGGGGTGGGTGTGCCTTATCTGGACAGCGTAAGAAGTTTTCGATGGCGTTATTTTACCTAAGTAGAGGAGGATGCCATTTGTAGTTAGTGACCCCCCTCTATGTAATTTTATTTTTCGTGAGTATAAGCACGAGTGATTTATTACTCAGTGAAAATACAGTTCCATGAATTTATTTGCCTTGCCAAAAAACTTTTGGTTTCGCCCGCAAACCTCTTATATTATATATAGTGGTTGAATTAAATTCAATATTCAAAAGCTATTTATTCAAAGCTTCAAGTAAACAATGGTTGAATTCAAATCAAGCATTAACTGAAAAAAAGAAAAAATATTTTCACCCATCATCGCTCTTCTCATCTCAACATGAAGCGAAGGCATTGCAGTGATTTGCTCTCTATTTGTTTACAACTCGATTACCATAACTCTATGCCTCGATTATAATCCGAATTTTAATCGGTAAAATCATAGCTTTTACTAATAATTTTACTAATAATTTTACTAATAATTTTCTGTAAGTTTCGAGACTCCTTTTTATAGAATATAAATAGGGTTATATAAATAGAAACAGAAATAAGGATTACTTCTCTCTGGACAAAATGACATTGACATAGAGAAAAAAAACATCACCCAGCAAATAAAATGTCCATTTTAATGCAGGCTCACACTTACCCGAAATATATTGATATGAATTTCTAAAAATAAAAAAGCGAGAAGACTGAATTGCATGTCTGACCACTACCGTAACATATTTCAGATAACAGTTTCAGAAATTTTCTTTTGAAGCGAGACCATACGAACGGCACGCAACAACTGGCGTTGTGGTGGTAGGAAAATCGAATAGATATAGTTAATCTTCTACATACATACGCAAAAATGTTTACCAAATTCACTGAAGCAGCAAAATCAAATATATTCCACTCTCCGTTCTCTGCATCTTGTTCCTCGAATGACGTTTGCAAAACTACACCACAACATAGACGTAATTTAATGGCAGCAGCTGCCGAAGGTAAATCACACTTATGTGTTTATTAACTATCATATTGAGCCTCTAAAACCAGAGACGGAGGACTCCCTCTCTGGTCTCTGGAGTGAGGCTGGTGCATGATTTATTTTCAATAAAAGCTACAGACAGACCATAAAGTTGTCATCCTCCCCGTCAGTGTCAGTCAGGGACAACTAATTAGGCTTTGAAGGCCGACTTAGACTTGACAAATACTTGTAAATAAATTGATTGATTGATTGACACCTAATTAAGCTTATTTTTTTGCCAACTTAAGCAACCTTTCTCCAAATTAAGCTTCCATTTTTTTTAAATCGCAAAAAAGCACACTTTAACTCTCTTATTACTCTCAAGTTGCTCGATTTGCCCAATTTATTCGTGAGAACTGTAAACCCAACTTAAAGCTTAAATTGGTTGAATTACACCAAATTAGGCAGAAAACAACAATTTTGTAGATAACTTGCTTTGTATACATGGGAATATTGAAAAATTGTGCTAGAGGCTTCAATTCCAGATTGGCTATAGTGTGTTGTCAAAATATACTTGCGACCAATGGCATTGAGCATGCAAATGGTACTTTCTGTTTTGATGAAGCCTAATTAGGAGTATGTGTTTCTAATTTGAATCTCTGAGACAACTAATTAGGCATACCAAGCTTAATTTGGATTTTTCAAATTTTGATGCCTAATTTGGAGTTGTCCCTGACTGCCAGTATTGACTACACACAAATGTAGTGTAGTGACGTCTGAAGCTCAGATGTTCTTTGGGTCCATGCGTGGTAAAGATTTCTGAGTTCGTGATGAACGAGTCAGAAACATAATGAATCATTCTTTTAAACCATTACAGACAGTGGAACGGGAGGTCTAGCCGTTTTTGGGGAGGAGTGAAGTCCAAGAAGGGATCAAAACTCACAATCAAGGTGCCACGGTTAATGACCCCCCACCCCCTTGTTAGCTTAATGTCAAGTTGTGGCAGATAAAATTGAGTGGAGAGGCCATACTTCAAGTCTTCCTGTTATCATATTAACCTTTTCGATGTGCATTGCAAAATGACAATGTAATGTTTTATTGGGCGAAATTTTATAGAGATCAAAAAAGTATAAAGAATTCAAATTTTGACTAAGTACCATTTTGAATGCCTGTTAACTGTTTAAATTTATTGTTTTGCAGAATACAGTTGTGAATTTGGTTCTTCAAAGTATTATGCCTATTGTGGCTTTGGTGGAATTTTGTCTTGTGGTATTACCCATACTGCAGTGGTGCCACTTGATCTTATAAAATGCAGAATTCAGGTAAACATTTTAATTTAATTTAAAGGTAGATTTCTACTAAATAATGAAATGAAAATTGCTAATGATAATTGATGATAATGAATGATCAAATGTTCTGAATATCAAAAAAACAATAGCTAAGGATAGGGTGATCAGAATCTGTCCAACCCATGTGAGTATGGATAATGGATGTTAAGCTGTGTATGATGATGATGATGTTTTTATTTTCTACCACGTTCTGGTTCTCACCTTAAAATCTTCGATATGGATTCCTGATAGAAGCTGACATCAACTTAATGTGGAAATTGATCTCCAAGAAACCAGCCTCATTAAAATAAATTAAAAAAGGCTGTAATCTAATTGGCTCAACTTCTTGGCCCTATTCCCTAACCTGTACTTCTCAGTTCAATGATTTCCCATCATGCTCAACATTATAGGAAAACAGGGAATGCTTTTTCCTAATTATCATTTTTTTTAGCACTGTTCTTTCAAATCTAATATCATCTGTAAGAAGTGTCCTGACAAAACTCATCATGTGCATTGATATTCTGTGATATCTATCTAGGAAATGCATGGTTCTATTTTAGGTTGACCCAGCCAAGTATAAAGGCATATTTTCAGGTGGAAGATTGACCATACAAGAAGAAGGCATACGAGGTCTTGCAAAAGGTTGGGCTCCCACCTTAATCGGATATTCCATGCAAGGACTTTGTAAATTTGGTTTTTACGAAGTTTTCAAGATTTTCTATGGAAACATGCTTGGTGAAGAAAAATCATACTTGTACAGGACATCTTTGTACCTCGCTGCATCAGCAAGCGCAGAATTCTTTGCTGATATTGCATTAGCACCTATGGAGGCAGTGAAAGTGCGTATTCAAACATCACCAGGATTTGCTAACACACTTCGTGAAGGAGTGCCAAAACTGTACCAATTGGAGGGAATTAGTGGGTAAGAAAGTTTCCTTTTCACGTTATTCAGCATTTATTTTTGTATTTTTATCCTTGAAATGTATCTGGGGTTTTCTTTGTTTCTTTTATCCATCTTAGTTTCTACAAGGGCTTACCTCCACTATGGATGCGTCAGATACCGTACACCATGATGAAATTTGCTTGTTTTGAACGAACAGTAGAAGCTATTTATAAATATGTTGTACCCAAGCCTCGAGCTGAATGCAGTAAATCCGAACAGCTTGTTGTCACCTTTGCAGCTGGTTACATAGCTGGTGTGTTTTGTGCTATTGTATCCCACCCTGCAGACACAGTGGTGTCCAAATTGAACAATGATGTTGGTAGCACGCCAATTCAAGCTGCCAGGGAATTAGGAATGAAAGGTTTGGAATAATCTTGGAATTGTTCTTGGTTTTGTTTTCACTAGACATGTTTATAAACCAGATATAATTTCGCCTTGTTTGTTCTGATAGGTTTGTGGAAGGGTTTGGGACCACGTATCATCATGATTGGTACACTTACTGCTTTACAATGGTTTATCTACGATTCAGTTAAAGTAGCTTTCCGTTTACCACGTCCACCACCGCCAGAGATGCCTGAAAGTTTGAAAGCAAAATTGGCTGCCAACTAGACGGTTTCAATCGTTTGGGACGTTTTGTTGTGAAATATTAACGATTGTAGGATGATATTTAAAAATTTCTAGTAATTTTTTTGGACTTGTCATACTATGGAGAAAAAAATGTTAATGTTTGTTATTAAGCTTTAACTTAATGGGTTTTGTTGATAAATATTAGTGAAGTCTGTGTTTGATTGTTGGTCATCGTTTCACTCGATAAGACTTCTTTCTCTTGGGTGGAAGGAAGGAAGCTGTTACCTTGCCTTGTTTCTGAAAAAGCTATTCAAATGCCACTTCTTTTTTTGTTAAGGATGAATTGAAGTGTATTATGGGTTATAGCTGCACTAGTATATAAAAGAATTGATTTATTCATATAGTAAAGACTTGAACACACGACAGCATTTATATATCCCTGCAATGAATAATTTGAACTAACTGGTGGATTTAAAACTTCAAGAGTGAACTCAGGACGTATACAGTTGACTCCCGATAAGTGGAACCTCCAAGGCACCGAAGAAAATAGCTCCACTTATCCGAAGTTGGGTCAAAAATCGGTAATAAATGGAAACAAAGGATAACAATCATATTACTGTTTCAAAGGTTCTTATTAAGTCCTAATTAAGTTTTCATAGTCATAAACAACAATTCGTATGAGTCTTAAATTGCAACAAAAAACACAACAACAACAAGATCTCCAAAACAAGTCCGTTTTTACTTTTGTAAAAAGTCCTTAATCGAAGCTTGCTTGAGGTTTCTCACAAGTTCAATTTCAGTCTTGAAATTTCAATTTTTGATGTCCGCAATCGAAGACTGAAATTCATCAGTGTTTCCACTGCATTTCTCACTTCCACTGGGCCTGGTTTCTCAATCGATACATCTGCATTGACACTTTCATCATCTTCGATTTCTTCATCATCACCTTTTCTCACCATTTCAATGATTAACTCATCGGTTACGATAGGCTCAGTGGCTACCACAGAATCATCTAAATTGGTAACTTCCTCAGGAGAGATATCATCGAGAAATTCTTCAGATTTTCGTTCTTTCAACTCTTCAATACTGCTCCTTAATTCGATAAAAGAATCATCTAAATGATCCTGTGCTCGTAGTCGATCATCATTCGAGATTCTGGCTTTCGCAAAACAATTTTGGACGGCATTTTCGGTAACATCCTCCCAAGATAACGTAAGCAACTTCATTGCATCTAAAACATTTATTTTAGGAATATCTTGGTTGGAATCGATGGCCTTGGTTATCAAATTGATGAGTCTTGAGCGGTATCCTCTGTAGCGGCAAGGCAGTTGCTAGAGGTTTTTGAAGCATCTTGGAGACTTCGATTTGCCGATAATGAACATTGGCAATTTTTCGCCATTGGCATTTGCAGCAGCTAACCCAGTCAGCCTGACTTTACTAAACTTCCCTCCAATACACTTTTCATCTTTTAGATGTAGAGATTTTGATGGCAAAGGTTGAAAAAACAATCCAAATTTGTCTGCATTATATATATCAGCAAGCTCATAGTAAGACAGTATAGTTCTCGTTTCGAACCAACTTGCAGCCATATCTTCTGTAACAGCCTTACCCTCGCCTAGAACAAATATGAATTTCTAAAGCAATCTATAATCGAATAAGCGACGCAGCGTGTAAATAGACGCTTGAAATACGAACATTCTAAAATGTTGAGTTACGTGGCCTTTAAAGGTCTCTAAAATGTAGGCGATCAACATCACCACTCGCACCCACTATGTTGAAAGATAAATCGCAATGCGAAGACCTGGTTCTCATTAACAAGTTTATTTTAATGCTCAAGGGGAATGTTTAAATACTGAGACAACTTTTCGTCTCGTCGTCCTTATATCAAAAGGAGAAAAGGACCTGGGTATGCTGCTTGATGCTGCGAGAGAGATAGATTATTTATAAGGGGAGGGGGGAGACAATGAATAGAATGGAAAAATAATAAGTCTTCCAAAACATGTTTTTTTAATGTTTGTGGCTTTCAAAAAGCCGTTTTTAATAAATCACGTGTCTTCATCCCATGGATGGGGCTACTTGAGGCTAAAAGTGGAAGTACGAATGATCTTTAAACCGTTGGTCCCACATGAATTCAGCCAGGTAATCGGGAATCATGTCACGATTTGTTGGGCCAAACATAGATTTAAATTTTGCTTTAGCACGTTGCCACATTGCCTCCACATGGTTCGTCGTCACTCCAGTGTTAGGATCGATGAAGTTATACTGATGGTTAACAACACAATGTTGAAAGCCTTGCTCAGCGATAGGCCGCTGACGTGTCGCTCCATATTTCCGTACCCATTGTATAATGGGTATCGATCTCTAAAATGTACGTGATCAACAGTTCGATTTCTTCTCAGCTCATCTCCGCTGTGTCTGAAGACCTGGTTTTTCAACACTGTTTATTGCATTTGGATCTTTTCAATTCTTCTCTTCATCGTAGATACTTTACGGGTTGACGGTACTTAATTTATATGCATCAGTTTTATTCTTTGAAGATAATCACTTCAGTTTATTCACACCGATATTTCGCTGCGATCGAAGTACTTCTTCCGACAGAGGGGAAGATGTTGTGTTGTGACGTAACACATAAATGTTAGATGCATCGATTTCTATTCAAATTGCTTTTTATAGACCTTTTTATTTCTTACGCGTGTTTCTATTTTGGGAGAAAAAGAAATGATGTTTCACTTGGTCATTTTTCATTTTATTCATTTTGACTTTCATTCACTATGACTGCAGCACGAGTTCCTGATCAAATTGTGTTTGATGGTATATCTTTGGTACGAATTGGTTCCCGTTTCATGGACGATCGTCAGATTGAGACCCAAGTTCTCATGTGATTATTAATCAGCATGAAATTCTGTATCAGAATCATCAATAATATTATAGTACGAAAGTGCAATAGCGCTTTGTTTTCTTCGACTGCTTCAAAAATATTTTGTTTTTGATTAATCCAATGTGATATAGTATTTTTAGCAACTCCATATTTTCTTGAAGTGGCAATGCAATTTTGACCTTCCTCAATCTCCTTTAAGGCTTTATATTTGTCAATAAGACTTGTAGAACTTAAACGTCTCTTAAGACTTCGCACAGACGCCATATTGTTCTACATGTGCAGCTTTTGAAAATCGAATGTTTTGTTTTGATTCAAACTTTTTGAATTCGTCTATTTACACGGAATTGTTTTTTGAAAACGACGTTGTTCGACATATAAGAGGTAATTTGCCCCATGGGACTTTAAAAAAACGGTTCCACTTAACGAAAGTTCCATTTATCGAGGGTTCTTATAAGAGTTTCTTAAAGCAAATCCAAGGGACCAGCGAAAATGGTTCCACTTAGTAAAAGTTTCATTTATTCGCGGTGGCACTTACCGAGATTCAACTGTATATATATTCATTTTGGTCAGATTAATTAAATGCTTTACCCTGTCCCTGTGTAAACTTAAAATCAACAAAAATGAATCCGAATTACATATAGCTGTAGCAATAAAAATATATGACATGCATTTGCCCCTGGCCTGGTCAGTCATTCAACGTGGCTAAACACCACATAGCTAAACTATATGAGAATTGAGTTCACGAACACACTTACCACAAAAACAACATCATCATCCCTACAGCCAATGTAAATAAACAATATCGTAATAATTAAACATTGTAAACACAGTTGGAACTTTAGAAAATGCTTTACCCTGTCCCTGGTAAACTTAAAATCAACAAAAATGAATCCGAATTACATATAGCTGTAGCAATAAAAATATATGACATGCATTTGCCCCTGGCCTGGTCAGTCATTCAACGTGGCTAAACACCACATAGCAAAACTATATGATGAATTTGAGTTCACGAACACACTTACCACAAAAACAACAACATCATCCCTACAGCCAATGTAGAATAAACAATATCGTAAATAATTAAACATTGTAAACACAAGTTGGAACTTTGTATAAGATGATCTCTGGAGCATCTATCTGTATATGTCAAATTTATATATATCACTACTTCAGGTATAACTGTCAGTGAATCATCACATTTTCATTTCCATTGTTTGATATCTTAAGCAACTTACTATTGCCATTAATGTTTTTGATTTTGATTTTTCGATGTTGAGAAAAATTCCACAAATAAGTGGTGTTAGAGTATCACAAATAAGTGGTGTCATCCGACCGACACAATTTGTTTTTGCCATTTATGTCGGTTAAACTTTTGAACGTTCAGTGGGAAAATTTGTCACCGCAAAGATTTTGCCACGCTATCCTATTCCGCCACGGTATTGCCTAAATATCATTCCCTTGAATGTGGCAGAGATATTTCCGACTCAAAATTGCACCTGAGATTTATGGGTTCTCCTTTTTTATTCTTTTTCTAAATCCATCTATACAAGCATGTATTGCTTAAGGCTTAAGTTTATCGTATCCGTCCATATGCCAAAGGTAGTTTGTCCCATGTGAAACGTAATTTCTTCTTCGAAGTCTGTTTCTACGGCGTGATTCTACACCAACAGGGTCAAGCGATCTTAATATATCTGCTACAGTTGCTCTTGAAACTCTCAATCCAGCTTCTATACATCTCTTATGGATTTGACGGTATCCCAAAGAGGAAGCAGACCCTTCTAACAGGCTTTCGATATAATTAATGATAACACTTGACTGGCTTAGATTTCGTTTTCTGTAAAGCCCTTCCTCTCTCAGTAACCGATGCAGTTGTCTTAAACTGATAGTCACGTTATGTAATTTCAATGCACCTAAAATTTCTTTGAAGTGGAAACCACGAGAAAAATATTCTTTAGCTAAAGCTTTCTTATCTACTAAATTTGTGTTCACTCCAAGAGGCGTCAAAGCCATTTTGTTTTTGAAGGTAAACAGACCCTCCACCAGAGATTATTAAAGTATTAAAACAAAAGAAATCCCTACTGAATATGAGGAGGAGATCAATCACGTGATTATTGAACAAAACTTGCGTATTTGCGAGTTTTGTAAAACACAAATTTTTAATTTTTTTCTTTTCGTAAAGAAACCTGCATATTTGCGAGTTTTTGAACCAAACTTGCATATTTGCTAGTTTTGCAAAAAAACTTCGTGCGTATTTGCGAGTTTTGCAAAACACACACATTTTTATTTTTTGTTGTTGCAGTATGTGGCACATAGGAGCCACCGTAGTTAAGGGAGAAACCTAACACCAATTTAAGGGAGAGACCTAACACCAATTTAGAGACGTAACCTTTATTCATCTCCTTATTTTATAACTCTAACCCCACATAATGCTCAAAGGGTGTATAAGAGCAACACCATCTAGAATTCATTAAACACTATTTGAAGAGTATCCCATCATTTGACTGTAGAAATTGAATAGAATGGAAGTTATCATTGTACAAAACAGTACAAAGTTCACATACAAAAACAAATGCTGAGGGGATTTCTGCTTCTTTCAACAAAGGGGTATTCTTTTTATATCAAACGTCTTCTAAAACCAATAATCAAAATATGGTTAATTATTGGTGAATTGTATTCGAATTGTTTCAGTCTCCAAAATTAATATATGAATGAACTTTAACCTCGAATCAGTAGAATAAACATGCTGTTCAGTCAATCATCCTAATTATGAGGGTCAAACAATGACTTACTTGTGGTTCACCAAATGAAATTCCAATTAGCTGAAATAGTCTTTCAAAAATACTGTTGCAAAGCAATTAATTAATCTTCAAATTAAACGAAATCGTTTAATTATCTGATGGTTTCGGCAATTGCAGTACCATCCTGCACAAAAAATGTTGGCAAATAATCCGAATTTCAAGAGTGACCTCCCAACCAAATTCTCATTTCGAGGTTATTTGTTCAGATGAGCAAATTGATTAATTTGAGTCACCTTATAGTCATGATGGGTAAAAGTAGCCACCTGTATTTCAGTGTAAGGCTTTCAAGATGATTTGTCCCAAAATATTGGTTCCTTGACTATAACCTTATTGGACTTAGAAATTTTAGGGGCTGTCCAGGACTAAGGGAGGGATGGGTTGGATCTTTAATAATTTTTTTCTCCCATAAATTTCATTTCATCAAATTTCGACCAATTTCTATAAAATTCTTGTGGTCTATGCGATAGACTTGTGAAAGTAGGCGATACAAATATATGAAATATATGATCAATTCTGAGATCTGGTTGGAAAAGGGACTGACTGTGACTTATGTGCAAAATTCAATGACTATTTTGTCTTGGTGAAACAAAATGTTCATTTAATCATTTTTTGAGACCAGAAATCTATCAATCTGCTCATTCATATTTCCTTTCTTAACCATTTTTATGTTAAAATCTCGACGTGAGTTGCACTTTCAAGAAATAACATCAAGAATAGGCCTCTACATATGGCTTAACCAATTTTGAGAACAATATAATTTATATCAGTGTTAAAAAAAATGTATTTCCTTCCTTTTTTTGTAAAGTTGGTGAACAAATATTTAACATAGAAATTAATACAAATATATAATAAGTTGAATTTTGCATAATGTTTAAAAATTATATGTTTATTTGTTTATTTATAAACGTTTTGGGTACAACATAAATATTTATTTATTTATTTATTTATTTGACTACTGACGATGGGGCTAATTAAAACAGAGGATTTTTGCGCTAGACTGGACAATGAAATCATCAGCAATATAGACTACTTCGTTTTTAGTAAACATTGTCAATCTAGAACATTCAAGAATAAAGCGATTTTAATAAACACAACACAGACAGTCATTCAAGAGAAATATGGGTTCAGTGTACTCGTTGCAAAGCGTGGGCAAAATGCTGTGTTTTATATTCTTTTTGGCAAAGTAGATGAACAAACATAGGTGATATTTGTGTTTACCACTGACTTTTTCTTTAAAGTATTTGTTGTTTAGACACGTGTTAAAAGCTGTGCAATGAATGGTTCCATCTGTTTCATCTAGCTCTACTATTTTTAAGGCGGGGAAGAATGAAACACAGTCTGTTATGTTCAGTTTTCTTACGTATTACACGTCCTAGTAAATCTGCAAATGCAAACTTGAAGAATGACCAATAGACTATGTTTTGACATAAAAAAAGTATTTCATTGGCGATGTTCAATTGTGCTAACAGGGTCATAAACAAAAAGTGTTTCATTTAACCCCACTCTCCCTTAAGGCAAAATCTAATAGGAAAGATAGAAAGACCTAAAAACTCCGTGTTCTATGTGAGCATGGACTTATAACAAGAGAAGGACTTACAACTAAATTCTAAAGTCTTTTAATACTAATAGTTCTAAAATTGTTTATGTGGTCATTTCCTTGATATAAAGATTGTCTCGCATTTCATTGGATCTTGGTTTATACGAATATTTATGTTTCACACATTGTGGAAAATCTCAGAAATTAGACTTTCAAAACTACTACTTAATGTATTCAAGAAGTCTGATGTCTTGATGCCAGAAAAACTCCGGAAAATGGACAGAAAGGAGAATATCTTGTTCCTCAATTCTGAAAGTTTCAAGGCCGAGGCTGTAGGAGTCCCATAGGAATCAGAGTTTTAAAATTGGCTTCAAAATAAACGGAATATTTTGGAAAACATTTCTGGTTGTTTGTTTAAATCTCAGATGCCAATAAAAGCATGTATTTTTAACTGAGCTTGAGAGAATTTAAAACTGCCTTGTAAAAACTTCAATAAACCGAGACACGCTTTATTTGAATAGATCAATTCTCTTATTACCCGTTACAATTTAAAAGCTTTACATTAAAATCATTATAATTTGAATTACAGTTTTCTTTTCTTTTGTTTCTTTGGATAATAAAATTAGAAAGATAACGTTCTTTAAAATCATCTATTCAGTGTTCCGGTGTTTCGTCACAACTTTTATGACTGGAACTATCTAGAGGATAATCAATAGCTACAGAGCATACAAGCTTTGTTTTATTTATTGTGTGCATTGTGAACCGAATTACCCCTTGAGGCTAACAAAACTAATAGTGTACGAAAGGGGAATTCAGAACTCATAGCAACAGGATATTTGGAACCATCATGACAGCCGAAGTAGCGAGATTTAATTATTTCAAAATAATTAGTGACGTAAGTCGGAATACAGAATAGTCATTGAAGGGTGTCTTTAAATGCAACAAACATGGTAAAGGTAACTTTATCCTTTAGACAAAAATATTTCAGACAGATCTTCTCTAGGCTTAAACACATATTTGCTTGTAGTGTAGACTGGAGCATAGGTTAGTTTTTTGTAAAGTCTGGTTTTTAGTGTTCTCTCTTTGTCTGCATGTCTAAAAATTTGATTGATGTTTTGAGTATTCAATCTGCATTTGTTTGTTGGATGTATTTCGTTCATAAAGTTTATAAGAGAATGTAGTTTTGTTTGTGATCAGCTGAACAAGTGTAGCTTTTCAGTTGTAAAAGATATAGAGACAAGATAACACGTGCGTTTTAACTGGCCTTACAAAACATAAAAATATCGTCGATCAAAGATTCCGATGACGTCACACCCGTGCACAAAAAAGTTTTAGACACAATTTTTATTTTCGTCATCCCATCATCAATATGGCGGACCCCAAAAACGTCAGTTCTCCCCATTGGTTCTCAAGATATTTTCCCTTAAACGGTTCATTCCATTGGGGATGCAATGTAATGTCCCCCTTAAAAAAAATGAAGACGCGTCATTTGTTACTACTAATATACCAATTCCGAAAAACACTTGTCTGCAGCATCGTGGTTTTACGAGCTCCACATGAGAAAATGACCATGAAATTTCTGAAAATGTATCACTCTCTAAAATAAAAGTGGTATGCACACCTCGCTATTAGTATATAGACTAGTATCCTTGGTAAAAACATTTTACAGGTTCATATTCTCCATGAGTTATTGCACCCACCACCTGTGCTTTTCCTACTTCAAAATATGAAAATGACGAAAAATATAATCACAGAATGGTGAAGAGTAAGTATCGCTAAGTTGTAGAGCTTGGACAGCTGATCAAAAGAATGTATGGGATCGTCGGTGTGCAACGTACCGTTACCGAGATATCGTCGATCAAATAGTCTAATGATGTCGCACCCGTCCCCAAAATTTATAAAAATATCGCCAATATCGCGTTCTCAAAGTGACGTCACCAGTCCTTTTATCCACACTGACCGAACTAAAAAGTGGATGCACAACGCGTATTAGTAATGAGACTAGAAAATGGGGTGACCAAAACATAAAATCCCACAATCCAAAAGAATAACCACGTTATAGAACTCGAAATGCTGATCAAGAAAATGTATGTGATCGTCTGTGTACGACGAACCGATGCCAAGATATCGTCGATCAAAAATTCTAATGACCTCACACCCGTCCCCAAAAATTATAGACCCAAATTTTTTCATCACACCATCGCCCATATCGCGCGCCCAAAGTGACGTCAGATATTCCCATGGTTATTTTCCCTAAAATATCGCTTTCTATGTAGGGTACAATGCAATGTGCCATCTGACGTTAAACTCCTTTTATAATACTAATCGCTATTATACTCGCAACTCAGTTACGCACGATCTTAAATATCACCATTTTATTTTCCATAGAAACATTTCGTTCCCAGTCCTTTTATTCAAACTGACTAAAATAAATGTGGGATGCACAATCGCGATTAATATAAGGAGACTAGTATTTCCTAGGCAAAAACATTTTACGGTTCCACTCTCAAGAATAATGATAAGAAATATAAAATGCAACCTAAAAATGTTTCTGTTACATTTTCCCACTATTGAGTGAAACTGTAAAATTGTCTTTGCACGGGATACCTGAATCAAATGTGAATCGTAAAAATATTATACCTGCCCAGGATTCAACCGAAGGCTCATTCCACCAAGAATTCGTTAAATGATTTATCGTAATTGCTTGTACTATGATGTAAAACCATGATTGGCACATATAGAGTCATATAGTCATACAGAGGAGAATACAGAGGAGAAGCACGTACATGATCATCAGAAACAGAAAATAATCTCTTAGAATGTAAAATAGTACTAAGTAACTAAATATCATGTGCTCTGACATTTCCACTATAGAACCAAGATAAGCACCTTGGCCTGAATTCAAAAGGGGAATTCCTAAACGCAAAAACAGCAAACCAAAACAACTAACAGCAATAAATGAAAAGATATATGATAAAATGATATAGATACAGCAATGATCAATGTAGGTAAAGAGTAAAATGGAAAGATCTTAGTGTTCTCCCTACACCCTCCTCCCTTTCCCATTAACAAAAGAAAAAACAAACAACAAATCAGGAATAATAGCAATAATATCATAGCTTAAAGGACGAAAGAAAATCCCAAAAATCTTGGGATGTGTTGTGGTCAGTTATAATTCTCTTGACATGGTTAGTGTTGTGGTTAGGGGGTAGAGGGTAGAGGGTAGAGGAGAGGGATTATCGATCATCATTAAAACCACACCATCTCACTCCAAAATATCAACATATACATGGTAATACATAATATGAAGAGCTATAACTTCTTGACTCAGTCACAAAAAATGGCTTGAAAAATTACAACAATAACACAACAGCAAGAATATCTCAGCGTAACACAAAACCATTTACTACTGTTTCACATGCAAAAAAACCCCTTAGAAACAATAATTTAGCTCAAAACATGTCGATAATGTTTCCCACATTGTCGAAATGATGGCAACGGAGCAACCATTTTTAATCACTGTCAAAAAAAATTGAATGCCACTTCGTTAATTAAAAACCATTTGCTACCATTTGAAATCTTCTTCTGTGCATATAGTCAAAAGAAAAAACAAAAAAACCCCAACATTTTACAGGTTAATTTTTCCCATTAGTTGTCGCCCTCACCACCCGTGCTCTTCCTCTTTTAAAATATAGGAGTGGCGAAAAATAAGATCACATAATTGCTAAGAATAAGTATCAATAAGTTCTAGAAGTTCAAAAAATTTCCATGGTTACAAAAAAACAAAAACATTGTGGGTCAAAAGTTAAAAAACACATAATATGTTGGTTTGATTGTTTAACCCACAATGTTTTTGTTTTTGTGTAACCATGGAAATCTTTTTAGAACTTCTATTATTATTTTTTTGAATTTCCGCAAAATATGGTTAAACTTTTGATATAGAGATAAAAAGCCGCACAAATAACCACACAACCCATTGTGTTGAGCATTCATGGCCATTTTAAATTACGTTTTCTTGGACTGCTATCAGACAATACTTTTTCTGACAATTCAACGTATGTAATGATCATACAGACGTCTATATTGAAAATACGCGCCATTTCTACATCGAATGATTAAATGTTAGGGGTGATCACATGAGAAAATTCAGCCCGGTCAAGCGCCAGCCCGCTAAACCGAGATCTCGCTATCATTAAAAAACTCTTATAAATTTAGATGTGTGATCACAGGAGAAACGAGCCAGCCCGCTTTGCCGAGATCTTGCCTTGTCTAACCAAGATCTTCGGCAAAGCGGGCTGAAATTTATTCATGTGATTGCGCAACCGGGCCAGCCCCAACCTCGTACCCAGGGTCTCTTGCCTTTTCGATATACGGATGGCGGCAAAGAAGACCCTGGTGAACGCTACTTAAATAAGGAATTTCATTGGCTAAAACTATTACAACGACCACAGGAATTTTCGAGTAAAAAATTGTTCGAGTGAAATAATAATAATAATAGTAATAATAATAGTCTTTTATTATTGTTTTAAACAGGTTAAATGCATACGCACAGTACTTTAAATAAACCGCAGTCATAGGGAATTTTTCTCTTTCCTCGTTTAACTTTATTGCTAACGGTCTTAAAATTTCATGGTAATGTCATAATTGTTTGACAGTCTTCTTTTTACCAGAAGACATACATTCTTTCTGTTTGGAGAAACTTACACTATTATGGTTCGATATTTTGAGAGTTCGAATTACGGAGGTTCATTTACAAGGAAATAATAGGTGAAGGGACATTGAAATTCGTTCGAATTAGAGGGAGTTTGAATTATGTTCTATAAAGCTTGTAAATACGTTTAAAATGGCGAAGGCTTATTTTACAAAGAAATAGTGAATTTTTTTTTCATTTCCCCGCCGGTAGTTATTTAGTTTATCGGTTAAAAAATTTGGTGGGAAAGTTCAACCGGTAAAAATAAGTAATTTATAAGACACTCGGAAAGTATGACCTGTAACGTTCCTAGCGTAAATTGTTAAAGGCTGAAGGCTCCTAGTTTTAATAAATATGCAAAACCGATAAAAAGATATTAGCTGAAGTCACATGCTTCAAAAAATAAATAATAGATATCGCGATTTAAGTCAATGACTTCTGAGACGAGGATCAATAGAATTCTATATATAGCGCGAAGATTTAAATTTGATTAATATACGGCCACCAGAAAATTCAAGGCGCATGGGGACAAAAGAAACTTCATCGTTGTTATTCTATCTCTTTTCGTATTTCTATGCTCTGGGTAGCAAATAGAGACCTCTAAGTCTGAGAAACTTTTAGATGTTATTATAGACACTTACTTAATCTCTTTGTACCAAGGCAAATCAAAAACCTATTGCCTTGTCCATAATATCTTCACACAGTTGGATATGGAACAAAAACACTGTCATACCTAGGACCTAAACTCGGGAAAATCTAAAGAACTTATATGAAGAAAAACCAGCCATGTTGAATTACTACACAGTTCATTCAAGCCAGAATAATTCACATATATCTTAATAAACCCATTTCTCTGGATTGTCAGTTAATACGGCTAAAATGTTGGTACTGATGTCGAACTAAACCTTTAAGAACAAATAAATGCTTTTGTATCTGTTCTCTAAGTTCATTCCCAGTACTAGATTCAATTGAGCATAATTTTGGAAGAAT
The DNA here is from genome assembly GCA_039566895.2 of Turritopsis rubra. Classification (NCBI taxonomy): domain Eukaryota; kingdom Metazoa; phylum Cnidaria; class Hydrozoa; order Anthoathecata; family Oceaniidae; genus Turritopsis; species Turritopsis rubra. The sequence goes on from CM077630.1 coordinate 14,825,605, forward strand.
GACATTCTGAATAGATCCTGCCCAGGATGGTGATCACTGAGTTGCATCAAACCAGAATCTTTCACCAGTTCAACATTGCTAATACGGCCTCCATATGCTTCCGACAAAAAAGAAACAGCGCCATATGGTGTATATGCTATTAAAATCTTAACAGTAGAGTGTTTCTTGTAATTAGAATATACTTTGGCCCTAGCATCTAACTTTTTTGGTCGTTCAATGAAAATTTCCGTACAATCAATTATTCCAGTTAGTCGAGGAAAATACTGTCGAAATATGTTAGGCAGTGTTCTAACGCTGGCATCGTGATCTGGCCATTTGATAAGAAATTTCATTTTTACGTACATTAACTCAATCCATTTCCAAAAAAAGTCATTGAGAGATGTTTTGTTGCTGTTGAACTGATCAGTGAGACAAAACATGGTGCATTGAGTCTTAGTTTCACAAGAGTCATTAACAACTGATCTTTGTATGTCACTGGAGATTTATTTATGTTTGGTAAATGTGGTGTTATGTAACCATATATTATGTCAAAACATTCAATCTTGATCCCAGTGTAAAATTTAAGTTTGTCAGGTGATCTTTTATTGTTTCGTAAGATAATATATGTGATTTCATTTTATCAATTGTTTTGATGTTATCAAGCTTCTCCAACTTCAATGAAGTGACCTCACGTTTTAATTTTTTAATTTCATGCCTGTACTGAACATCATCCGGAGACTCCGCTGCTTTTGAACTTGATTTCAGCAGCACTTAAGTCCATCTGTAGTGGTGTCACATTGAAATCAATCTTACTGAGGGGAGTTTTGGGCAGAGTACTTTCTAGAAAAGAAGTATCCAAATTTGTTGTACTTGGAGTAGTTGGTGTTTCTAATTTGGCTCTTTTTCTGGCTGACTCATACCTCCTTAGCTTCACATCACCATTGTTCTCTTTGAAAACAAACACAGTTGGGACGAAATCTGGGTGGTCAGGGTCAGTGGAGGGTTTTTTGGACAAAAAGTGCTCTCCACAAAGGTAAACATTTTTACTCGTTGGATTCCAAGTGGTACCATCCTTGTTTACTCGTTTACAAGCAACAATCCATCTCTTTCTACGTTCAGGGTTGTTGTTGGGAAAACGGTAAAAGCTGGGCTTGTTTTCCATCATATTATGGTTTGTACACCCATAAGCAGCACAACTTAAAGGCATTTTTATTACTCCAATGCAATCAAATATGCGTTCATCAATGTGTTTCAGAGCTTAAATGGTACCATTTTTTTAATGTTTTCACTGCAGCCAAAAAGTGTGTTTTGTTCATATTTTGTCTATTTTGTTCAACATACTTATGTACAGCACTATAACTCCTCAGAAAGTCAACAGAAAAAAAAATCCAATTAATACTAATCAAGATGCACTATTATGCACATGTTGAAGAAAATGAATTAATCATTTAAACAACAGTAAAACAAAAAAAGAACAAACAGACAAAGGTTTACAAAACATATAATCAAACATACAAAGTTAAATAGGAATTTTGTTTGCTTTCAGAGGAAATCTGAAGAAACATGCATACTCCTGCTTGTATTAAGTTACTCATGACCAGCGGCGGATCTCTTTTTTGGTAAATTTCGACAGACCCTCTGGATCCGCCTCTGATGACTGTATGAGAGATCTGCATCTGCGTATCTGCATGTATGATAATTTCCAATCTTTTTTTTGTGTGTGTGTGTGTTTACACATACATGGCAGTTGACGTGCTAACACCCTTTATATCTAATAAATGACTTTCAAATGTTTTCATCAGGTTAATTGCAGGTTACCCTGCGTAAAATACAGATCAAGTGCTAATGGCTATTAAAAAAATCTTACTTAATGTTCATTCTCAAGAGAGCATATGTATATTCAAGGTCAGCTTTTGCTAGTAGTAATGGTAGCATTGGTAGCATTCTTATATTATTTTCCTTTTTTTTTTGCTTATGTATTAATGAAGCAACTGTATCTACTAATGATAAATAAATTTCTTATATTCTAGTCAAAAAAGTGGAGGAGTCCAACATTTATGATCTTCCTTTTCAGTCTTAAGTGTCGATTAGGTTACTTGCACATTTTCCTTTTCTACTTAAAATGACTAAACTCTCCCCCACAAATTTGACTCAGCTCTAGCTACGCCCTCTGGAGAGAGAAATTAATGGCAAGTTTTAAAGTCTAAAATGAGCATTTAAAGCAAAAAGAACACAAATATTCATACGTCCACTAGAAAGTCATCTATAAATGAACTATATACAAAAATGGTTGAATTGGATGATGATACACTGCTATGCACCAGAACTGTTCTGAAAGAATCGATGTGACTGTTCTATTTTCCATACAATAGACGGGGTAAATATTGTTTACGTTTTTACTGAAAAGGGACCCGATGTTTAGCTGGTGGTTTAATAACGAATATGAGCTCTGATTAGCTATTTATTTTTCCATGTTGAATATTCTGGTGAAAACACTTCCACAAACTAGCCACGTGCATATATCCATCACCACCACAACTTCTCTGCTCGACGATGTATGGATAATTTGATGAGATAATACTTAGCTTATACACCTAGTATGCCAAACGATTTACTAAGAAAATATCAAGAATATGTGACAGTCGACTTCAGAACCGCTTCTGTAATCTAACCGGTAGCACAAAATCTGATGAGATAGCCTTTTCACACATTTCTTCCATACTAAAAACGAAAACGAAAGATCAATGCCTTGCATCCATCGAGAAAATTGTGGTCAAAGACTGTATCGATTCCGTAAATTAATGTCGCGCGAAGAGTTTTTTCAAAATATGACTTATGAGTTCTGAACGGCTCTGTCCTAAAAGCTCTATAATGGAGCGCTATGTGATTTTGAAATGAAAATAAGAAGGGAGGAGAACTCTTTAAAAAGTGTTATAGGGTTACTTTTGGGAAAATTTGGAGGCGGCTAGAGCGCCTGCTTGCCCATAGTTTCTCACACCTACAAAAATCGATCCAATAATTTCAATAAGTGCAACGATGGACAATTTTCTACCAAATAATCGCATATAGGTTGAAAAATATCTGCCATACATAAATATTGTGCTCATAATCATTATTGCTCACCATATTTTCTGCTGTGGAACTTATACTTCAAGTCGGAAAGTCACGACATAAAATATCGGAATCGGCAGCCATTTTGGTCACCGATCTCGGTAAAAGATCAGTGAAAAGCATCAAGACGACTTGTTTGTTAGAGAAAACGATTGGTTTTAACGTTCAGTCCTGTGCTTTTAACTCATTTTCATCATTTTCAATCATTTAAATCAACCAAAAGAGGGAAAAGAAGAAACAGTAAATTAAAACGAAAACGAAATGGAAACGGAAGCATTAGGTGTTGGGTAAAAATTCAATTTAAATAAAGAGAACATCAAGGCAGAGAATCATGTGATAAGGGGCACATCAAATCTCCCAGACAACTTAAGATGCGAAATAATAGCCTTCAGATCGATTAATATCCATACTAACATTTTCATCACCATAAAGAAGTAAAGATACCTTAAGTTCATTCGTGAGACCTAAGATCATCCGTGAGACCATTCGTGAGACCCTATACCGCAAGTATTTCTGAGATCTGAATAAAAAAGACAGAGTAAGGGGAAATGGGAAGTTGACTCAATTTCAGGAAGCCCACAATTGCACATCAGATTAAATGTATCGGCAAAAGGGAGGGCGCTTATTCAAGAAATACAGTAAGCGGTATTGTGAAATATTGTGAAATGCATCAATGCTGGTTCGAATCCAATAGCGGATTATTTTCAAATTTTGCTTTTGCGTAAATGCATGCACTCATGACTTTAATCAGGTTTAGTGTAACTTACAATTACTTTCTCGTAACATTCTGCAAAAAAAATAAAATAACCTCTGAACGGATTTGAACCACCAAGTTCTCGAAAAGAAATTCAACACCTTAACCCACTCGGCCATGCAGAACTGCTTAAAATCAATAAATCATTCAGTCAGACTACACAACTTTAAATAATACACGAAAACGCATATTTTTTTAGCATTTTCTGAACATTTCCTTTTTTACTTTACTTCGCCGAAACATACATAGATACAATTAGTTGTCAGCATCATTACATGCAATTGTAATAGTTGTTAGAACATGCAAACTGAACGTTCTCTACTCTATTTGTACAATATCAAAAAAGTCATGTGATATAACATATAACATAACATGTTGCTTACAAGTATCTTCTATTATTCTAAATCCAGGGAGAATAGCAAAATAGCAAATATATTATTGAAAACGAGGCGGAGAGGCCAGAATACGGTGTTAAAAGAGAAAGTCGGGACATTAATGTTTTCGATACCTTCCTTAGGCGTATCGATTAATTTTTTAGGTAAGCAAAACCGCAAAACTCCTGCTTTTTGGAGGAGAAACCCTCTAGGGTCAAGTGAATAACGAAACCCTAGAGGGTTTATTGTTTTACCTGCAGCAGCAGACTGCCACAGGAGCCAAACGCGGCGAGCGTACAGTTGATGTTTTATCTTGAGCTCTATTGTATAAGACATCAACTTACTCACCGCTTCAATTTATATTTCACAAGCTTTCGCAGCAATACCCAACTCATCTACATATTTGATTCTACTTGTGGCGTGTGTGCAGGAATATTTTTTTTTAATCACATCTTAACTTTTCTTTCATAATTTTTTAAAAGGTTGTTTCTTTCTTATTCTGTGTCTTTCCTGAGTGGCTTCGTTTACGGCAGCAAGAACGTCCCCTTCTTTTCGCATTTTCGCATTTCCGCAAATTCTTTTCGGTCATGAACGTATCTGGGTGATCGGGGCCCAGTGCCGATTCTCTTGATTTCAACACTGCCACGTACATTTCGATAGCCTCGTCGAATTTCCCTTTCGAGTCCAACGAACTTGCTATGTTGTGCTTCGTGGTCAACGTATCAGGGTGATCGGGGCCCAGTGCCGATTCTCTTGATTTCAACACTGCCACGTACATTTCGATAGCCTCGTCGAATTTCCCTTTTTTCATTAACGAAGTTGCTATGTTGTTCTTCGTGGTCAACGTATCAGGGTGATCGGGGCCCAGTGCCGATTCTGTGGATTTCAACACTGCCACGTACATTTCGATAGCCTCGTCGAATTTCCCTTTCGAGTCCAACGAACTTGCTATGTTGTTCTTCGTGGTCAACGTATCAGGGTGATCGGGGCCCAGTGCCGATTCTCTTGATTTCAACACTGCCACGTACATTTCGATAGCCTCGTCGAATTTCCCTTTCGAGTCCAACGAAGTTGCTATGTTGTGCTTCGTGGTCAACGTATCAGGGTGATCGGGGCCCAGTGCCGATTCTCTTGATTTCAACACTGCCACGTACATTTCGATAGCCTCGTCGAATTTCCCTTTTTTCATTAACGAACTTGCTATGTTGTTCTTCGTGGTCAACGTATCAGGGTGATCGGGGCCCAGTGCCGATTCTGTGGATTTCAACACTGCCACGTACATTTCGATAGCCTCGTCGAATTTCCCTTTCGAGTCCAACGAACTTGCTATGTTGTGCTTCGTGGTCAACGTATCAGGGTGATCGGGGCCCAGTGCCGATTCTCTTGATTTCAACACTGCCACGTACATTTCGATAGCCTCGTCGAATTTCCCTTTTTTCATTAACGAACTTGCTATGTTGTGCTTCGTGGTCAACGTATAAGGGTGATCGGGGCCCAGTGCCGATTCTTGGGATTTCAACACTGCCATGTACATTTCGATAGCCTCGTCGAATTTCCCTTTTTTCATTAACGAAGTTGCTATGTTGTTCTTCGTGGTCAACGTATCAGGGTGATCGGGGCCCAGTGGCGATTCTTGGGATTTCAACACTGCCACGTACATTTCGATAGCCTCGTCGAATTTCCCTTTCGAGTCCAACGAACTTGCTATGTTGTGCTTCGTGGTCAACGTATCAGGGTGATCGGGGCCCAGTGCCGATTCTCTTGATTTCAACACTGCCACGTACATTTCGATAGCCTCGTCGAATTTCCCTTTTTTCATTAACGAAGTTGCTATGTTGTGCTTCGTGGTCAACGTATCAGGGTGATCGGGGCCCAGTGCCGATTCTTGGGATTTCAACACTGCCATGTACATTTCGATAGCCTCGTCGAATTTCCCTTTGTTGTCTAAGGACAATGCTATGTTGTGCTTCGTGGTCAACGTACCAGGGTGATCGGGGCCCAGTGCCGATTCTTGGGATTTCAACACTGCCACGTACATTTCGATAGCCTCGTCGAATTTCCCTTTCTTGTCTAAGGAGAATGCTATATTGTGCTTCGTGGTCAACGTTGATGGGTGATCGGGGCCCAGTGCCGATTCTTGGGATTTCAACACTGCCACGTACATTTCGATAGCCTCGTCGAATTTCCCTTTCGAGTCCAACGAACTTGCTATGTTGTGCTTCGTGGTCAACGTATCAGGGTGATCGGGGCCCAGTGCCGATTCTCTTGATTTCAACACTGCCACGTACATTTCGATAGCCTCGTCGAATTTCCCTTTTTTCATTAACGAAGTTGCTATGTTGTGCTTCGTGGTCAACGTATCAGGGTGATCGGGGCCCAGTGCCGATTCTTTGGATTTCAACACTGCCACGTACATTTCGATAGCCTCGTCGAATTTCCCTTTTTTCATTAACGAACTTGCTATGTTGTTCTTCGTGGTCAACGTATCAGGGTGATCGGGGCCCAGTGCCGATTCTTGGGATTTCAACACTGCCACGTACATTTCGATAGCCTCGTCGAATTTCCCTTTCTTGTCTAAGGACAATGCTATGTTGTGCTTCGTGGTCAACGTATCAGGGTGATCGGGGCCCAGTGCCGATTCTCGTGATTTCAACACTGCCAGGTACATTTCGATAGCCTCGTCGTATTTTCCATTCCTTTGTAACAGCATAGCTTCGATATTTGTCCAACGGTATGATTCATTCGGTAATATTCTCTTGCACTGCTTTATGAAGTTCGTCGCTGATTTGAGTTTTCCACCGTTTACTGCGGCAACTGCTGCACACTGTATGACCTTGTAAATTAAATTTGATGTTTGGAGTTTGGAACTAACTTTATCTATTGATGAGAAAATATGTTGCAACCACATGTCTCCAAAAGTTTGGTGATCCTTCTTATCAATCGTGTCTATCAAGTTTTCACACATACGAAATAAGTCATTTGTAAGTGATACTTGTTCGTTATCGGTTAACCTGTCTCTTATAACTTGTTGTACCAGATTGTGTATATTTATGACGAAGCTTTTATTCCCATTTGCCAGTTGAGTTGTTAAATCAATCAGAGAATACTTTCTGAGGTTATACAAGGACTCTTTCAGTTGAAGTTCTTCGACACCTTCCAAACGTGCAAGAAGTTCTTCAGCGATACATTTGCCATCCATCAAGGAAAACATCCGCATTAGTCTTATTGCAAGTGTGTCCGTACGTATATGATCGAAAGCCATTTCCCATGTTGTTAACACTGTTTTTGTATTTTTATTCATGTCGTCTTGATCTACACTGGACCACAGTTGGTTAAACTTGGCCTCGTGATTCTTCAAGAATACACTAATGCTAATGTTTCTGGTTTTGATATAAGAACAAGCCAATTGAAACGCTATAGGTAACGAGCTGAGAGCCTTGATCAAATTTTCGCAATCGGCAGAGTTTATATCGTCCCCAAGTTCTCCTTTAAAGAATTGCAACCCTTCATTTAAATCCAACGGCAGCAATTCAAGTTGCTCACGTTTAGAAAATTGGAATTGTGTCGTTATAATTATTTTACACATGCCATTGGATGTTGGCAAGTAATCGTTTAAAAGGTCTGGTTTGTCTCCATTGTCAAAAACAACCAAACAATTTTTCGTTGAGATGAAATTGTAAATCTTGGCTACGAGCGTCTTAATTGACAGATTAGTTTCATTTGCAGATATGAGGCCAACATATTTTGCGAAACCCACAAAAAAATCTTCTAGGGTTCCTTCTGATTCAGAATTGATAAATAGAATGTTTTCATACTGTTTGTCATAATTCCCACAAAACTTTCTTATCAATTCTGATTTCCCCACTCCTGATAGTCCTTTCACGACAACGATATCATGAACTTGAAGGGCGGCATGTAGCTGTTTTAGTTCCTGTTCTCTACCAACAAAATTTTTTATTGGTTCTTTTAATCCGAATTTAAAGTTGCCGACATCGTTATAAACGATGCGGTTTTTTAAAATGCTCCACCGATCATCAGACATTCCCATGTCTTTAAACCACTGTTCAAAGCTGTTTTGAATTTTGTTATGATCAGCTTTTGATATGGCTTTTCCAACGTGTGCTACCTGATTTCTGAGTTGATTGCATCTGTTGATTAGATCCGTTTCCGCTGTGCTTAACTGACATATATTCCTTAGCAGTATAAGCATCAGGGTTATGTCAAAAAGATTAGAATCAGTCTCTCCATTTTGGGGAAAGAGAAGGTTCCATTGGTCATCTTTTATTATCCCTCGTTTCTTCAACTTCTTCAGTTTCTTCTCGAACGATTTGAACAACTTGTAAAGCTTTACTTTATCTTTAGTTATATGCTGGTGCATAAAATCTCGTAGCATATTTGCCATATTCCACTCATAATTATGTAATTCGAAATGTATTCTTTCATCAGCGATAGAGGAAGCTGACCTGAAAAATAAAAAAAATACAATAATGAGACTGATATTTTGAAAAAACGGAATTTGAAGATTGCAAAAGACCGGAAATAGGATAAAAGCGGAATAAAAGATTGCGAGATGCGAACATTAATTTCGCAATTTTTTGTTCCGCATTTTCGTTAGTTCCCTTAGGTAATGTAATAAAAGTCTTTCTAATGGCGTATTTATTTTTGAAAGTTTTTGGATATCTGTAAAAGCAACCGACTTTGTTTTTCTTACGGTCCCTAGACATTTTCGGCATATTTCGCGTATTCCATTATCTGAATAGAGCTGTTTACAAGCGTTCAAAGATTCAGGAAGAACGTTTCTGTTTTGAATGAAGGAATCGCATCATAAGCGTGGAAAAAACGTATTCTCAAAGACAATAAGGCACTGCATTAAGGTAAATCAATTATTTTCTTAAGTTTCTTTTATCTGCATCACTGCCTTATCGAAGAAACAATTTAGTGTGAACAACGTTGTGGTGCTAGGATGTTTTTACTCTAATTGAGCTTTCCTTAGGGTAGGACTGAGTATTATATAAGAACCAGAGTATTATACATCTTTAATGTAAACAGTTGCCATGGTTTTATACTTACAGATTTTTTTAATGAAGGTGAAGTTATTTTTTTTAAGAACTGAAACGAATTGTATCCTTTCTTATTTTGTATATTGGTTCTTGGCACCCTTTTAGTCAATGATTTAAAGGATCATTGAATATTGCTCTATGTATAATGTTTTTTCACAAAATTTTCAAGAACACTTTCAAATATTCTATAATATTTTGAAAAATGGTATTGTGTATTGTAGTCCAGGCATATGAGTTGAAAATCCCACCTTTTTAGGGAGAAATTTCTTTTAATATGTCCATATTCTCATACCTATGGAAAACTAATTTCAAGTGGTTCTCAGTCCAGATGTTTAAAAAGCATGAAAAATAAGCCTGGGGTGGGTCAATTCAAATTACGATATCTCACTGAATATTTGTTTTTGGAAAGTTTTGAGTTAATAGCTTTTATAGTTGGTATTTTACCGAGCGGAATATTGAAAATTTCGAATAAAAATTTTTTGCAAAAAATAAGCAAAATATGGCCATTGGTGCTTATAATAATTTACATGGAAGAACATCTATTGGTATTTCCTGGTGGTAATACATGTAGAAATAACATTGAGACATAGACATAGATATAGACTGAACAAACGTTTTGGAAACTCTATAATGATCATGTCTTCCAAAAATAATGACTCTTCTGTTGTTATCAGTAAAGATTGTATTCATTCTTTTGTTACTTGCACACCTGAAGAAACTTTAGAAAAAGCAGCAACGATTATAGCGGATGACACGTACGAAATTTTTTAAAGAGTGTCCGGAAATGTCTTGGCCACCAAGCACGGAAGAAATTTCCAAAGAAGAACGGAAACCAGCTTTATACCAGTATAACTACGTCACATCATTCCAAAAAAGATTGAATAAAATCATTTGCTTGTGACCTTACGCATGGTATGACCAATGGTAAAGTAATACAGTTAAAACGTTTTTTGTTAGCTACTGGACTGTACGATCTAACCGGCTCTAGAAAAGTTTAAGATATCGTCAACAGTTTGGGACACTGTTTATCTTATAACACAACTTGTGATATTAAAACTGCAATCACTGAAAGTGTTTTGAAGCAAGCCAAGAAATCAGACATCCTCCATTGAAACCATCAAGCCTAGAATTTATCACGCCAACTTTTTCTGGGTTGACAATTTCGATGTTCAAATAGATTCGTAAGCAGGAGGTGGATCAGTAAACACCACTCACTTGATGGCTTTCCAAGAACGTGTTGAAGGTAGAACACCAGCAGTTGAAAAGCAACATGGAAGAGGCTGATACTAAATGTATCCTCCATGCATATCATGCCGTTGTGGAAACAGAAGGCAAAGTAATTATACGAAATACCTCTGGCGACACTGACATTTTAGTTTTATTTTCATTGAGGATTCCAACAACCGTGTTTATTATGAATCTTTTGGTTTGGAAAAAAACAGAAAAGGTGAATGGCTCAGTAGTTGAACAAAACTCGCCGAAAGAATTATTATGATAATATCCTTTTCTTTTTTTTTTTTTTACCAAAAACTGGTATTTTCTTGAATTTTTGAATATTCCGGTCTGTAAAATACCAACTACAGGAGTTTTTTATTGAAACTTTTTGAACAACTAATAAAATACTAAACATTATGTCAAAGTATCTAGCATTAACAACAATTTTTGAGTGAGCTATGTCAAATTCAGTTACCCTACACCCTAGCAAATACTGTATGTCTGGAAATTACACTATGCTTCCATTTAAGGCTTTCGAGACTTGTTTCAAAACATTTTTACCTGAAAATCTATAAAAATGTTATGGTATGAGTCATAGGTATGAGAATATGGACATATTAAAAGAAATTTCTCTCTAAAAAAGTGGGATTTTCAACTCACATGCCTGGACTATTAGTCCATATACATACATTTTACGAGAACCCTGATTTCCTTGTTCAGAAAAGAAGGACGAATGTAATTAAATTTCCTGCTTCCAAAATTAAATATTTTATTTGCATCCTGATGCTGATACTGGAATTTCATATGTTTTCAAGATTTATTTGTTTACAACATACTTCAGCACTCAACGAAAAATCTTCACTTGTTCGTATGACATAGCAATTACAAATGTTCTTAATTTCCTTTCGAAATACTATGTTTTTATGTTTTTATCTTTTCATATTGCATTTTTATGTTTGTCAAGCATTTCTAAACTATTTGAATATTTTGTAACGGCAATTAAGTAACATCAGTATATACTGCTCAATGTGAAAATAAACAAAATTAAAATCCATAAAAAGGAGGCAAAACCTTAGGGACTAACTCCATAGCGTTTTCCTAGATAGATTCTTTACGTAGTGAACGGTGCTTAAAATGTCGGCAATACAAAAAAGGGTTCTCAGTATTTCCATCACTATTTTCATGCGACTATCAGATTCGTGTTTGCGTCTAACAAGCCATCATGAAGTACACGTTTTTATAAAAGCAACAAACTTGAGACTCAATGTAGCTTAAGTTCCTATTTTTTACAGGCCGATTTGTTGCTTACTTGTTGCTTGTTGACTATCAATCTGAGAAGACAAAACTTGCGTGTTTGTCTGTTCGTGTGGAACAGCGCGGGTTTTTATACAACTAATGAAACTTTTGTTACACGTTTCTCATCGGCAAGCAAAAAGTCCATTGTTGCTCTTTTTATTTAAGTGTTAGGTCTTGTTCCCGATTTAATTGTTTGTTTTATTGCAGTTGAGCATGCAGTTGAGCCTGGACTGTTGCTTAAAGCTAGAGTTTGCTGAAAAAACTTAATTAAAATAAGAAATCTTACGTGAGTGGAACGGCAAGTTGGGAATTGGAAGCCATCTTTAAATAGTCACAAGATGCTAACACTGATAAGTACCGTTGTTGTTATGAGTCAACTGCTGTAAAGAAAAATATAAGCATTTTGTTCATATTATTTATGACTTTAAGATTAGAAACTTTCGCTTAAGAAATATTTTAAAACGTGAAATCACGAATCGTTTTTCACCTCAAAAACATTAATTATTATATGTCAAAATGTTTGGCTTCCCGAAATTTGTGCTAAAAATTGTAATTCGCGAAACTTAAAGCCACATATTTCGCAAATTCTTTTCCTCTCGAAACTTTCTTTCTTACCTTAGTAGAACGGAAAATTTTAAAGTTGTCACTCTATCTTTCAATGGTCAGAAGACGCTATCAGTGCATATAACTGCTATTTAAGAAACTGGTGAAGTTGATGTTGGTGATGATAGTGTTGTTGTTGATGTTGGGATAACGATGATCAACACAGGAGCTTTACGATATCAGTTGCTATAAAGAAAAATAACGAGAATTTTATTCTTCTTAATTATCAATAATAATTATGTATTTCAATGTTTAGTAAGATGCTATAATGGAGAACTATGGTCAAATCTTACATAATAGAAGTGGGAAATTTGGAATTAGCACCCCAGCTTTAAATGCTGAGAAGGTAGCTGTTGGTGGAGGTGGTATTGAGAATGAGTTAAGGAACAGTTGCTTTTCGATTTCTTCGCCTACAAACAAAAAAAATGTTAAAAATGAAATGCAATGTAAGAAGAAGCATATGAACCTTTTCATATACTACGTCTGAGCATCCATTTTCATGGTTTTAATCTTAACAATAACTACGTATTTAAATGAAAAGGACTCAGGGATACCAATGAAACCAAAGAATGGAAAGAGAAATCCTACCAAAGTAGAGTAGAAAATTTGTAATCAGCAACCTATCTTTCAATACTAAGAACACCACTATTGATATAGCTGTTGCTGTTGTCGGTGGTGGTGGTGATGACAGTATCGTTGTTTCTGTTGAGATACAGATAATAAACAGGAGCCTTACAATCTCAGTTGCTAAAAAGAAAAAGACAATGAGAACTCCTTTATTATTATTTTATTAATAACAATGTATTGAGAGGATACACATTTTATAGCGGTTGCTAGGGGTTCGCACAGTAAAGACACGAGAGTTGGGCGATTAAGGGAGGATGTATACAAACACTATGACTGATACAATCTGTCAACCAGGACAGTTTCTTATAACTACAGGCAACTGAACTAACTCTCAACAAAGATAGTGTCTAACATATTGCACCCCATCAACCTGTAATATTCTAAGCAAACAACCAAAAGAAGTTTAACAACGTAGGATATTAATAAAAAACGTGTTAAGCCAAGATATGGCTAATGAACCACTGAGTTGCAAATAAATCCATGTCAAAATTAACTAAAAAACTGACTGAGTGCCAAATATTGCATTTACTGTAAATAATAACTACAACGCCAAAAAGCAGAAACAATAAAATAACCAGACTAATGGGAAGGCAGCCAAAATTAAGGACAAAACTGATAACGTGTCTACAGACTACATATTCATTTGATTAAGCAAATAGAGCAGAAAAAAGCATTGCATCTCTTGTGACATTATATCACTGACAGAATAGTTCTCCTGAAGTCTCAGGGGATCCACCTTGCCAATAAAAAAAATAGAAAGAAATATCTTACCCAAGTGGAGTGGGAAATATGCAATTGGAACTCTATCTTTCAATGTTCAGAAGATGCTATCACTGCTATTTATGTAGCTGTGTCTTGTTGTTGTTGTTGTTGGTGGTGGTAATGATAGTATTGTTGTTCTTGAGATACAGATAATTAAACGGAGCCTTACGATTTTAGTTTCTAAAAAGAAAGAGATAATGAGTAGACGGTAGACTTGAACAATTTCAGATACTAAAATAATATCAGTAAAATACTTTCAATATACCATAGTTATTATTGCAAATGTTATGCTCAAAGCTCAGTGATCTAGTTTGCAGATAAAACCAAATAATGGATAGAGTAATCTTACCTAATTGGACGGGAAAATTGGAAATTGGCACCCTATCTTCCTATGCTGAGAAGGTACCTGTTGGTGGAGGCGGTGGTGGTATTGAGATTGAGTTAAGGAACAGTTGCTTTTCGATTTCTTCTCCTACAAACAAAAATTTCTTCTTAATAACGAATTGATGAGATATGCATTTCAATGTTTAGTATGCTGCTATTAATATGCATCCTGTTAAAAATGAATTGAAATGAAAGAAGCATATGGACTATTTCATAAACTACGTCTGAGCATGCATTGCCATGGTTTTAATCCTAACTATAACTATGTATTTAAATAAAAAGAACTCAAATATTCCAATAAAACCAAAAAATGGAAAGAAAAATCGTACCTAAGCAGAGTGGAAAATTGGCAAACAGCAACCTATCTGTCAATTCCAAGAGCACCGCTATTTATGTAGCTGTTCTTGTTGTTGTTGTTGGTGGTGGTGATGACAGTGTTGTTGTTGTTCTTGAGATACAGATAATCAAGAGGAGCCTTACAATTTCAGTTGCTAAAATGAAAAAGATAATGAGAGTCATCTTATTATTATTTTATTAATAATAATGTATTGAGGAGACATATTTTATTGCGATTGCTACTTTCCAATTATTAATTATCTGATGAGGGGTTAGCGCAGTAAAGACACAATAGTTGGGTGATTGAGGAAGGATGCACACAAACTCAATTACTGATACAATCTGTCAACCAGGACAGTTTCTTATAACTACAGGCAACTGAACTAACTCTCCACAAATACAGTGTCTAACATATTGCACCCCATCAACCTATAATATTCTAAGCAAACAACCAAAAGAAGTTTAACAACGTAGGATATTAATAAAAAACGTGTTAAGCCAAGATATGGCTAATGAACCACTGAGTTGCAAATAAATCCATGTCAAAATTAACTAAAAAACTGACTGAGTGCCAAATATTGCATTTACTGTAAATAATAACTACAACGCCAAAAAGCAGAAACAATAAAATAACCAGACTAATGGGAAGGCAGCCAAAATTAAGGACAAAACTGATAACGTGTCTACAGACTACATATTCATTTGATTAAGTAAATAGAGCAGAAAAAAGCATCGCATCTCTTGTGACATTATATCACTGACAGAATAGTTCTCCTGAAGTCTCAGGGAATCCACCTTGCCAATAAAAAATATAGAAAGAAATATCTTACCCAAGTGGAGTGGGAAATATGCAATTGGAACTCTATCTTTCAATGTTCAGAAGATGCTATCACTGCTATTTATGTAGCTGTGTCTTGTTGTTGTTGTTGGTGGTGGTGGTAATGATAGTATTGTTGTTCTTGAGATACAGATAATCAAACGGAGCCTTACGATTTTAGTTTCTAAAAAGAAAGAGATAATGAGTAGATGGTAGACTTGAACAATTTCAGATAAAACTAAAATAATATCAGTAAAATACTTTCAATATACCATAGTTATTATTGCAAATGTTATGCTCAAAGCTCAGTGATAGAGGAATCTTACCTAATTGGATGGGAAAACTTGCAATTGGCACCCTTGCTTTTAATGCTGACAAGGTAGCTATTGGTGGAGGAGGTGGTGGTATTGAGAATGAGTTAAGGAATAGTTGCTTTTCAATTTCTTCTCCTACAAACAAAAATATAACGCTATTTCTTATCATTAACATATTCATATTCCAATACTAAATACCGTATTTCCTCTAATAAACGCCGCCCTCTGATAAACGCCTCCCTCTATTAAACGCCGCACTTATAGCCAAGCATTTGTAATAAACGCCGCCTTCTAATAAACGCCGCATCTTGAAAAGCGGCGTTTATTAGAAAACAGACTAAACAAGCAACAAAAAATAGTTTACACGAGTTGGACTTGTTTTCTATCAACAAATTCTTCCACAACTAAAGATAAAAACGAATATTGTTTTTCTCGTACTTCTTTTTTACCATTTACGATTGCGTGCATGTGATTACCGTCAATTTCAATGTAAAATGCTATTAGCTTAGACAGTTTTTTTAGGAAGAGAAAACATTGTTGTTTAAAGTCTGTTTTTATTTGATTTTTCATTTTGTAATAAACGCCGCCCTCTATTAAACGCCGCATCCAAAATCTGCAATTTGTAATAAACGCCACGGCGTTTATTAGAGGAAATACGGTATGCATTGCCATTGATATACTATTAAATAAACTGACTGATTGGCAAGTAATGAGTAATTAAAAGCAATAAGAACAACAAATTGTCGTGCACCTGCCTGCAATGGCCAACAACAGCTCTCAAAAAACCTATTCTATTGAAGCCCTCAGTTAAACAGAGAACTTAACAACTTATTACTGCTCATTCCAAGTTTTCAAGAGCAATCAAGAATAAATCACAAGTAGCAGAAGGACAAATTGGACTGTTACAAGTGTGGAGATAATACCACAAGCAGACCTGATTAACGTTCGAAGGAAAATTGGGTTAAACAACATGAATACCTCATTCGCACAAACTAGTCAAGGTTTGCAACTTGAGTTTCCAGATAAAACCAAATAATGGATAGAGGAATCTTACCTAATTGGATGGGAAAATTTGCAATTGGCACCCTAGCTTTCAATGCTGAGACGGTAGGTGACGGCGACGGCGGCGGTATTGAGAATGGGGTAAAGAACAGTTGAGTTACGATTTCTGCTTCGAGAAAAAAAAACATTTTTAATAATGTATTGATGAAATAGACATTTCAATATTAAGTATCCCGTTATTAATATGCATCCTGTTAATAATGAAATAAGAAGACAATTGCCCTCAAAGAACCCATTCTATTGAACCCCTTGATTAACTAGAGTTAAGAGAACTTAACAACCTTTAGACTTATTACTGGTAATTCCATGTTTTCGAGAGCAATTAAGAGTAAATCACAAGAAGCACAAAGAGGTTGAGGTAACACCACAAGCAAGCCTGATAAACATTCCAAGGGAATTTGGGTTCCTTTGACATGAATGCTTCATTGGCACAAAGTAGTCAAGGCTAACAACTTGAGTTTGCAGATAAAACCAAATAATGGATAGAGGAATCTTACCTAATTGGATGGGAAAATTTGCAATTGGCACCCTATCTTCTTATGCTGAGAAGTTACCTGTTGGTGGAGGTGGTGGTGGTATTAAGAATTATTTAAGGAACAGTTGCTTTACGATTTTTGCTTCTAGAAACAAACATTTCTTCTTAACAATGTATTGTGAGATATGTATTTCATTATTAAGTATGCTGCTATTAATATGCATCCATAGATTTCAGATAAATTTAACAATTTATGAAATGGCAAATTCCTGAAAGAGCGGAAAATGTGCTCGCTTCAAAACTGTAAAAAAAGTGGGAGAATGACTTTAAGTGTCAGTTTGATTATGACATTACAAATGGCAAATTGCACAAACTAATCTGTAAAGATTACAAACGTTGGGAGGCTCATATTAATAAGGTTGCAATTTTTTCATTAAAATAGATACGACCAGGAACAACTAATGTTGAGAAAGTAGCAAAACACGTAGTGAGCGAACAACATAAAATGGCTAAAAACTTAACTGTTAAAAGTGAAGTGGGCACAGAGGGGTACTAACAGAACGTAGTTGAAAAACACCAATTGGAAGAAGTTTTTAAAAAAATGCACGCTAAAATATCGCTAAATATAAAATTTCATACTGCATACTATTTAGCAAAGAAAGAACGTCCATTTAGTGACTATGAGGATTCATTATGACTTCAAGTAAAGAATAAAGAACCAGGTATGAAGTCACATTATAAAAATGATTGCTGCTACTTTTACGGATTACATTGGATAAGTAATGAAAGATTTAGCAATTGCTCGTTATTACGCCTGCTTAAATGATGGAAGTTCCGATTCCGCGAACATTGAACTTAAAAATAATTTTTGTACTGTTTTGCATGAATGTAAAGCAGTAGTAAAATATCATAATGTCCAGTCCGTGGACAATGCTACTGCTAACGGAATCAAAAAAAGTTGAGGAAGCATTCAACCATTTCGGAATTACATCGTTTACAAATAGATTATGTGGGTTAAATGTAGACGGAGATAGTGTTAATTTGAATGTTCATAGTGGCCTCGATGCTAAGCTTAAAGAAGAAGCACCATGGTTAGAAGTGATCCATTATTTTAACTATCAAATAGAGTTGACAATTAAAGATGCGTTTAATAACACAGGCTTTGCCAACGTTGACGAAATGTTAAAACTTCATTATTTGTATAATAAATCACCAAAGCGTTTAAGAGAAGTTAGACCATTTGCCGAGGCTATGGATTGTGCAGTACCTAAGCCACCTAAAGGTAATGGTACACACTGGATATACCATAAGTTTAGGGGTCTTAAAAACGTTTTGAAAAATTATGGCGTTTACATGGCTCACTTAGAATCATTAGCCCAAACTGATTAACAACTTTTTAAATGTGCCGAATTAGAGGGATTTACAAAAAAATAGCATCCTATTCACATAAGCACGTATCTAGATGCGTTTTGCCCAATACGCAGCCCAATCCAAGATTTCACGTGGACAATGGCTCAATTAAGATTTTAATTGACAATTCTTTGGAATCGCCAGACAGCCGACTTACTCACTTAAAGCGTTTGCAAAGCTAAATGGAGGTTATTGAGGAAGGAAATCTCTTTTATCAAAACATAAAGTTAAAGAATTTTAACGCCACAATAGAAGCGGTTTCAGGATATTCTACCGAGTGTCTTGAACGTATTTCTGATTGTATGGACTACCGCTTCCAAAACTTAAAAGATTTGCCCGTGTTTACACAAAAGTTGAATGGGTATTCTCCAGAATGGCATGCATAAAAACAGATTGGCGAAACAACCTGGACAACCTGGTTCGCATTGGAGAAGAATATTCACCCAATGAGGCAACTAGGTGCATATTTTTGACTTTTCATTGCTGAGGAATAAAGGTTTGACGGCATCTTCTAGAGACTGTCACACAGTGTGTTGCAGTTAATGAAAAAATCGATCTGAGATTTGTGTAACCAGGTGAGCACGCGAATGACGTTAGATTCGCCAGATGCGTGCGACGGTAATTACAAGAATTCTTTAGCAATCACTGTAGTAATGTTGTTGGCTTCAATATAATTTCCTCAAAAAATTATTTTTATACATACATGTTGAGGCGACATAACATTTATCTTTTTTATCACGAACCACTTTAAAATATTTGTTTTGAACCCTGGAAATAAGAAGCCTGTGGACTTTTTCATAAACTACATTTGAGAATCCATTGCCATGGTTTTAAACTTAACTATAACTATGTATTTAAATGAAAAAGAACTTTCTTAATCATTTTTTCCTCTGTGGTTTACATTGATTTTGCAGCAAAGAGTACTCTGGCATAACATAGTTTTTATAAAAAATTATCCTGTGATAACAACTGATATTTTCCTCTGACCTCTCCAATAGCCTATATTTTACGTTATTCATAACATGACATGTAACAACCAATGCACAGTAATTACTCAATCTCATGTGATCAAAGTAAATGCAACACAAACTAAAGTCGGAATAGTTAAGACTAAAATAATGACAATAGAACTTCACAATCTGCTTCAAAACAAAGGAACTTTCAAATGAATATGGGCATAAATAATTAACATGTCTACAGATTTGATTTAACTAGAGCAGAAAAAATCATTACATGTTTTGTGACATTATATAACTTATAGTTATGAAGTCAAACCAAAACATGGAAAGAAAATACTTACCTAAGCGGAGTGGAAAATTTGCAACGAACAACCTATCTTTTAATTCTAAGAACACTGCTATTTATGAAGATGTTCTTGTTGTCAGTGGTGATGATAGTATTGCTGTTTTTTCTTGAGATGCAGATAATCAACCGGAGCCTTCTAAAAAGAGAAAGATCATGAGAATTATCTTATTATTATTTTATTATTAATAATGTAATGAGAGGATATGTATTTCATTGCTATGTTTATTGCTTTAAACATTTTTTATTGTGGTTTTCCCTGTTGTTAACAAAACAAAAAGTGGGAATGGCTACTGGAGTAAAAAATTAACAATCTGTAAACTTGAATAATTTCAGATAGAAGTTTATACTGTCAGTTAAATCCTTTCATTATACCACTTGTTACCACCGTTATTATTGAAAATGTTCTGCTCAAAGTTCAGTAATTCAGTTTGGAGATAAAACCAAATAATGAAAGGAGAAATCTTACCTAAATGTGGTGGGAATTTTCAATTCTCACCCTATCTTTTAATAGTAAGAAGACCCTATTACTGCTATTTTTGTGGTTTATATAGCTGGTGGTGGGAATGTTAGTTATGTTGTTGTTTCTGAAATTGAGTTAATGAAGAGATACATTAATAGACAGATAAACCGGCAGTCTATTTAAAACAGTTTCCATGCGCTTATGCGTGAAAACTTAACACAACAATAAAACATCTTTTCATTTAATTAAGGTTCGATGAATCTTTTTTTATAATTATGTGTGCTTTAAGCATGTTATAAAAAATTTGTAAAGGATTGTGCAGACTTTCAACACATATACCTGAACAAAACACTCAAATCATTTTTTACGTTTTATCACTGGCACCATTATTACTGTTATTGGAAGAATTCAGATCGAGGCTCACAGCTTGAGATTGCAGATAAAACCAAGTAATAAAATAAGAAATCTTACGCAAGTGAAGCGGCAATCTTCTATACCCACCCTATCCTTTAATGGTGATAAAATACTAATTATTGTGGTTTATATAGCTGTTAAGTGGTAGTGGGAATTGCTGAGACTGAGTTAATCAACAGTAGCTTTTCAATTTCTAATCCTAAAATAAAAAATATAATAGTAATTTTTTAAATTTATTTATTATCAGTAGTGTATTTATGACCCAGTCAGGAAAATCAACCACTATGGGCAGTGAATCACTAGCGTTACATTTACTTATGTGAGCAGTCCACGTGCTATAGATAACGCTAGCTTTGCTACGTTTGTGTGAGCGATTGAAAATTGTTTACTTAATTATATTTAATTACATGAATACTTCAATAATCAAGATTTTCTCATAAGAAAGAACTTTCACACATTCTAAATTATGACATCAATGAATGAAAATATTAATTCATTAATTGCAAAACTAAGAGCAGATTAATAAATGAATCACATCTATTAATTAATCTAAATCTGATGAATCTGTGTAACAACGGTGGACTAATAGTCATTAAAAAGTGTAACTACGGTACATAATCATTATTAATAAAAGTAGATTTTTTTTGAAATGAAATTGTTTTTTTATTACCATCTGTTGTTTATTACCACCCGTCCTGTTGGAAATCGTACGACAATAATTACAAGAATCCTTTAACAAGCGCTGTAGTAACGTTGTTGGCTTCAAAATAATTTCCTCAAAAAATTATTTTTATACATATTTATCTTTTTTTCACAAACCACTTTAAAATATTTATTTCGAACCCAATGTAGGTCCAACATCATCTAACATTACATGGAGGATGAGAAATGTTGGATGCATACAGAAATCAGAGATCCTGCAGCCATTATGGTTTTGATTATATCAATGGGGCAGATTGCACGGGATGTGTGCTTTTTTTTGGTTGCATGATATCATCATACTTCAAAAGGTAAACAAAATTGAATATTTTATCTGAATATGAATATTTTTTAATTGAATGTTCTTCTAACAATGCACACCACAGGTTCAAAGTGAATGATTTTAATGAAATAGCAGTTATTATGAAAGGACTCATCAGCGTGATAAGAACCAAGATTTCGATGAAAGTAATTAGTGAAATTAAATGAAAATTATTTTTGATGATAGCAGTATATAGAACAAATAATTTTACTGAACTTGATGAATCTTGATTCGAACAAGTTTTGCTCTTTATCGCGTGACATTGGTCTTGCATTTTTAAACATTCATTTGGGAACCCAAAATTTTTTTTGCTAATTTATTCTTTGTGTACAAAGGAAGTATTATTTTTCATATGTGATAAAAAATTCTTGATAATTGAAAATACACATTCCTCACATATAATTTGTGACCTTTTGATCTTCTGATCAAAAGTTAATAATGTAACAATTGTCATCCTTTTACTCGATCAAAATCAGAATAAAAAACTGCTTTCCCACAGGAAGTTATGATTGTTCCCAAAAAAATTTCCTGTTATTAGTTTCCTCTTCTTTCAAAATTTCAGATAATTTCAAAAACCTAAGTGTAGTCATGATCTATACACATTTAAGAAAAAAAAGCGGCTGTAAGAACCCCCTAAAGTTCCTCTCCGCTCTCCTCCACACACCTAGATAGGATGCAGAACATTGTACCATGAGCATAATAACAGTTATAGACACATATAACAGTGTTCCATATATAAGCCCCTCAAAAATGTGCAGTCACTGACAACCACTTGAAAAATCCATCTGAGAAAATAAAAGTTATATTTTTTGTGACACAATGACTTTTGAAACAAAGAGTTGATAGATCTCCTATTCATTTTCACACAAAGAAAAGTAAAAAAAAGTGATGATTTTTTTATGTACTCTAAATAGTAAAAGATGTGCAACCAAAAAAACATGTCCAAAAAGAATCCCCATTTTTTTCAAAATTTCCAGCTCAAAATTATATTGTTATTGGTACCATATGATTATCATGATTATCATTATGCATAAAATCTTCAATGGAATTATATGAAATATGAAAAATAGACTTGCCATTAAAAGAAGAAAAGATAGAAGCCAAGATAGAAGCCAAGTGAATGATGTTTTCTACACAGGACGATAACAAGTAATGCCATAGGGAATAAAACTGACGACCCATCACATTAAAGTTCTTGATGCCACTTAAACTTTTGCA
Organism: Turritopsis rubra; assembly: GCA_039566895.2. NCBI lineage: Eukaryota > Metazoa > Cnidaria > Hydrozoa > Anthoathecata > Oceaniidae > Turritopsis > Turritopsis rubra. The sequence goes on from CM077630.1 coordinate 14,848,602, forward strand.
AAAATTGTAAAGAAATATACGAGGGTATTAGCAACTGTAAAACAAATTGTTCTGAAATAAAAGAAGAAGTTCATGCTGAATGAAGAACTTGGTAATGGTTTTTGTTCAATCACTGCAGCTTGAAGACTACTGTATTTCCTGGAAGAGACACAGATGTGTTATTTCATACTTTGCCTGTGTTTATACGAGACCTATGTTTATTGGAGGTTCATGTTTATTCAAGGAGATGGGTATATACTTAATGTCAAGAAGCGACTGTGATTATTGATTTCCATTATATATACTGCAAGTCATTGTTCCATACGGATAGTGTATATATAAGTTATTAGTAGTTCACGGAATCAAATCTATGCAAAAATTAAAGTGGAGCTAGTGGAGCTTTGATGTAATGTACCAAATTTTTGGGTCCAACAAAGTTTGTCTAAGGGGCTGTTTATAATATGAGAGGCGGGATGGGACAAAATATGAGATCACGCTTCACTTAACATTTCTAATAAAAATTATTTGATTGTTTACATGAAGAATTTCTATCCCAGGCCAAATTTGTCCTATCTTGGCAAAGTGGGATCTCATTGGAGCTAAGCATTAAAATTTTTAAAAACATTGTCCCGTCCCACCTGTACTTTCTTCATGTAAAGGCGAGATCTAATCATCTTGTTTTTTGAAGATTCCCTGTACTTCCATGGGGTTACTTTAGAATTCAACTACGGAATAATTATGCATTGGTTTTACTGATTTCATTACTTCAATTCCCCAGTGAAGTAGTAAAAAGTAGTTATGAAATACTGAAAATAAAGCAAAACTTCTTGATTAAGCTGTATGATTTATTCATGTTTAGAGCAAGTATATATGTGTGGTCTCAGTTTATCAAGCAAGATAATGTCAGTATATACAGTCATTGTCATGTTTCTACTGCTGTTTTTTTTCAAAAAAAGAGGATAAAAATGGGGAAATATATGTTACGCGAATCTTGTTTTATCTTGCTACTGCTTTATTTGTTATATTTACATAGAAGTGAGGCTTGTCGTGCAAAGATATTGAGGAGAATGTTCTGCACTTGGTAAGAAAAATTGAAGTTTAGGAAGTTGGGAAGTGTTTTTTTTTAATATGAAGAAAGGAAAATGAAGAAGACGTCAGATTTCAACTTACCCCACCAATGAAATCATAATCACAATAGAATCCATAATGGCTGCAGGATCTCTGAAATAGTCTATTTTTGCGGGTGCAGACATTCCAACCGTTGAGTTCCCAATATCGAAAAGTTTGCTTATCTAAGTGATTCCATGAGACGAGGGGGAAATTTTGGATTTTGCAAGCACTAGATCGTTGGAAAAGGCCTTTCCAGCATCAACAACAACAAAGATATTTTACAAATTTCAATATTTTGTTTTAATGTTACGGAAGCACAAAGCCCAAATAGAGTTTCCATGTACTACTTCTGACATAAAACATTTTCATTTATTTTATGTTCACATTAAAAAAATTATATTAGCAGAAGTGGTCAAATGTTTCTTGCCTTCCTATATTTTTTATCACCGAAGTTGGTTATAACTTTCAGTTTTGGAGCCACTCGCGACACTAATTAACTGAATCGATAGAGTCTTTGACCACAATTTTATCGATGGATCTAGGGCATTCATCTTTCGTTCTGCCGGTTGATGTGCTGGAAGCGGTTCAAATTTCTTAGGCAACGGAATCAATATGTTTTTAGTATGGAAGAAATGTGTGAAAAGGCTATCTCATCAAGTTTTGTGCTACCGGTTAGATTGCAGAAGCGGCTCTGAAGTCGATTGTCGCATATTTTTTGATATTTTTTTAGTAAAACGTTTGACATACTAGGTTTATAAGCTAAGTATTATCTCATCAAATTATCCATCATATACATCAGAGAGAAGCTGTAGTGGTGATGGATATATGCACATGGCTAGTTTATATATAAGTGTTGTCACCAGAATATTCAGCATGGAAAAATAAATCAGAGCTCATATTCATTATTAAACCACTAGCTTAACAGTCTATTATTCCATTCATGGTGTTTGCTGAAGATGAGAAGGGAGAGAGCATGCAGATGGTCATTATTATCTCATAGCTAACTAAACTCTCATAAATTTCCCTGGACAATAAGTAAGTATTTTTTTTTTATTTCATAATTTGTTTAAGAAATGAATAAATCCCTGATTTTGATTTTTCACTCCTATGAGGAGAGAGTGTTTTATATAATTAACTCCTTCCCCCTATAGACAGGTAAATAATGTTTAGGTTTTTACTGAAAAAATCGGGTCGCTTTTCAGTACAAACGTAAACAATATTTACCCATCTATTGGATGGAAAACAGAACAGTCACATCGATTCTTTCAGAACAGTTCTGGTGCATAGTAGTGTATCATCATCCAATTCAAACATTTTTGTATATAGTTCAGTTATAGATGACTTTCCAATGGACGTATTATTTATGAATATTTGTGTTCTGTTTGCTTTAAATGCTCATTTTAGACTTGAAAACTTGCAATTTATTTCTCTCTCCAGAGGGTGTTGCTAGAACGTAGTCAAATTTGTGGTGGGGAGTTTATTCATTTTAAGTAGAAAAGGAAAACGTGCAAGTAACCTAATCAACACTTAAGACTGAAAAGGAAGATCAAAATGTTGGACTCCTCCACTTTTTTTGACTGACCTTGAATATGCATATGCTCTCTTGGGAATGAACATAAATAAGATTTTTTCAATAGGCATTAGCACTTGATCTGTATTTATGTTAAATTTTGATTGATTACAAGTTTACACAGGGTAAGCTTGCAATTACTTAATGAAAACATTTGAAAGTCATCTATTAGATAAAAAGGGTGTAAGCAAGTACACTGTCATGCATGTGTAAACACACACACACACACAAAAAACATTGGAAATTATCATACATACAGATACAACCCAATAAATTCCTTTTTGTATAAAACTCTCTTGAAAAAGATCTTTATTCCCTCATACAGTCATGTGTAACTTAACACAAGCAGGAATATGTATGTTTCTTCAGATTTCCTCTGAAAGCAAACAAAATTCCTATTTAACTTTGTATGTTTGATTATATGTTTTGTAAACCTGTTTGTTCTTTTTTTCTTTTATTGTTGTTTCAATCATCAATTCATTTTCTTCGACACGTGCATAATACACTAATATTTTTTATAAGCATAGCTCTGGTTCAGCCTTACCGTAATTATTTTCAAAAATATTATAGGTTTCTGACATTTTACCCCAAAATTATGCTTATTCCTATGCTTAAATTTCTATTTTATCTATTTTTATCTATTATATAATGTAAACTCAGAAATAACAACAACAACATCAACAACAACATTTTCTGTATTTTTCTTTAGAAATGCCTCCAGAATATTTGGAAAATAGTGAGAAAAAGACATAAAAAATAAGAAACAACTAGGAACCTTAAGGCTCAAATTGAGGATGATGGGCAGTAAAGATATTCCAATGTTTTTATAATATTAATACAAATTACAAAATAAGTGAAAATAACCGAAAAATGTGTTTTGTTCATTCTTTGTCTATTTTGTCCAACATACTAATGTACAGCACTATAACCCCTCAGAAAGTCAACAGAAAAATAAATCAATTAATACCAATCAAGATGCACTACAGTAATTTTTTTTTATAAACATAACAGCTGTAAGCATAATTAGGGTAAAAATCAAGAAAAATTAAGCATAATGCTAAGCATAATGTTACCATAAGATTTAAGGCAATTTTGAATATTCAAAAATCGAGGTTCCAAATTCTTAGGTTCACTAGATTGTTGGACTATATAAAAGAGAAAACTGTTATTCCAACAAAAGATCACATGTATTGAATTTCAATCAGCATACAGTTATTACTATTTTAATCAAACATTAATCTGTCAATGAAATCGATTGGGACAGCACAACTTAAAGGCATTTTTATTACTCCAATGCAATGAAATATGCGTTCATCAATGTGTTTCAGCACACGTTGCTAGGCAACTACGGAAAACCTGATTTTCAGCTCCGAAGCAAGAATATATAGTTCCTGAATTTTTATTTAAACGGTGTGCCTAGTCTACAAGTTTCGGTAAAACAATAAAATTCATAGAAATGAAGCGTTAAAATTTGGGGAGGTCTATTAATTGAAAGGACGTAAGTTTGAATTATTGAATAATGAGAACAGGCCGCTTTATAGTAAATGAAAAGCTAAAAAGTATAATAGTATATTTCATAACTTTTCTATACGTAAACAGCCTATACTACGGAATAGGAAGTAAAACCGTGAGCTTTAATGCTCGGGCTTGTATTTGGGGGTCACAAGTAAGTACCTGGCTAGTACAACGTCCCCGTCTGCATACAATTGGATGATTTATTGGCTGTATACACAGTTAATTAAATATTACATACAACCACTTTCCAACCCAAAATTATCGTTACTGGAAGCAAATACGTATCACCCAGATTGGTCACAAGGCTTACAATTCTGAATTTGCTTAGATCCACCCCTGATCGGAATGTGAAATGAATGATTCAACAGTTTAAACTATTATTATCCTACATTGTTTTTGTCTCTTTCCCATGTAGGATAATAAACGAATTCACAAACAATCATTGATTGATCAATCATCCAAGAAAACTTGGACTTTCACAGTTCACTTATTCCTTCTTTGTGCATAATATAAAATAAAGGCCGTGGTTGAAGTGAGCGGAAAGTAACTTTTAGACTTATAGAAAAGAAAACAAACCTCTATAATTTTTGACGCGCAACACTCTGTTTCGAAAACAACCTTCGTTTAACTTTATGAAACCTTTTTCATCACTCAGACCTTTGACGACTTAAAAACCTCACTGGGTGTGTTTGTGTATATATATTCAGACGTACACGTTAATTTTGTCAAAAATGATTTGGAAAGATATTGTGGTGAGTGTGGCACCTTATTATGAATTTGGAGACACGTGATTTTATCTGCTCTGTTTCGGATGCCTTCGAAATGACGTAATGATCTGAAACTATTATTTTTTATCGAAAACCTGATCAAGCCTGTCAAACTAGTTTTTTCTGTTTGAATTTTTTTTAAATCACTATGGATAAATAATTCATATGGATAAAAATTATCTGGAAAAACGCTGCGGACAGTCAGAACAGTACTCACGTAGAGAATGTCTCGAAATCTATGCTATCCCAACCAGTGTAAATAGCGATGATTTGGAAAATAAGGTCTCAGAGATTTTAAATAAAACTGGCACTGAAATAACAAACTCGGAAGTTGAGGCCTTTCATAGAATCGGTAAGGAAGTTAGGACGATTATTAAACTGTCGAAAAGAAAACTTGCTCGTTCAGTCCTGGCTAATAAGAGTAAACTGAAATCTCTGGATACCTCGACATTTGGATTTTCTGAATCTCTCAAAATTTATGTTAATGCTTTCTGGACCTCTAATGGGACCGTCAAAATTAGAATTAACGAAGATGATAAACCGATATTAATATTACACGATCAAGATCTGGAATTCTCGTTTCCGCACATTAATATTGATGATTTGTCAAATTAAGGAGTGACATTTTATTTCGCGCCTATGAAAGCGAGACGTATGGAATAGATGATCTTTGATCGTACAGCTTTGCCTCGATACCGTTACTTTGGCTTATTAGAATGCTGTTGTAATATGGCGGCCATGCTGTGTGTTGCGTTAGCTTTTATTTATATTTATAATTTAAGAAATTCTACGTAGTTCTTATCAACCAAAGGGTCTCTCGTTCTACTTGTTTTGAAATACTGTTCACTAGGGAATCTTTCTTTACATTCCTAATAAAACTGCTTCAGTAAAATAAAATTGCATCCAAAAAATTCTTTCTGTGTTGTGCTGTTTTCATTATAAAGGAAGCTTCATCTATGCTCGACAAAACAACTTTAGAATCCAATAAATGAAAAAAGAAACCTAATTTACAAATTGATTGAAGGCAGCCATATTTTTATCAGCTTAGTTTTTTTTCAGAAAACAATAGTGCAGTCTCAACAAGTCAACTTTTAATTGAAAAAAACAGTTGTGAGCCTGCACCGCACAGAGGGACTAATGAAAAACCTATCATCACTACACAGACATTTGAATTTTTTTAAATAATGACTATGCACGATAGCAATTATAATGATAATGATATGATAGTACGTTTATTTTTCGGAGCAGTGCGCCACACTCTCATCATTCACGTGTGATAAAATTCCAAATATTAAAGTATGGAAAATTTGTTAATGACTACAGGCCCTTTGTGTGGCAAGTTTTAAAAAAACAAGTTTCAAGTTTTCTTGAATGGTGAATTGAGTGATTATCACTGCAGGATTTGGAGCTAATTGAACGTATGTGAGAAAGATTTAACTGTTTGAATAATCAAGCTGAAATCAATACTGTATTTTCAAGCATTTATTTTTTGAAGTCGCCATTTTTAATATTTTTTTCACGATGATCGCAACTCGATGTACGAGTTTACCTTATAAATCAATAAATATTTGTTGATTTACTCTGAAACTTTCCATAATGATAGCTGAATGTCTGTTCTTTCAGATAACATTAAGTTTTGTTTGATTTGTTATCTTTAAATGAAGGAAAGATAGAAGTTGCAGTTAGCGGGAAGTGGCACATAGTGTTAAGGGGAGCAGGCACTCTATTCTTTTCTCGACAAAACAATTTTCAAAACAACTTAGAGATAAAACACAGAACAGTGGAATATCAAAGTAGATACCAGAAAAACCACGTGCCGTAATAGTCCCAAAGGAAACACTAGAGATGATATTTCTTTTCTTTACCGCTAATTACCCTTGAGGCTACTCGTATCATTTTCATAACTATTACATTATGATGCAAACAAACTCTGATAATCAACTGGTTATTAATCATGTCAAAAACAAAATATCGCACCGGGGAAGGAAACCCCCCTCCCTATATGGAAATCTGCTTTCAAAACAGGAATTTAAAAGTCATGATTTGAAGTCCCATGGCCAATCTTTCCGTTCTAGTAGTAAACAAGATGTGGCGATAACAGCACGCGTGAATATCAACAACTTCATTTCGTTCGTGTTTTTTGTATTTAGATTAAGAGGTTTCAGGCTCATCTTGAATTTACCCCCAATTATTAACCGAGATATTTCAAATTTAAACTATTTCAATATTAACTTGTGTCGAGAATAGAAGCATGTCGAACATAGATGAAGCTACCTTACCAGTGTAGCTCAAGCTGGCTTCTACTGGTACTTTTTGTGTTTCTGTGTTTCATGTTTTTGTTAGTGTTTAATCTGTGTTCATGATTAAGGATCCATTTGAGATTTGTGGGAAATCTATTCATTCTAATCACAAGGCAAAATAATGTGATATTTGTGATATAAGTGCTTTCATATTACATGTAATAGTCTTAGTTCAAATGACTATGATCACTTACTAAATTCACCTTCCTAAGAAAAATGTATTGCATCAAATCTACCATTTGGTCAAACTGTTCCTCCGCTGATATTTTACAAGAATCTGTCCACTATTGAAATAAAAGATTTTTTAGACAAACTGAATTCTCTGGAGGTTGAAGTGATCCCTAAGACTGAGTGGAGTCAATTATAAATATTACGACTGATTTCAATAATCTTGCTCTTGATTCTTCTAAGTTATTCCTATTCACAAAAAAGGATCTAAAATGGAGCTTACAAACTACAGACCGATTTCTCTACTATCTAATATAGATAAATTTTTTGAGAAACTCTTGTACAAACATGTATATGGGTTTCTTGAAGCAAATAATTCTCTGTATAAACAACAATTTGGATTTCGAAAAAATTACTCCACTGCCCAAATCTTGCTTAACAGCTCTCAGAAAATCATGGATGCACTTGACTAAGGTAACTATGCTTTGTAGACTTACAAAAGGCATTTGACACTGTCGATCACAACATTCTACTTAATAAATTATTTCACTATGGAATTCGTGGAACTGCTCTTACTCTATTCAGATCATACCTCTCAAATCGAAAACAGTTTGTCTCTATCAATGGAGTGAATTCTGAATATAAGTTTATTAAACATGGGGTTCCACAAGGCTTGATGGCGATGATACTAATTTGATTAATGTTAGTGACTCTTTGAAACAACTCTCAAAATGAATGAACTTGGACTTAAAGTTCCTTTCCCATTGGCTAAACACTAACATGATCTCTTTAAATACTAGTAAAACAGAATATATAATTTTTAAGCATGCTGTAAAGCCTCTAAACTATGATTTTAGGTTATTAATCAATGTGAAATGTCTTCATTCCATTCTAACTATTAAGTACTTTGGTATTCTCCTAGACAATGATCTTAGCTGGAAGTCCCAAATAGTGTTGCAACTAAACTCAAACGTGCCAATGGAGCTCTTTCAAAAATTCGCTATCTTGTACCTCCTGCAGTATTGAAGTCAATCTACTATGCCATTTTCCATTCACACCTACAATATTGTTGCCAAATATGGGGGCAACCTAATTCTGTCCTTGTCAAATGAATCTCTGTTCTTCAAAAATACGCAATGAGACTCTTGTTATTTAAACCTCGTACTGAGTCTACAAGCAGTCTCTATTTTCAATTTAAAGTACTTAAGTTCTCGGACATAATTCATTTACAAAATGTTCTACTTCTCCATTATCTATCCCACAATAAAATGCCTGATGCAATTCAAGTTACTTTTGCCTATAACTCCTTACATGGCAAAACTACTCATGCATATGAAACTCCCCCTTGTCAATACAACTAGTTTTGGCAAAAATTCGATCAGATACAATGCGCTTTGTTCTTGGAACCACATCCAGTCCCTACTACTTACTAAGCTTACTAATTTCCACAACATTAAAATAACCTAAAAAATTGCCTCTTAGCTTCTTACTTATTCCATACCCACTATCCACACTCCTGATCTACTGTTTGTCCTGTGTTTTGTGTCGTCTGGTGCATCCTGTTCCTTGTCCACCTGTATTTGTCCCAAGGGGTGGCCATTGCCTTTGTCTTAATTTTTGGTGGTAGCAATGGTCTCCCTCCTTTAGCATATTTTTTTTTCCTTTGAAACTTGTAATTTTTCTGAACTGATTAAATGTATACATTGATTGATTGATTGATTGATTGATTGATTGATTGATTGATTGATTGATTGATTGATTGATTGATTGATTGATTGATTGATTGATTGATTGATTGATTGATTGATTGATTGATTGATTGATTGATTGATTGATTGATTGATTGATTGATTGATTGATTGAAACGAATTTATATTTTTCTTATCTGGAGTAACTAACTCGAATTTGAATTTTTCTTTTTTCGCACTTCGAGTTAGCAACTCGAAAATGAATTTACGTTTCTCCTACTTCGAGTTACCAAAAATGTAAAATGGCAATTGTGACATCATAACTGAAAGTTGTGACGTCATAACTACTAACTCGATGTTTTTAATACGAAGTCGTAACTCGGAGATTATCCAATTCGAACAAGAGGATGCATGCCATTAGTTTCATCAAACCAGAACAATTTTCCATTAAAGTTGGTTACTTGGATTTTGCATAATTTTGTGTCTAAGGATGGTTAATTCGAACTTCTGACAATTACAAAAGTACGGCTCAAATTTTCACAATCCAATCCGAAGTTCGATTTCCCCATTTTTGGTCGGAATACCCAATTTCCTTACAAATTCTTGCTGGAAACTCAAAACATGTTTATTTGAAAAGCTGCGTAAGATATCTCAAAAATGGCTTAACCTTTTCCCCAGAAATTTTCACCGTGTGTTCTCCTAAATGATATTTACCTACTGTAGCAAAATAAAAATAAAAACCTATATAGCTATTGAGCTTGTGTAAATCGAGACTTAGGTCAAGCGATGCTCAATAATTGATGGACACATTCAATAACCATGAAACTGCTACAGTAGGTAGAAATACCCAATATGTAACTGCTGTTAAAATGTCAAGTTCATAGCACAATCACTTCTTGAGTTATTTTACGCAGCCAAAATGCTATTTTGGGGGATCTGCGGACCAATTATTCGAGTCCGCGACCAAAAATTTTTTAATTTTTAATTTTTTTTTTAAAGTTATTTTTTAAAGTTATTTCATGTCTCTTATTATTTTTTTTGTCACACGAAACGCTGTAAGAAAGTAAGTCGGCAACGTGAATGAAACAAAAGTTTGGTTTTCCTTGTTTGTTATAGAAGTCAATAAGAAAGAAAAGCTCACTTCCATTCTAAAATATCCGTTGGAAACTTTTTAAGTAATTACCTCATTAGTAACGTGAAAACGTATGCTTCCAAGTCCTGTTGACAATGAAGACGTGATAGAAGTTGTAAATTTTGTTTCTAAATTATTTGCTTTTTTAAAGTAATTTGATAGGATTTCAGTTTTATGTTCACTACACGTAAAGTCTTTCAAATCATTTAAACTACACTGGGTAGTATTGTGGTTTATATTTTTTTGTAAAATTAGAATTAGTGGCCGTCTTAAACTGGGTAATAAAACCAGGTATTAGATTTGAGTAAGCTTGCTAATTGAGCCCGATGATGATGATGATGATGATGATGAGAAGGGTTCTCTGTGGAAACTTCGTCAACTAAATCATCATCATGCCTGTAGCCCAGTGGGCAAAATCTTCAAAAAGTCTCTGTGGAGGAGTGTTTTTTATTTTATTTTTTTATTCCAATAGAAAACACTTAAGTGGGTAGGTAGATTCGAAAGGACATCTTCTGCAGTAGCTAAAGCTATTGGAGGATCTGCGAGTCTGTGGTGGGTAATACCAACTGTCTAATGTTTGGTGGAACTTTTTATTTCCTTGTTGTATTGTATAAACCGGTTCTACGGAATATTTTTAATTGCTTTTTCATATAATTCGTCCTTGACCACAACCCATGACGTTTTTGCGAAAGCTGCAGAGAGAGATTTGATTTCTGAGATTTGACATATTTTGAGTTTTACTGTTGATTTTATCGCGGGAGGAGGTTATTCCTACAATCAACCTTAAAAAAACATGTTCAGCATTAAAGATTTTGTTCTGGAGTGGTTAAAGATTAATCGTAATTATAATAAGAATCTTGCAATTTTCCCGTTCACACTAATCGATTTGTCTTTTAAGGCAGCCAGAATTGCTCGTGTCAGCATTTTCTTTTGAACTCTGTGACGTCTCGATCGAGTTCTGACAAGAAACTTTAATATCTCTGGAACAAAAAATACTTTTTAAAAATGTCATTTTGTTTAAGCTCTTTTCATATTGAAGATTAAAATCGATGCTGCTTTTAACTGATTTTTTATTTTGCTTGTGGTAGATCCATTAATTTGATTACATAAGTAGTTTCGATAACTTATGCAAACAACACGATTGTGTTTCAGTTTTGAGTGACAATTTCTATTCAAATCCGGTTTAATCTCGTTTAAACTTGTTTCACTATAATCACTCAAAACATTCCCTGGTCTTGATGTCTATTATAACAACTGATAGTTAATTTTTTCTTTCATTTTTTCAATAGGCAAAGTTTTTGAAAAAATTCCAACATCATGTGATCAAAATGGTGCAAAACGATTTACAGTTAGGTATAGTTCAAGTTAAAAATACCGACAATAGAAGGTTCCAACCAATCCATAGTAGTTATTTACCATCATGTGATCAAAATGTGTGCAAAACAATTTACAGTTAGGGATAGTTCAAGTTAAAAATACCGACAATAGAAGGTTCCAACCAATCCATAGTAGTTATTTACCATCATGTGATCAAAAAGTGTGCAAAACAATTTACAGTTAGATAGTTCAAGTTAAAAATACCGACAATAAAACTTCAGACTTCCAGACTAGGGAATTTTCTAATGATTATGGTTTCACCGGCTGTCATCATGGTTAACTCAAGTTAGCTAAAACCGTTAAGGACGCTTTAAATCTGAATGAGAAAATATGTCATCCTATTCGTTGTAATAACTTACCTATTGGCTATTTTTGAAAAGTCAAACTCTCACAGACAAATTAAAGGCGTAAAAATAACATATACAACTCGTGTACCTTCCTCTTTCAAAATATCTTTTAAAACGGTTTCTTATTTTTCTTGTTTTTATTTTTATTATTTAAGTGGTTCAAACTTTTCAAAATATTTTAGCGTAAGAATTTCAGTTTAAACTCTTATAGACAGGGAGCTACGATGTCAAAAAAAACTGGACGGGGAGGTGAATTTATAATTTTGCCTTTAAACGAACTCCGAACATGTGTTGAAATGAAAAAAGTTTACCGGAAACGTTAAATTTATCTAAGGCCCTTGTCCGGGAAATTTTTAGGTCCAAATGACGTCATTCTAAAGGGAAAAACTTAAGTTTGTCAAGTTTCAATGTGTTATATACCATCCCATAGCAAATTTTATGTTGATTAAAAATTATAAGAAGAAGAAGATCTAGTAAAAATAATCAATATTCAAGAAGTTATACGTCATTGAATTTGTTTTCGTGACGTCGCAGCATATAACAAGAACATCGCATTCTAAATAGATAGATAAATAGATTTCAGAGACATTTCCGAAGTTTTTTCCAGGTTGAAAGATTTTGACGTGCAAAAGGAAGAGTTAATACAAGACTTTACAAGGTGTAATTTGTTCTAGTGACCAGAAATGAAAACAAAACTGCTCCATTTGCCTTGCGGTAGGTTCAATCCTTATATTCCGAATCACTATCTTCGTCATCGAGGTCGTCTTCGTCTTCAATCTCTTCATCAGATGACGAGAACAATTTATACAATTGCAAAGTCCTACACATTTCAAGTTGTTTGAGAAACAGCTTCAAGCTCTGGTTTGACATGATAACTTTCTGCAGCTACAGGAAATTAATTGTAATACTGCATCTGGAGCTGGGTCCCGTATAATCCATTGTATTTTCAAGCCATCCTTACCATACAAAATCCAACCATACTCTTCACATAGAGATAGAATATTGTGCCATTGATAACGGGAACGTTTTATGACTGCAGTCGCATGCGACCCCCCCCCCCCCCCCCCCCCCCCCATATTTCCGTATACTTCACGGGTTCTGTGGGGGTCCGATACCGTTTGGATATAATCCTAAAAATACCCCATTAAAAGGGATTTCCTTTCCCGTACTGTTTCCATATTAGTCCAAATCCCTTATTATAATCTGTTGTAAAGATAATCCATTGCTTCCAATGAAAAAGGGGATTCGTAAATTACGGATGCGATTCTTAGCGGGAAACTAATTTCATATGTGATCGGTATCAATACTACCAAAGAAATGGTATTATTTATCAAAACATTTATCAATCAGACCGAATTTACTAAACTTCTTGTAATCCTACAAAATATCGATGTTTTCTTTAAAAACCACAAAAAAGCGCAAAAATCTCATCAACTTCTTCCCCTTCCAGTTGATTTTAGAATTTACCTCCAACAAAAATAAAAAATCAGCACCAGTGGAAACCAAGCTTTACTCCAATTAAGCGGGTGATACACGAGCAAATTTATGGAGTAAAAACTTTTAATACACATTTTGTACTGGGCGTGGAATCGAAAACGCTTGTTGCATATTTAAAGTATAACGCAGATTGCATCTTAAGTGAATGAACGAATGAAATAATATTACAAAAATGTGTTATTTTTTTTTTATCTAAGATAAAAATATTATACAGCACACGTTATTATTGAGTTATCCTTACACCCATCCTACTCTCCAGACCAAATCACGAGCCTACAAATCGTTTGCAATATCGATCCAAACGTGCGTATGACGTCATTTATAGTCAGGAATAAACAGGAGAAAGATCGATTCAAGACTGGGGAACAACTTCGTCACCAGCTTCTATTTTAGGTGCATTAGTGCCAATTCAATGCGGAGTGAAAGTTTGAATAATGCTGCCGTAGTTTGGCGAAAAGCAAGGAATAACTAATTTAATTCTCGTAGCAATTTTACTTTTGGAAGAAACATTTTGCAAGCTAAATAAATAATACTTTTGCGGTCTAATTCCAGGAAATTGAATCGGCCAAAAGACTTGTAACAAGAAAGTAACCTGAACGCTATCCTTTGTTTTCTCAGAACTACAGATTTGCTTTTTGCTTCCTTTTCTTCCAAAGTACAGCAGAATAATACAGGAATAAGCCAAATCTAGCATTGATTTAAGTACCCATGGCTGTGTTTCTTAATTAAAAAATCTATTTATAAATATTGATCTTAAACATTTAAGCCAAGATTGATTTAATGCCCAAAAAAACAAACAAATAATTTGATAATGATTTTAATCCAGGGAAGAGTTTGTCTTTTTTCTTCTTTATGATTAAAGTTGAAACAACTAAAATAATTCCCAAAACTAAGAATAATCCTCCAAAAACTGAAAGTACTGTCAAGCCAGCACTTTGTCCACTGTGGCTCAATGGTTCGGTTTAGGGTGGGACGGTGTTGGTGGTGACGACGACGCTTTTGACGTGGTTGCGTGTTGCACCTAAAAAATATCTACTTCATTTACTATTAATGTGAGGGTCGGCCAGACCACTACATTTGCCTCGATATGATGGGGCTAAGGAATAAACGGTGTGGCTCATCTTAAATTGCATAAAATAACTTACGAACACAAATAAAAGCTAATTGGCATTTAAGGACGAACTGATTAATAAAGAAACAGAGGCCCAAGTTACACTAGATAAATTCAAATCACCTTGCTCGTGGAACTTTCATCATCGGTACCTTGTAAAACTGTTCCAGTTATCAGCATTACTAGACCAAGTATCGATAAAGCAGCTCCTATGCCAATGAAGATTTTCCATTTTTTAGCAAAAGTCATGAGCAAACCAAGATTTACAAAGATACAAATAAGATACAAAGGAAATAAATTGAAAAATGCAAGACTGTAAAATTACCACCAACCTCGTCCCAAGGCTTCTTGTCTAACGGAAGAAACCTGGACACGTGGTTGAATCACCACTTATCAATGCAGTTCCTGCTCACGTTTTTATCACGTGATGGAAAGTACCCAAACCACCCACTTAAAATAAGCCATCTTATTAAACTTTTAGTCATTGCCCTAAACATTTCGTGGTGTTATCTTACTCAGCGGTGGAGAACCATTTGAGAGATGGATGGTGAAAGGAGAGAAATATTCAAGAAGTGGGGGAATCATTCGAAAGACAGGTGGGAATCATCCGTGAGATTAGGGAATCACCACGATGAGGGACTGAAGTTGTTAGTTGGATAGCGTTTTTCATATTCTAACAAATTTTAGTAATTCGACTATTATCTTGACTTCAAAGGAAATAAATACAATTTTGGTCTTAATTAGAAAGTAATCTTCACTTACATTTCATTCAATAATTTAAACCAATCAGTTCAATGATCTTCTCCACACGTTTACTTGGGAACTTCTGTCCCATTTACTTCCATCTGTTGTAAAAAGTAAAAAGTAAAAAATGAAAAAGAAAATATGTAAAAATCTAAAGTAACAATGGGCTCTTATAGCTTTGTATTTTATGATTGAAGATGCGTTCGTAAATAATGCACAATGAGGAAACTCACTTAAATGTATTCTTCTTCTTTTTGCATCCAAGCCAACATTTAAAATGTAATTTATATTTTAACTTTATGAAATAGGAACTTCAATTCTTCACAACACATACACATAGGAGAAAGGGGAGTTTCTTTTGTATTGTACAAGGCTTTTATTTTGAGATTATTTGAGAAACAGATGCACTCCATTGTAGAGATGATTCTACAAACTCTCTTCTTTGCTATAGGTTGGTACACTTTATGGAATTTTTCATTTGTATTATTTTGTAATGAGCAATCTAATTTTTCCTTTGCTTGTAGGCGGATAATTGAATTAATCACCATTTCTTTAGAGGATTGAAAAATGCTTCTTCTTTTTCAGTGTTGGATGACCTCCCAGAAATTAAACGATATTGTTCAGCAGAATGCCTGACCAACAAGTGGTAGTAAACACCAAAGAATTTTCGTGAAGTGATACATTTGAGGTTACCTCGGATATGTTGTTTAATTATGGTGGCATGGCGAAATATAGTGTTGATCAATCAGAATACTGTTACTATTGCGTGGTTGCTTTCAGGAAGGTATAAAATTTCTTGAATTTCCGATAACGTTACAAACAAGGTCAAGCAAAACAATTTGGAAAATGTTGCAAAAAACAGTTGGTAACTACCAATAGACTTTCTCTATGATCTGCTGAATTTCTTGCATCTTTGTTGTTAAATGATGCTTGTATGACATGTTGTACATCTTTTTTGTATGCTCCCAAATGATGTGGTATTTCGTCATACAGGTTTTTGATGTGGTTTGAGATGCCATGCAAAGGTTCAGTGGTAAGAATTTCGTAATTATCCAGTTGAAGACTTTCAAGCGATTGATTGTGGTGATGAAATAGTAGAGCTGGTAAATGCTGAATCCCATGCATGCCATCATCCAGTTTGTTCTTCAATTGCTTCAATGGCTCTTTACTATTAAATATTATGTGACGTTGATGTAACTCGTCAATTATCTGATCACGATGGAGACCTGTGTACAATTCGATGGTACCAGTTCTGAGTCTCTTTTGCGAGCTGACAGATGACAGAACATGAGAGATCCGTTGAGATAGTGACATACTTGGCAAGTTGAAGGAATGTGGTAGGCTGCTAACAGAATCAGCGTGGATTTTGCAACGAAAGCAGAAGTAGTTACCACCTTTCTGCTGTCCTGCTTCAAATTGGGCTGCTGGTTTATCACCTTTGAATATACGAAAAACATCCTTGAACGTAACACCACCAAATGGTAAGTCTGTACTTAGTTCAACTATGTCCAGTAACCTGTCTTCACTATAAAGGATCTGTTGATCATTTGAAGGACATCGAGCCAACAAGTATAATTCTGGCTTTTCCACAATTGCTTGTATGTTTAAGTTGACATGGTATCTTGACTGATATTCATCATCTTTGTAATGAATTGCTGCATTATACAAAGTAGATACTAACATCAGCAAATGTCCATGACTTCCTATGGTTGAACCGTTGTGCCAAAACATGAGGTTTCTGGTTCTCTCAAACTGCTTCAATTTTCGAAAATTGTCTTCATATGTATTCTGATCATAATACTCATATATTCTTAAAAGATCATTTTTGATGTCAGTTGATGTTAGATTATCGAAATCTAAATCAGTTCGGATCAGTCGCATAAACTGTTGGTGCTTTTTGAACAGGTCCTTTCGAATTTCGGTAAGTGCCATCTTTCTTCCTTCAATGTATATCTTTTCTGTGGTGTATCAACTAGTGAAACCTTTTCATATTCTTATAAAAATGGAAAAAATATTGATTGAGACACAGATGAACATTAAAAGTAGATGTAAAACTTTGTGTTTCGGTTTGTACCTGTGGCACTATCAGTTCAGTGATCTTGTATTCATAATTTACAATTTTTTCTTTTAGTTTCTTGGAAACAACATCATTTGTGCACTCAGTTGGGATGAAAACTTCTGTGCACCCGGACACAGTTAACCTGAGAAGATATAGAAATGATTTACATTAAAAGTATTTGAATTAAGTGGACATAATATTAGAATTAACATTGAATTCTTTTATACTTTCTCCTTTTTCTCCTGATACGAGTGTACTCATCTGTTTCAATTTTACCAGTTACACATGAGCGTAATTTTGACTTATCACAACCATTTTCAACTAATAGTGCTTTTAAAACTTGACCAGCATTTTTTGGTGCATTTACTAAAATCAGTAATATGTAATTCTAATTAGTCTTTGAACATTCTAATAAATTAGCTACAGCTATATTTCCAATAATTATGTACCATCAAAATACTGCAAGTCAAACTCTTTTGCCAGTGCTGTATAATTTATTGAATCACCATCTTCGTAAGATTCCACTTTAGCTATGCACGCATCTTTGTTCCATAAACAAGACGAGAGGATACCTGTGTGATTATGGAGTCTTTTAAATCCCTGTACATAATAATAGCACTTCTAATTAGTATTATTCTAGATATTTTTGGAAAGTATTTACCTCTCCGTAGGATATGGTTTGGTCAAGCGAGCCTCCGTTAAGCCTCCGTTAACATATGAACAGCAATAACGTTCAAAAAATACACAATACGGAGGTAATATATATTATATTTGTTTCTTTAGCTTGTTTAAAACACTTGTAAAAATCAGGATATTAATCTTCATTCAACGAAATATAAAAACAACAGTATTTTCGAAATGACGGCATGACAGAACCGACTGACGGTATTCAATAATATCCTTTGCAGAGATCTCGCTTTTGACCTGGGTCTTTCAGCTAAGAAGTTCTCATCTAAACTTAAACATTAATTACATGGAACTTATCTCTTAAATGTTAAACTTCCTTGAAACTCACCAAATTATCTGAAGATAAAACTTACCGAGCACAACAAAAGGAGAGAGTTCCCTTTTCACTTAACGGAGGCCGAACACTCCCTGCTTCTGAAACTTATTTATTAACGGAAGCTGTAAACATACGACGTAATAAAGGCTTGTAGGCACATTACTATTTGTGAAAATTGCCTTAACGGAGACTGACCACTCCCCACATCTGCAACTTATCAATTAACGGAGGCTGGCTTCAAAATGTAAACATACGACGTTATAAAGGCTTGTAGGTACATTACATAGTGTAAGTAGCTGTTTTTATAGAGCAATGAGGTCCTTTTATTGAAAATTGCCTTTAAATTTTTTTTATAGCTTCAAAGTTGATTTTCCCCCCAAAAAAATTTTCCATTTTTTTCTGTATTTTGACAAGAAGGACTATTAAGAGAATCATTGCGTAAAGAGCGTTTTGCATCCGACAACGGTAAACTGTCGTTCTTGCTCCCTCCACCGAAGGGAGTAAAATCAACTTTGTTCATTTCCGAGTTGTTGCTAAAGATTAAAAAGTTCTGAGTATGAAAAAGAAAATGTTGATGGGCATTTGAGGCTGTTACCATCAGTAATTTATCCATACATTCGTTTCTAACAGACCCTATAATGAATGAGATATTAACGGAGGCTTAACGGAGGCTGCTTAACGGAGGCTGGCTTGACCAAACCATAGGATATATAATCATTAGAAGGATATCTATATACGGTAAATCTTTTGATAAACACATTTTACAGGGCGCACGTTTACCTCCTGTTTATAAAAAAACCAAGATTTTCCTTTTAATTGTTATTTGGTTTGTCTGAAATGATCACATAATTTATGGTACTTTACAATACGTTTCTGATAAACTTCAGGAGACGATATTTCTAATAAACGCCCGCTTAAGTGAAGTGGCGTTTATTAGTGGGAGTTAAAATAAAGGGGGCATTAATTAGAAGATTTACGATATATACCTTTCATTTTAATCGAACGATCTTTTGCATGCTTCTTGTTTGGTTTCAAATGACATATTAAGTCGCTGCTTTTGACGATTACGTAGTGATACTGGTAATCCATAAGTTCTGAAAAAATAATAATAATGAGAGTCTTTCTAATTCGACATAGTTCTTTAACTTCGTGTTTTCTAGTTAGGTTACCAAAACGTATGCTGAATAAAAAATGTTTATATACCTTTCGACACATGTTTCTTCCCATTGTTTTTCAATATCTTTCTTTATAATTTCAGCCAATTTTCTTTTTTCATTCTTTATTAAAAGCGATTTAAACTGTGTCGTAAAACTTATATTTTGTACTTCTCCAACATTGGTGTTGGTCTTTTTCTGGTATCAAAAGTTTCGTGTACCCCACGAATGTAGATAAGACTAACCTGAAGATTACTTTCGAACAACCCCGCAGATTCACCTTTGCATTTTAAAAAACTTGGAAACTTGGAAAGAGGAACTCGTAGGTTCTCATCTCTCAAACAGGTGTCACACGGATTGTTGACATGACTATCTTTTTCAACCTTCGACAATTTCTTCCATACTTCCGTCGAGAACGTACTTAAAACCAGTGCCTTTTTATCGCCATGTTGTTTTCCCAAGGATCTTATGTTATCGGCGATTTTCGGATAATTATTCACAAACACTTTGTGCGAGGTCGGAAATTGGGCGGCGTAGTTCCTCGAAAAATTATCATATTGAAGTTTCAATACGCGTCCGGTGAATACCTTTTTTGTTTCGTTGTCTTGACGAAGGTCATGCTTTTCTGTAAGTGCAGTGTAGGCACCGACTTTCAAGAAGCCGCAAGTAAGTGGATCGGTGATAGACATAACGGTTTCCCACACAAATTGACACTAGTTTTCCTATCTACATTTTTTTTCCCGGGCGAGGGAGCTACTAGGATTTCGATTGGACCTCAATAGTTCGAAAATGATCAATTCGACTTGTACTTAATTATTCCAAGTTATGAACCAATCCTAACTAGCTATTTAATTATTGCTGACTCTGCATACCCTAACAAAATTAACTGATCTTATATCCCAGGGCTGGCTAGCTCAGAGCCAGAATGATACAATGTTTTTCCTAGTTTTGTTGAACCTCGACGAATGTGGCCTTACTTTCTAAGATGAGTTATGAACAAAACACTGAGTTTAGGATTAATCAAGTAAGTATATTCTTAAAAATAAAAGCAATAAAAACAAATTAATCACAGGTGCAAAGTTTTTCATGCTTTCATTAATATATATTAATATATAAAACCATGGGAAATTACAAAAACTAAACTGAACAATAGACTAAACATAAAACTCAAAATCAGAAATAAGGCTAAAAAAAATCGTGTGAGTTTGCTTCTCTAATATATAGATACAGTTATTTGATTGTATTAGTATAGCCCCAGCATAGAAAAATCCACTTTGCGTACACAGCTTAAACAAGCAATCCATTGTTTCGTGTGTGTTGCTTGTGTTCTAATTGTTCCAAGTAAGCAGCAATGCTTTGGCACGTATTTCCCTCAGAGCAGTTTCAAACCATTTTACAGCAAGTATATATATTGTTTCACCATATTTGTTGCAGAGTGTTACGTTTTGGTCAGCGGCGTAGCTTGTCTGTCAAGTCTTTTTATTGGAATTCTTGTTTGTAATAGATGATCAATTGAGTGTGTAATAGATAAATCAATTGATCAATTACCAGTGATATTATCTAAAATAAAAAGCAGATGTTATTTTCAATACCAGGATCATACCAATTGGCTGTTATGACACACACATTTTCCCCAAAAATTTATCAAGCCAATTATGAAAGGAATTTCCCCCTTTTTTTGTTAGTAATATTAGTAATCTAAAAAAGGCCAAAGTTTGCAGTCCATTTTTTTTGTGAAAATATCAAAAATAAGTCTAATAACAATAGAGTTAATATGTACAAATTTATAAAAATATTACCTCATCTCAGGTTTTATCTTTAACTAATCATAACACTACATTCAATAAAAACTTCAACTAGCTGCCTTTTCACACTACTTGAGTCATCTGACATTTTCTATTGACATCTATATAAGTATACTAATGTGCACAATCTGAAATAAAACAATAAGCACAAAATGAATGATCTTATAAATGGAATCACGCCTCGATTGGTATGATCCTCCAAAAAATCGGATTCCCCACAGGTTTTAAAGTCTAATTTTTATCGTAGAAAAGCCGAAAATTGCGACGTATAAAAAAGTATTCAAGGTTTCAGGATTTTTACTTGCAAGAAATAAAAACATCAGGAAATGTAACAATTAAATCTGCAAACTTGAAAGAAGAAATAAACAAACTGAAATCGCACTAATAAATTCCACATTTCTTACACTTTTTACACCACATAGCCTTACACTTATTTATTTATTACTTTTTTTATTATTGCACACACAAATTTCTACGAATAACATAATTCTATTGTAATCCTGGATTGATTTTCATGTCGGTCTGTCAGTCAAGACAGACATGAAATCTCATGTCAGGTGTCAAAATTTCATGTAAACACAACCAAATTGAAATTTTATTAATAATTATTGTTGCGTGCAATGTATCCTCGCAATCACAAAACAAAGGATTTCTCATGCAAGTCTGTTGGGGTGTCATCTGTAATTTAATATCTTTTTTAGCTCTTAAATTTATATGATTGAAATCATATAAGGGAAATTTCAGTTTCTTTTAACACTCAGAAACACAACGCAATTCTGCAATTCTATATTTTGTAATTTTATCTTTGAAACGATTTGAAACGAATTAGCATTAATTGAAACAATTCTCAAGATTTTTAAAACGATTTTAAAACAATTCCAAGATTACAACTAGGAGGATATTACAGACTAGTGAAGTTACGATGGACGTCGTTTGTTTCGTGATGTTTAAATTTTTTTTAATCTCAAAAAGTTAAATAAAAAACAGTTTTTAATTGAATTTCAAGATTTATTAAAACGACTTAAAATAAAGTATGAAACGAATTTTCAGAAAAATTGAAATGATTTGAAACGAAAGTGAGAATAAATCAAAAACAATTTTGAAACGATTTACATTAAGAACCAAAAATTTCGGTGGGACAAAATTTCGGCGAAAAGTACCGCCGAAAATTTGTCCGTCGAAATTAGGGGCTTCGACGAAAAGTTTTCCCGCCGAAATTTTTGGATTTTATCCTTTTTTTGTTTTTGTTGTTTTAAGCCGTATAAGGATCGATGAAATACTTCTTTGGGTCGATTTATTCCTTTCAGCAATCAATATTACTTTTAAACCTAATATCATGTAACTATTTGGGGGATTTTTGGGCAACTGAGATTAAGTAGCGTAACTTATTTGGTTACAGAATATCTTTTGCTCAAGAAAGTTCTAATACAATTAAAATCTCTAATCAATGCAGATGACGTCATCTTAGGCATCAATAACGAAATCTTCATCATCTGCATTTTCTGCATCTTCCATTGTATCCTCTAGGATGCTTCGAGGAATACCATCTTCTTCGATAGCTAGGGGTTCTTCAAAAGTATCTCCGTAATTTGCTTCTACAATTTCGATGATCTTTGTCGGGAATCGAAAATGTTACCTTTAACGAAATCTCCAAACCCCCTTTTGGAATTGGTGATGGTCTGTATTTTGATTCATAAACCTTTCCTACTGCTTTTCCACCCAGCTCGATAAAAAACCAAGTTGCTCTTGAAATCTCCCGTGGAACATGACCGACGGTTTCGGGTACGACTTTCCCCTTGATTTTTTTCTTCCATGCCACCGAATACGGGTTATAAAAATTTGGGTTTTTTTTCGTTCATTATGACGTCACTTGTTGAAACATTTTGTACTGTCAAGCTATAACTCAAAAGATTTTCGATGCAACGAAAAAAAAAATGTCCGAATTTTGAATGACGTTAATCTGTGAAACATTCTTTTAAAGCTGTCAAAAAGATTTTAGACGCAACACCTGCCTGAATGACGTCAATCTGTGAAACTTTTTTTCCTTTTTTAATTAAGGAACAACAGATCGTTGCACAAGTAGAGTACTAAACTTGAAATATTTTCTTTAACACAAGTTTTTGCATTTCCCTGTCGATAAAATGCTTAAAACTTGGACATTCCGAAATTAAGTTATAAATAAAGTCCTGCCGAAATTTTTTCCCCCGAAGTGACCAAAATCTCGCCGAAATTATTTCCGCCGAAGTTTTTCCGCCGAAAAAAATAAAGCCGAAATTTTTGGTTCTTAATGTACAACGAATTTCAACAGAACAAATTTAACTAAATTTAGCTAAACAAAACAAAATAAAAACAGGCTCCACCATCTCAAAAGTTTTACATTTCAATACGGCTACTTTATAGGAATTCGAAGAAGATTTCGAAGACCAAACAATGGCTGCCGAAGAGATCAGGACAAGAGTCGTAATTTCTTAAACACATGGGGATGGCCGAATTTCACAGTTTACAGTGAAATAATAGCAGAAAATTGTGGCGCTATTTCCTTTTCGCACCCCCCTATTTTTTTCACTGCAATCCATCCCAAACGTTACAAGGAACATTCGTATAGAGGAATTAAGTAACAAGGTATTTCTCGAAATAAAAACAAAGAACGATTAAATATAGATTTAAAAATAAAGATTTTAATGTAACAATTGAGGAAATTGGTGAAAGTTCCTTACTACATTCACTTCACGAAACGAATAATCCGCCATATTTTTTTAAAGTTAATTCTCCATCTCCCCCGCGATGAAACAAAAACGACTTTCGGGTATTATAAGTATTTCATAGAAACGACCTGATTTCAATATGCAGACCAAGAACATGTTTTTTAAAGATATGTGATTTTTAAAAAAACGTTTTTCTATGATTAAGTTGCATCACACCTGCTACTACCAGCTGCACAAATCCATTGATAAGTCAGACCAAGGGTCTGCCACAACTCAGGATGCAATCCTTCAAAAAAACTGTTTTTTTGGAATATTTATAATTTTTTTGCACCTTTTCACAGTACAACACCACGTGATCCCATCAATTGCTCGAAGATAATGTTGTTCGTTACATTGCCGGTTAGCGGACAACGACGAGAAAGTATATGCATAAATTTGCATAACAAAACATATAAACAAATATATTCAAAAATAACTATTTTTAGTCGCGAGAAAATGGTACAATTTACAGACCCAGCCTTAACGTCGCCGATACACTAAAGCTCGGTTTCCATTCAGCAGTTTCGTCCGCTCGCTCGGAAAAAACAACGCTAGTGACGTCAGTGCATGCGCAATGGAACTGAAATTATGTTCGAATCGGCGGATGCAGTCGGAGAAATCAACGCTCGTGCACATCTAAAGGTCGGTTTCCATTCACCGATGTCGTCCGAGCGAGAGACCGTTTATCACCGAGCGTAAAATAATCGAGCGTAAAATTTAATTTCCATTCAATTTTAAAAGCGCGCGCATTAAAAAATCTTTCAAATATCAAAATGTCTACAAAACAAAACAAGAAGAAGTTGTTGTTGCTGAGAAAAAATTTAATTATTTTGATGATGCTATGTAGAAGATATAAACGTCGTAAAATTACTAACAGGAATAACAATACGCTCGATTATTTTACGCTCGGTGATAAACGGTCTCTCGCTCGGACGACATCGGTGAATGGATAATAATGGAATTGTCGATAATGTTTCTTTTAAGCACACAACAGAAATTCGTGACACTACTATGTTCAATCATGCCGACAGTTTACCTTTTGGTTGCATCTGGTGTTTTGCTTTTCACAGTACTTAGTATGCGCGGTACTTAGTGTTTCATTGTTCTTCTTTCTTTATTACAGGGTGTGATTCAACGAATGCATTTCTTGGTAAGGGGAAAGTGACATCGCGTAAGAAGTGCGAATTTTTTGTAAATTCTTGCCGACAGATGTACATTTCACGTGAATCATTTCGTTATCAATATACCGTTCACTTGTCAAAATATATGTCAATATCGCGAAAATAACCACTGTTTTGTGTTTTGTTTATAAATATTCAAACGGTTTATTTAACAATTATATAATTTCATGCGATGAGTGTCTTTATCTGTGGAAGTGAGAAGGTTAAAACGACGTATATACTTAATCGAGGGTGTTCCCTGAAATGAAAAGAAGTCATTTTTTGTCCTTCTCGAAAGTTTTGTTCCCTACATTTCATATCATATGATATAGAACAAGGTATAAATAGAATACTCTTGGACTGAATAAAATAATATGCTGCTGAATGACTAGAAATTTGAACTTCTTCGCTATGGAGAAGAACAAACTTTACGAGAATATGCCTCTACTACACTCTTACAGGTATACCTGTGTAGTATAAAGGATAATATAATAACCCTGTGGTAGAGAAAATAAATAATTCATGCGGAATAATCATAAAAATAGGGCTTCTTCTCGACCCTACTATATTTCTGCATCTTCAAAGTGATTAGATCATTTATGCACAAGGAAGTTTAACACCTATAATTTAAATAATTCATGTGGACTTGAAAAGACAGTTTAAAGAAGTGTACAAGGTTTTCTTCAAACAACGTTATTAAATCAGTTTAAAAAGAAGGGGCTTTCTGTAAACAATGAAAAAAATTCTCAAAAAAGAAAATATATTTTTTGAGTAATCAAAATATGCTGATTTCATTTTTTATAAAAAAAACTTTGATATTAAATAGGGCATTTTTACCGAACCAATCCTTTAAAGGAGATTGGCACTCCAAAAACAAAACACTGTATGAAAGCATACAAACAAAAACATGAACAAAACAATAACAATGCTTCTACTTCGGGTCAGCCTAAGGCCAAGACTCGAAGACTTTCTAATCTTGATGTTGGCGAATTTATGATTTTGTGGAGGCTTGTAGATCAACTGTCGGGATGGATGAACATAATAGTGTTCTACAAATGCTCTGTGTGCTAAAAAGGAAACATCACAAACAATTCTTCGCCTATTATACGTTATTTGGGAAGTAAGGAAAACATTTAGAAGATCAATATTACAGAAGTTCGAAGTTAGTCACTACCTTCATTAGCGTCAATTGCGCTTACAATCTGGTTCTTCACAGGGTTGTTGCAACAGAACCATAAAATATGTTGAAGAATACAATCCCACGGACACCATAAGGATAAATTGAATATTTCTCACATTAATCTTTAGAAATGACATTTCAACATACCCTCTAAATCCGCCTCTGAGTAACCCCTTCAGAGTTGGAGAGAAATCAATTGAGTTCAAACAACTTTGATTATGTTTCTCTTGATTGTGTAGATGTACTACCAAGATATGTTCGTATCAACCGCTTAAAAGTCAACCCGGAAGAGGTGATAAATGCATTCGTCCAAAGTGGATTTCGAAAAATCGATAACAAAGTAATTATATTGATTTATTGATTTATTCATTTTAAGGTGGTTTTTCGCTTTATTTTTCTTTATATATTTTTTCTTTATATTTTCGCTTTATTTTTCTTTACAGGTTTATAAATTAATTAATAAATTAAAACGGAATTCACCGTTATTTATTTTTTTAACTTTTATTTACGCGAAATTTTACCCACCTCGGTATGACTACTATTAAAGAACATTGCAATAGCAATAAGAATCACTAAAGTCGTTAAATCTGCGGCCAAAATGAACCTCTTTTGTTTCCTCTTTCTCCTACAAACAACTATAGCCTGAGTTTCAGTAAAGAGAAAAATTATACATTTCTTCTCCCTGTTTTGTGGAAAAATAATGTACGCAGTTTTTTATTGAGTTTGTGCAGAATGAATTTTGGAAACAATTTTAGCTGATTTATGAATAATTCGAGATTGTAGAGTTATGGGCGGTATTGCATTTGCATTTTATCAACTCATTATGTCCTTTATTTGGCTTTTTGTGACAAACTATACCATGTGTCAACAATAGTTTTTGACACCTATTTCTTTGTATTCGTTTTAAAAACAACATAAAAACTATGATGGGCGCGATTAAAACTATAATGGGCGCGATAAAAACTATAATGGGCGCGATTAAACATTTTTGTAAACAAGTAATCCCTCGTGCTTCGAAGCTCACCTACAGTTAACAATAACAAGCTTCATCAGAAGCGGTTCTTTCTTTAACTCTATTAAACCTTCTTATAATTATTCTTGTTTGTTATTAGAACGATTTTGGTTTACTTTGTTTGTCAAAGTTTAAAACGCAGTATTTCGGATGGATTTTTCGGGTTTTTCGAAGAAGACGTTTTTGTTTTTCAAATCGCATATATACGCGAGGTGTTTGAAATGCAAAGCGCTCGTCGTATCACCAAAAAAATAGCCTGTGAGCTCTTGGATCTAATAATCACAGCCTAGATTACTTAGCCTTTATACTAAGTAAGGCGATCGATTTGGAATTTTGTAGTCGAGGCTAGCATTCACACTGAAGAAAAAAGATTGCAAAGCAAAGCCAGTCTTTTCTTTTTTAAAGCTCGTCTCTATGAAATGCATCCAGTACAGCAGGGTTTTTATAAAAGACTTCCATGTCTCTTTAACACACAATTAAATCTAGCTGTATTAACAGTAGTAGCTCCTAACAAAATATTATTTTGACGTGTAACAACGTGCTATTATCATCCATTGTTGTGGTGGGGATTGTGGATATGTTCAAGTATTGCCTATGAAATCGTCGAAGAACAGAAAGAGAAAGTTTTTTTTATATATTGATTTGTTGGCCGACAAAATGATGGAATTTTCATTAATTTGAGAGGACTATGTTATTGTTCATTATTTGTCAAACTAAGAAGTTTAAAGACTAGCTAATAGGGTTTTTTTAGTGGAGGACCTGAGATAATGGAAAATATTATTTATAAAATCAATGTGAAATTGTTATACCAGCTATAACTATACCTAGATCAACTGTCGGGATGGATGACAATAATAGTATTCTACGAATCCCTGTGTGATTAAAAGGAAACATCAAAGACAATTCTTCGCCTATTATACGTTCTTTGGGAAGTAAGTAAAACATTTAGAAGATGTTACGGTTCTGTTGCAACACAACCATAAAATATATTGAAGAATACAATCCCACGGACACCATAAGGATAAATTGAATATTTCTCGCAATCGTTAGAAACGACATCTGAGTAACCAGCCGGACTAAGGGTACAACGTGAAAATCAAAGTGATCTGCACGAATGGACGGCCTTATTACGTCAAACATGTATGGCGATTGCGTAATTTAACAGGACGCGTTTCTCCACCTATAATTTAAATAATTCATGTGGACTTTAAAAGACAGTTTAAAGAAGTGTACAAGGTTTTCTTCAAACAACGTTAAAATAATTCATGTGGACTAATTATAAAAAAATGTTTGAAACAATTATTATACATTGGGAAGAAACGAAGTATCGATGTCCACTCCGTCATATACCGATAGTATTCAGAAGCAACAAAGAACATATGAAAGAATATTTCAGAATGAATTTGAGAGAGATTGCTCATCGCATGAATAAGAAATTGAGCAAAAAAACAATTTGGAAGAAGTCTTATAAATATTTGAACGCGATTGATGTAGATACATTGGACGATTTAATCTTTTTGGATTGTTCAAATGAACAAACCATAGCGTTGAAACTGGTGTCAGATCTCCATACAAGCAAAATTATATATGAAAAATTAGCACATTCGATAATACAACAACGCATGCTGCATTCCTATTCACTGCTTTAAACGAAGTATTTGGATGAAACTGGAAAAGTATTTGGACAAGTGATTGGAAAGACAAATGGAAATACGTTTTGTATAAACTACAACCTAAGCTGTTTCTTAGCGTATATTTATAAGTTTCTTATGACGTCTGATTAAATATGAGCTGACGGTATAAATTAAATTCAACAAGAACTTATTGAATTTATTTAGTAGAACTCAGGCTTCTGTTTCTTAATAAATAAGTAAATGTATTGAATAAGTCACGTGTCCTTAAAATATAAAAGCCAATTTGGCGCAAAAACAGTCACTTAGCTTTCGAACCGTCGATATAACATTCGTCTTTATTCAAAGCAGATTATAAATGTCAAGAATTTATATATTCTGTTATAATTTTTTAACAAGAGTTAGTTTATTACTCGTAACCTTGGTAACCTTGGCGAGTTTGTAACTTATTGAATTTATTTAGTAGAACTCAGGCTTCTGTTTCTTAATAAATAAGTAAATGTGTTAATTATGTCACTGTCCTTAAAGGTAGTGTCCGCTAAAAAACTGATATTTGATATAATAGAAATAAATTTTCACTGATTACGAATTTCTTAATTAAATTCCTTAAAAAGACTTTACAGCCAAAATAATGTTCATTTTATAATTCTCCTTCGGCACTTATACACTCCTTCGTTCGCTATATTGTAAACATGCTTCAAACATCAAAACGAGATTAATATAATATGTCCATTGTGACGTAGAGACTTGATTAGAAAAAGCTGTATAAATTTTTTTTATCGCCAGTGGAAGCAAAATGCATGAAAAAAGCAAAACATTTTTCATTTGATACCTTACCCCTGTCATGGACGTATAATCTGCTTTTCATCTGCGGCGCGGAGCGGAAGCCGATATTGGAATACCTTTGGATGATGATGATCTTGAAAAATTACAAAAGTGACGTGGTGCGATTGTTACACGACATCATATGGTCTGATATACACAAAGGCAAATTTTCATCCCCTGAAAACATTTTAGATACATTTGCTTTAGTGTGTTTCTACCCTAATGTAAAACGTGTTGGTAGTAGAAGAAAGCAAAAGACAGGACAGGCAACACACGAACAAAACATAGCAAACTCTCTCTTTTATCAAGACAATTGTTCGGTAAGTTTCTGTTAAAATTAGCTTATTATCAGAGCAAGATTGAAACATATATATACATTTATTTTGATTATGTTAATTAAATGCTTTACCCTGTCCCTGTGCTGCTGTGTAAGTAACCCTGTCCCTGTGCTGCTGTGTAAGTAAGCTACTAGCGATAAAGTATAGCACTTTATTGCTAGTAGCTTTCTTACACTGCAGCAGTATTACGACTAGTACTATCAGTCCCTGTGACTAACCCTAACCATAACTGGTCCCTGTCTGACTACATAATATATGAACTGATTTGCTTTATTGCTCTCCATCATTGAATTTGAGACCAAAAAGATAGGTGAATAATATCAGGAGTTTCATAAGGAGAAAAACAGATTTTGTTCTGCTCTGGTTAGTCACTTTTACCGAGTTACATATAACTGAAACAATATTTTAAAATATATGACATGCATTTGCCCCTGGCCTGGTCAATCATTCAACTGGGGGCTGCCTACCACACCATACATATAGCAAAACTATATGATGAATTTTCACGAACACATTTACAACAGCAATAACATCATCCCTACTGCCAATGTAGAATAAACAATATCGTAAATAATTAAACATTGTAAACACAAGTTGGAACTTTGTATAAGATGATCTCTGGAGTATCTATCTGTATATTTCAAATTTATATATATCACCACTTCAAGTAGAACTGTCTGTGAATCATCACATTTTCATTTACATTGTTTGATATCTTAAGCAACTTACTATTGCCATTAATGTTTTTGATTTTGATTTTTCGATGTTGAGAAAAATTCCTGGATCAAAGTAATTCTATTATGAAATCAGCAGGTACATTTCATCAAGGAAATATTGGTCGACAATGTTTACGCAACGCACAATCTATGCAATAGCATGGTATGTGGTTAGACGTGTTGGTTTATGGGATTCAGAAGGCTTAAATTGTATATTAACCGAAGGAAAGTGATCAGACAAACATTAATAATTAGTGGGTATCACAAATAAGTGGTGTTAGAGTCATCCGACCGACACAATTTGTTTTTGCCATTTATGTCGGTTTTTGAACGTTCAGTAGGAAAATTTGTCACCGCAAAGATTTTGCTACGCTATCCTATTCCGCCATGGTATTGCCTAAATATCATTCCCTTGAATGTGGCAGAGATATTTCCGACTCAAAATTGCACCTGAGATTTATGGGTTCTCTTTTTTTATTCTTTTTCTTCCAACCGACCCACCCTACTTTGAGACCTAATACAACACATATTTGTGATAGCCGCCTAACTAAAGTTATTGCTTTTGCCAATCAATTGGGATCGGAAGGTCATTTTTAGTATGGCCAAATTAAGCACAACAGAAATCCATAAATCCATTTTAATGAATCATGAAGTGAATGCATTACAGTCGAAAAAGAATATATTTACTATATTACTATGTACAATTTGTGATAATATTTTGTTCTGTGAAATATCAGTTCCTGTTCCGCAAATTATTGTTTTTATTATTTATTACAAATTCAAAAAATGTTTGTCTGTTTTATAACAGTTTCGGAGCATTGTTAGCAGTCGAAAAATATATATCATTGAAATATTTACGTTAAAATAGAAGAAATAGGTGCCAAAATATCTCTGTAGTTTGTCTTCAGAATGAAGTCGCCCTTAGAAAGTTCCCCAAATAAAAAACATGAAACGCACTGTTCAAAGTATTCCGAAATGGCTGATAACAGAAAAGAGAACCCAGAAAAACTCTTGCTCAAATTCTCGATTTTTTTTATTAGCTAAGATTGATTTATTAATTGCGCGTGTGCAAACTCAATAAAAAACTGTTTACATCCGAAGTTTTTCTTGTCTTCATTATTTCTTTCGGCCTAAACGTTTCAGGAGGGAAGAGGCTGTATTTTAGCCGCAGATTTAGCGACTTTTAGACGCAGTTTTGATTTTGTAAATACACCTTCCCGAATTCGTGTTTATATATCGTTTCCTGACTCGGTTGTCCATACGGGCCTCGTTTTGATGCTTTACATTGTTTCATGGTAATTATTTAGCCATATATTTTGCTTATTAGCAGTGGGATAATTTTCGTTAATTTTCAACACATAATTAAGACCTGCATGGACAACTGACTCAGAATGCAACATATAAACATG
Organism: Turritopsis rubra; assembly: GCA_039566895.2. Classification (NCBI taxonomy): domain Eukaryota; kingdom Metazoa; phylum Cnidaria; class Hydrozoa; order Anthoathecata; family Oceaniidae; genus Turritopsis; species Turritopsis rubra. Next base: position 14,880,943 of record CM077630.1, read on the forward strand.
AATTCGGGAAAGGTGTATTCGCTTACCTTAAAACGAACCTTTGATACTTCCTGCTGCTGTTGGTTTATTTTGATTACTCTCTGGATCATTACTATGGGATTTCCTTGGGTTGTGCCTTCTGACGATGATATTTTAAACCCTCCCTCCGATTACAAACAGGCGTGATGGCCTAGCAAAGGTAACCACTAATAACGGGACTTTTTAAGGTCATGAAATAAGTCGTGGAAATTCCAAATATTGCATAAGTGTCATGGTAGCTTTCGATGCAGGTTATGTAAAAAACAGAACAGTTATTAGTTACATAAAAGGAAGTGGCAGAGGATCCTTCTTCATTTATATAACTATACACCACAGATAGTATGGAGATAATAAAATAATTCTATACATCGTTCTATTAAATGTATTATTTTATCTCCTTAATATCTGTGTATAGTAATCAACGAAGAAAGAACCATGACAGAACAACATGCTATTTCCAAATTGGAGCAGGATTTTCGTGAAGAAAGTTGAGATACTGAACGCCATGGTCTTTAAGTTGAAAACCAATGCATTAAAATCCTTATAATGTAATGTATTAACGCTATGTGAAAACGACATTACCGGGATCTAATAACAGGGGTGTTCTTGGCTGTAGATAGAATGCATAGCATGGATCAGGACTTTACATCCGAGAACTTGTACATCCGGCAACTTGTGAACCCTACACTACTCTTGATGTCATTCCGTGTTGCTGCAAACACCAATTTTCCTGCATTACGTCATCTGACCAACTCCGATTGGACGAACGCAAGTATTTTTATCTAAACGAATCAGTGGACACACTCCTTGTGCTTCCACAGATATTGGATCACATCATCTTTCGGTATATAAGTGTGTTTTACTAATCTCTCTCACCAAAACACTTAGTCTGCATTAAGACCTGGTGAACTAGACCCACCTTTAGTTCTCATTGCCCCTTCCCTTACTTACTTCTTAAGAATTCCTTTATGCATTTCAGATCATCTTTAGGCTTTCATTCGAGGGTTTCTGCAAAGAAAACATGGCATGATCATAGTACCTTTTAAAGCAATTTTATTTGGTGATCACTTCATTGGTGATCCATCAATGCAGGCGTTTAAAAATTTAATGATCTCATTAAATCATCCCTTTCCTCTGCTTAGTCGGTAACAAAAACAAGTTTTCCAGTTAACAATTTGCTCGTATATGAAATTTTCTTCGAACTTTTTGTTTCTATAAAATCCCTAATTATAATATATCGTGTCTCCTCTTTCCTCTTCAATAGGTGAAACCAGTTAGGTTAGAGCTGATGAATTTGTTTGCTGAATGTCATTTTTTTCTCAATGTTAAGATTTCCTGAGACGCTGAACGCTCACATGATCCACATATATATAGACAATATTTTGATATTGATTAAAAATTAGAGTAGTGTTTTTTTTGAGAATTTCTTTTTTTTTTGAGAATTTCTTCTCACTGCAGAGCTCCAGTGGAATAAAACGAGGCACTATCTAACCTTGACCTTGCTTACACAAACAATATTTATTAGATTTGTACTTTTATGTTTGTATAACCGCGCCTAAGTGACATGTTGTGCATTGTAAAACATGGAAAAATCTTCATGATCTTTTTTGGCGAAGAAAAAGAAAAAGGAAAGAAGAAATAATAAATAAATAATGATAAATATTAAAGGAGGAAAAAAAGGAAATTACATTGCGCCATATGTTGACTTCTCTCTGCTCTCTCCATCACAGTGTCTTAAAAACTTTCAAGAAAAAGTGTGCTAGCGTAATTAAAACAGAGACGATGGAGGGATGTTGAGAAGCAGATGTTTTCACTTAAGATGTAAAACTGCAAAAATTTGGAACTTCAAAAGTTGAATTTTTTTTAAAACGTTCTGTACTTTGATCAGAGTGATGGGGAAGTTTCTATTTCTGGTTTTTACCTCTTCTTTGATGATCCAAGCAAATGCAAGATCGACATATAAACGTATGTAACCTATTCACATCTTCAAAATGCACTTTAAACCTTTTTTTAAAAGCTCGTATTGTTTACACGCGCGTGTTTATATTGTTTTTCAGGAGCGTTTAACACTGACGATGCGGCAGTAAAACGTGTAATAAACGAAGTAGTCGAATCGCTCGTTCGAAACGTGGATAACGATTATGCGGAATTCAAAAATACAAAGAAGGAGAAGAGAGACAAAACAGATTTCGATGTTGTACTTGATAACGAAATCGATAAATTGAAAACTATGATATCAAAGAAAGAAAATATGAAGAAATCAGAAGACGAATTATTAAAAACAGACATATTGGATAAACGTGTGATAAGCGATCAGGGAGATATCGTTCACGATAGTCTTGAATCGAGAGAGGAAAATGCAGACGTTGCCATTGACAACTCTATGGAGAATTTGTTAAGTCTTCTTCTGAAAGAAAACATTGCAAAGAAACGAGACTCAACGGCCGAGAGTGAAGTTAAGAGTAGCGTTGTTAGCGAGGAGGAGAGTGATGAAGATAATAAGAAGAAGGAGGAGGGTGAAGTGACTGAAAAAAAGGAAACGGGAGATAAAAATAGCGATAACTCTGCTTGTGGTGGTGATAAGAAGGAGTGTAACTCGAGAGAAGAAATAGCGAGTAAAAAGAGCGAGAACAGCGAGAAAGCCGAGAATGAAGATGAAGAAGATCTCAATCAGTCAAAAGTTAAAAAAGACACCGGGAGAGAACATGAAAAAATGAGTGAGGCAGAAAACAATGACGAACAAGAAAAAAGAGATGAGAAAAACTTATCCCATGAGAATAATGATGTGACAGAAGAGAACAACGAAAAAAAAGAAACAGACGAAACAGAGGCCGAAAACGAAACGAAAAGCATCGATCATCAATCAGACGACAAAAGTACGAGTATAATCAACCGAATTCTCGATGATATGATCAATCGGAAACGAAAGCGAATGATTCGTGAAAAAGTTTATTCGACATTTGAAGATTTGCTACAATTTCTCGACACGAAACGCAATTACGTAAATGAAATTGACTTTGTTGATCAATAATAATTGCGTAATGTTGTGTCACATGATACAATCACGTGACTGCGTGTAAATAAGAGTGCTCCATGGGTTTACTGTTCAATTATTCATCACGTGATGTTTCCCATGTAGCCTAATGTGAAATATTTATTATAATTCATTTATTTTCGTGGCTTTTTTTCTTTGTTTATTTATTGTGAGTCTCCATGTAAACAGAACAACATAATAACTTTCATTTTATTTTTCAAAGTTTTTTTTGAGTTAATTATAAAAAGCATTTTGTTGTAAGTTAGCTGACTGATCTCGCTATGACGTTTATGAATTCTTTATGACAACACATCGTTTGATTTCTTCCCTGCTGCTGTCCACCAGACACACATGTAGCTCTCAACCTGGCCCTCTGGAATTCTTGTTTTTCTAATATGAAAATGGGAAGAAGCACTGGGGGCGAGGTGAAACCTTTCTGGGATTGAAAGATTTCCAAATCCGGTTTTTAATTTTTTAGCTAATACATATCCGTTTTCATAAAGAGGAACTAGCGGTGACGGAAGAAAGCAACAATAAAACGTCATTGTGGTTTGTTTTATTATGGAATTTTTGTGTCTTAAGTACAGTCTAGCTGTTTTAATTAAAAAAGAAAATATACCTCTTGATTTTAATTCATAAACGGGGAAAAATAGGGAAAGAAACTGTGCGTTTAAAAAAACAACAAAAGGGGAGTATGCTTGCTTTCTTCGCCATTTTTTATTTCGTCATACATACTGTTGAGACTTGTTTTGAGGGATGGCCACTAGCATTTCAAGTTCAAACATGAAGATGTGTTCTGCATAAATAAACTTTTCGCGTATGCGATCATGCACTGACATGAATACAGTCAATCCCCGGTCAACTCTCACTGGGTAACAGAGTAAAATGATCGAGGTAACACGAAACGCCAACATTTTTGTTCGAGAGAGCAGATATGAAAAAAGTTAGTTCGGTCTTATGAAATTCAAATCCAAAATAATATGTCCACCCTTGTTAACAGTTTCATTTGCAACAGAATTATAAAGACAACTTTTCATTAATGTGAAAAACATGTCATTATGTACATCGGAAAATAAAAATTAAATGGATTTTTTCGTTATAAGGAATTTTAGAGAAATAATATTTTTTTTGCCGCATAGTTCAAATATACACGTATGAGAAATGCAAACAAATAATGAATTATAAGGATAATTGCCAACTGTGACTAGGTCCAATGAATTTCCTCGATTATTCAGTCACAGGAAACTTCGTTTTTCCCTCTCCATACGCTGAGCCATGAATTACACACGACTGTAACCGTACCTCATTACAGTAAATGCAATTCGCTATCTTCGTTTCGTTTTATCTAAACCTCTTTTTTTCAAGAATTCAGTCCGCACAACTTGTGGCCTGGACTCCAGTATAAAATGTACTTTACGAAATATCTCATCTAAAAAACAAAATGAAAAGATTTTCAGGCTAGCCCTCTTGATTTATACACCTTTCCCGAATTTCTGTTTAAGGTATGTGGCCAAACTGTCCAACTCCGCCTCGTTTTGATGCACGGTTTTGTTGAAATTATTAAAAATATACCGACTTATGGTAGAGTTCTCGCCTCCAGTGCCGGAGGCCAGGGTTGAAAATCATGATAACATGATATAATAATAATAACAAAATTTAGGAAAGTGCGTACGTGCAGAAATACAAAATAAAGATTGTGGCCACACGTACTGAATGAATCAACAAGAAATAAATTCAAAATAACATTAATTTTGCCTGCTTACAAATTTATTCTAAGTTGTGGTGTTTAAACTCAGCATACATACCTGCTATTTGCCGGCTAGTTTCAAATTCGTAATATTTGAAATCTTCACTCTTTTTATAATATATTCGAAAAACTGACCGCCCAGCTTTTACTTCAGTTATTTCACATTCAGCAATGTTATTTACATCCAGTGAAACCTAATAAAGATTGACGTCATAAGAAAATTTATAAAAATTCACTGACGACAATATCAAACCATCAATTTTACTTTGCAGATTCAGTTTAAGGTCAGTTTAAGGTCAGCTTTGTTTCTTTATTTCATTTTTCAACTCATTTCATATTTACTATGAGCAAGCATGTTTTTCAGATATCATCTGACCGTTTCTCCTCACCTAAGTGTTGTCTGAAAAAGTGAGGCTAAAGTTATACCTCGTTCTTTCAAACATTTTTATAAGACTTTATAAGTTCATAACGAGGAGGAGAAATTGGCAGATGAACATCCTCTTTGGATCGCATACCGGTTTGACACGTGTAAAAAATTTCTGTGATTTTGGTTGCGCAACCGGATCTATTTCGATTTTTTGACCATGTATACCGAGTGATACTTCAGTAGATGCAAGTAACCGGACCAAAGATACTTGATAGGACTGAACAAAAATGAAAATATATCATATCAATAGTAAATAATTTAACATTTTAGTGGATTCATATTTTACTCCTTCTTTACCATTATATATGAAGCAGAATAGTGTGGTAAAAACAAACGCCATAAAAGGGCGTTTCCAAAGCAGTTTTTAAGCGAAGAAGACCCTATTGATGTAAACAGGGTGTTTTTGTTAAGGCCGTTGTAACAATCTTTTAGAAATTCTACCTTGTACTGTGAACTCATTATCTGCGCTTGCGCAGAAGACGTCTTATTTTCTATATCCTTTTCGTCTTTTTTTCGACCTTAAAATAAGACCGAGATTACATCAACAACAAATAGGATTGATTAAATATCACGTGATAGTATATCACATGTTCGACTATAACAGAATGGAATTTTTCTCACCTCCATTGTCTCGCACCAAATTAAACGTCAAACTTCCAGTACTTTCTAACGTTAATTCCATATCAACAAAACGCCCTTCTTCCCCAGGTTTTTCAAGCCTGTATTCACGCCCTAACAAATCAAAGAGAGATTTAATGTCAGGTGGATTAGAATAATAAGCGCCTCAACCGCCTGCAACAAATGAACGTAGACAGATTTTGAAAAATATAATAAATACATATATATATATATAAAAATACACACCTTCCGTTAAGTGACGATTAAAAAACATGTAACTATTTTTTTTGGTATGATCAATATGAATGTATACATCTACCGATTTCTCACCACCTAAACTTCCTGGTTAAAAGCTTCTTAAAATCGCCTGAAAGAACGAGGCATAGCCTGACACTCACTTACCCAGATAAATTTAACAAGGTTTACACCACAAACTTAGCTGGTTAGAAACGGTTAGATGAACATCATGGATAAACAATTCAGAATTTTAGTCTTTTCAATTTACCCAATTCACACAAAATGGCAAATATGGCAAAAATAATTTCAAATTCAAATTGATTTAAATAAATTTACAAACAAAACCAACAAAGGAAGCCATTTTCAAAGTTTGAACACTTTAAACAAGTAATTACAAAAAAATAAATATTCTTGCTATACTACCATTTTTTTTCAATCCTCGTTTTTTTAAAAGTTTGGCTAATATAGTTTTCATCTTGACATCTGTACGATCTACCTTCACTACGGAGTAGCCATTTTGAGGAACTAATCTAAAAAACAGTTAAAGAACGAATACAGAAACCGATCAATATATCGGATTATCAGCAACACAACCATACAAAGCATAAATGTCGACAAAACCCGAAAACTAAAACCCGAAATTAACAACTTAACAAAATTGTATTATAAAAAACAACATATTTTCGCGCGCATTTTACATACATTTTAACGGATACCGAATTTTTCACTGAACCACCAACACGGTTTGTTCTGTGTTTCTATAAAACCAATAGTAAATAGATGTCGTGCAAGTCAGAATTTTGTTTTCATGTTTATTTTGAAACTTACTTCAACTAAAGCAAGATTGTGAAAACCAAATCGGGACATTCCTTCTTTTTCATCCAGAGCTTAAAAAAGAAAAAAGAAACAGTAATTCGCAAAAATACATATGGCTGGTTAAAAGAAAAGGTTTTCGGATATCTACGTGAATAAAGGAATTTACCAAAAGTTATTCGCTTAATTGAACCGATTTCGATTTCTTAGACAAATCGGATTATGAAAACAAAGAAATATCGATCGAATTCTGTGTATTTACACATTCGATTGGTAGTAAAAAAGAAAATCGATTCAAAATCGAATAATATAAACGTAAAAAAACTCTAAAAACCTAAATTACTCTGTTCAAGGTATGGATAAATTGACGCACACCTGCTGTGGTTGTATTGTTTTGGTGCAAAAAACAAACAAACAGTGGTGACGAATAAAAACAGGGGGTAAGATTTTGTATAAAAAATTTTGGTCAGAAAGGGAATCGGTAGCTTTTTAATAACATTGAAAACTTTTTTTAAAAACTTCTTTTCGATGTGACCGGATCACCGTATAATGTTTTCCCTCCAATAATAATTTTTTTTCTCCCGTTTTTCAATAAAAATCACTCGATTTGTTAATAATTCATTTTTGATTGTTTTTTGATTTTAAAGGAAGATCCAATTGCGCTCACTAATATTAAAAAAAACTTGTGTTATTATCCCCATCACAAAAAGAAGTAGAAAAGAATCAAATTGAAGAAACCGTTAAACTCTCCCCTGACTTGAGTTTTGAATCTTAATAACTATATCCAGTGGGCGAAATCTTCAAAAAGTCTCTGCGGAGGAGTGTTTCTTTTATTGAAAAAGCAGGTGATATTGCTCGCCATTCCTATAGAAAGCAGTCCTCCTCGTAGACTTTTTGAAGATCAGATGTTTATCAATAACACAAAAAAATTCAGGAGGAACAGCTGTGAGATATCGTATGCACACGTGATTACCTGGAAAATCTGTGTCCACTTCTCCGTCATCTTCTGCTATGTGTAGTGCATATGCCTTAACATCTCCCTAAAAATATGAACACATGATGACATAATAATAAAGACAGCATATAAGTGGCCAGTCCTTCAATTATTTCTTACATATTATATTTCACGTAATTAATAAAAGGTAAACCATTATAGTGCTTATACACTACTTGTCTACCATATTTTTTCTGGGTTACGGCTTGGTTCTGGTGACTGATAGCTTGGTTCTGGCGGATTCCATTGTGTTTACCTTTTAGTAACTACATATATTTCTTTACTTCATGTTTATAGCTAATCAATAATCACCTGCACTCTAGGCTTTCTTCCTTCCAGAACATACTTATACAAGACTAAACCAATCACATCTTGAACACATGCATTCTCTATGATAAGAATTTTGTATAAGTTATTAAACAAATGTTACCAGCACCTCAATTAGATGTACACAATCGGAAATGCATGTTTACAACATACCTACAAAGCTAATAGTCATGGGCTGAATTCTTTCTTCCTTTAAGGAAAAAGAATGGAAATCAATTAGGTTTAAAAGTTCAAAGTAGACCTCCAAAGAAATGCTATAAAAAGTATACCTCAGTAGGTAGGAATGCTATAAAAAAATCGATGGTGTTGGTTGAACAGGTATCTTCCAAACCCTGAAATGTGAAAACTATAAATCATAGTTGAGTATTAACTGGAACAGTAATGTTGATTTGATATAGAACTAATATCATGATCTCAAGTGTTTCAAATGACAGACAATAACACTTCAGTTATGAAGTTTTTATCATAAATAGTGGTCTTTATAATTTAAAATGTATACCATACAAGTTTAATGACATTCTAAATGATGAAATGTTTGTTGACTTAATAGAATTCATATGATATATCATTTATTGAAATCAGCTTATAAACATTTTGTGATTCATTATAAAACTACAGTTGTAGCACTTCAATATCAATTATACGAAGAGAAATTCGAAATCAAAATAAACCATGTTTTTTACCACGCATGTTATCTAAAAAGACCTTTCAGCAACTCATTAACTTATAGACAATCTATTTTGAATAAACAACAATGACTTTATGTACCTCTCCATCAAATTTGGCGTATTCTAAAAAAGGGTTACTAGGCTGATTCAACGAATCTTGTAGTAGCTGACTCAGCACAGATGTATTTTTGGTGTTTGAAGTTTGATTTGTTGAAAGAATCTTTTCCTGAAATAATTCACTTCTATCTTCCTCTATGAAAGAATAATATCAAAATATCAACTGGTATAATTTAAATCTTCTACAAAGATCTACCAAATGAAACTTCTCTTAATCAACAAATAATAAACAATAAACAATTTGAGATAAAGCAAAGTAGATATCTTAAAGCATTTATACAGTAACAATCTCTCCATAGCAGACACCATTGGCACCAAAAATCTTTTTCAACATCCCATTATAAAATCTACCTGTTAACCTTTCTGTATTAATGTCATCCCAGTGTATATTCTTACAATGGTATTCTTGTTTGCTAAAAAATCAAGTGATAATGAATGAAGGTAGAAAGTTACAAAACAAAAAGGAAAAAAATGGAAAAATCAATACATTGTAATTTGAAAACTTTCATATACTTACTTTTGCCTCATTTTGTCGTAGCGATTAGATTTTGGTGTACGTCCCATTATCCCTGGACTGACTGCAATATCAAAAGTTTGAGAATATTCAGGAAAATGAGAAATGCTAAAAGAATTAAATCATTTTATTGGAAGTTCTCTTCAAGTAATATACATATACATATACAACACTGTAATATCTGGAAAATAAAACCAACAAAATAACAATGTAGTCGTCAGTACATCAGTCTCAAATCAACATTCTTTGGGGCAATCAACTTAGTTATTCTCCTGTGCGTTTTTCATTCTAAGAAAAGTGTGTTTCGCAAAACTATTTCTTGTAATTTAGGTATTTTGCACTGCTGATTCTAAGGTATAAAGAAAGCCAAAAGCAGAAACACTTTCTGTTTGAACTATCTTATTAATATGGGAATTTTCTGAAAAAATCAGAAAAAAAAGCTTTTATCTGGCCTCTAGTTAAATTTTAATCTTCAAAGAACAAAACAGAGAAATACCAATAACATTGAGCTTGAACATGAAAATAAACAGACAAAATGACATACCCTTCCTCTTGATGATAACCAACCAAGCGTTTTCGTGATTTAGCATTAAATATATCTGGTTCCTCTTGAACAATGACCATTTCACACATGCCTGTTTTAAAAACAAACATTAAAAAAGGTTACCACATGGTCAAACATTTCTTTTATGCTTTTTTAGATCATAAGGAATTACCTGTATCATCACTTGTCACACATGAATGCCGAATATGATTAATGATCATTTGTGGATTGTCCCAAAACGTCATTTTATATTTTCTATAATGAATGTTATCTAAGAAGAACATTTTATCCATACATTCTGAATCAGCAAGGCAACATAAAATAAGAGTCCCTGCGGCCTGGAGGTCAGCGCAGTTATAACGTTATAACGAAGATAGAATGTCTGCCATGAACCGGAGAAACAGATGAAAAAAGAACAAAGGAATCGCTCAGTCCTGAAAGTTAATGCAAGAACCACTTAGGCTTGATTAATTTTTGCAATTTCGCCACCTATCCTCAATTTTTTTATCGTTTCCATGGTGATCTGGGGATTAGTTTCAATATATCAACGGAGCTCAAAATTATATTTCCAAAATAAAGAAACAAAACTGTGATTGTTTTAACAAACGGAACACACACACTGTAACTAGATAACAGACAACCTACAACCATATTTCTATCTAAACTGATCGCAGTCTCAGTTGCGCTTTGACGATCGATCAAAATGTTCGATAGAAGCGACAATCAACAAAATAGAAATCATTCAAACTTCTTAAAAATCTGATAACACGAATCATAAAATGGTCAAGTACTAATATATGGTCCTGACACACTGTTACTAAAAATAAGACAACCTACAACCGTATTTCTATCTAAACTGATTGCAGTCTCAGCTGCACTTTGAAGATCCATCAAAATTTTCCATAGAGGTGACAATCAACAAAATAGAAATCATTCAAACTTCTTCACGTGATTCTAATCATAAAATGGTCAAGTACTAATGTATGGTCCTGATCAATATCCAGGTATCGAATACATGATAATAATACCTCCAATCATTGACCTAAAAAAATTAATAAAGCATAATATTATCAATAAAAAAAAACCTGAAATTACTTAAAGAACACCAAATTTTCCCCATTCTTATCAAAAAGTATACTGTCATTTGTGCGAAAAACTGCACCAGGTGAAAGGAATGTGGATTTAAATCTTTGGGGTTTTCTTATGTCCACAAGGCATTTAAGCAAGAATATTTAAAAAAAAGAAATACCAAGTGTCTGCATGGCTGACAGTTTTTTGTGGTTAGTAGTGCAATATAATATACCATCAAAAAATTTTATTGGTTTTTACGGTTTGCATCTGATATTCATGTTGTTACGCAAAACTTCTAACTCCAAGTAGTGGAAAAAAACCCTCTCTTGAAAACGTCATAACTACTTACGCATACCATAATGGCTGGATTACGGTATTACTAACACACTCACTAGTGCCGTAGCTACGGATTAAATTCTGGGGACTGGGCTGGGCTGAGAATTATAATTAGAGTTACCCTATGGGCCAACATCAGGGGCCGCGGCTGCAAATTTAATATGGAGGGGGGGAGGGGCGGATGTCAAAAGTAGTGGAAAAAATTTTCCCCCTCCATGGTTGAGGGATGAAGAAAATTTTAAACCTCCCTAAACTTATTTCACATTTAAACGATATGAAAAAGAAACTCAAGTCTTTTTAGATTTTAGCTGTATAAAAAGTGTAACAATGAATAAAAAACCATTTACTTAGCCCGAAAGTGGTGGTAGTGGGGAGGAGGGGCATGGCATGGCCCCACTGTTCACAAGATATTATATGCAATTTAGAAAGACCCATAATTGGGAAAAATTCTGGTGGGCATAAGTCCCCTCGAAGCTATGGCACTGCTCACTATGACACAACAATCGCTGAAAAGACGGGTCAGAAAAAGGTGCAAGGTTTTCGTTTTTAGTGGAAGCAGAGGAGGAAGCAGAATTTGATCAGCCTTGCGTGTAAAATGTTTTAAGGTTTCAAAGAGTCAAAACACATTCTATTTTTGTGTTCATCATCTATTGATTGAAATCGTTAAATTAATTTTACACAGGATACTAGTCTATATACTAATCGTGAGTTTGAATCCTACTTTTATTTTAGTCAGTGTGAAAAACATCAGAAAAACATCAGATGGCACACATGGCACACATGGCACCGTAAATAAAATGCAACATTTAAGGGCAAATATCTCAATAACCAATGGGGATAACTGACATCAATTAGGGGCAATGAAAGTAAAAAACAAGTGTACAGGCCCTTGATAGCTAGCCCACCATAAAAATTGTTTTGTTAGTGTTCTCCAACCGACTTGTTTTGAAGTTGAAAAGTTAAATCGGTGAGTTGGCAAAGTGTACAAAATAAATAAATGACTACATAAATAATTAACAGAACATACAGTCTACTGTAACATAATCTTGTGTCGCCTTTCAAAATTAGAAAGAAGCTATTCGAATGTGATTGCTTGAGTTTGCAAACAATTATAGTCTAGCTTTCATTCCACATAGTATAGGGTTCCGGGAGAGCGAAGATTATGTTTCTCATTACGCAGAGCACAAAATTATACACTTTACTTTACACCAGCTGAAGACTACACAAACTGACAAAAGAAAACTGTTCAAGGTTGATTTTGTTCTGCCCGACCGACCAACCGACTCACTTTTAATGACCAAAAGGACGACGCTAAAACAACATATTCTTGAGGGTGGCCCTATCATTTTTTGAATCCGGAGAGCCAGTAGACCCAACAACTCTTTGCCTGCTTACTCGAGCCGCAAACGAGAAACTGGGTACAACCTGGTAGTCAGATTTTGGCTAAAGTGCACTGATTGGTTTATAAGTTTTTACATAATTTGCTTTGAATATCTTCTGTCCCAGCCTCATTTACCAAATCAGTTTTGCTTTGGTTTTGTTTAACATGTCAGAATAAAACATACATAAATAAGAGATCAATCATTGCAAGAGTTTCATTGATTTGGTTCTCTGAGGGGTCATATCATAGCAATTAAATATTATTTTTTGACAATAGACATTAGTACTTTGTGTATTATCATGCATTTTCTTTCATTTTTAGTTTGCACTAGGTATAAAAGAATTTTTTTCTGCTATGTTTAATTCTATTGTTTTACATAATGTTAATGCCAACAAAGCAATAATTATGTAGAAAATCGGTAGCTTTTAAAATTTGGAATTTGAATTTAATCGTATTAATTTTTCAACTGTCACAGGTTTTGAACCCAGCTACTCTCACCTTTAAGGGTAGCTGGGATTTCCTGGAATCACTCTCTATAAAGAGAAAACATTTTGTACGCTCTCAACTCAGCTTGTAAACTTATCTAATTAGTCAATTAAATTATTGTATTGTTGGGGGAAAACAAACAGCATTCAAACGTTCCAAAATAAAAACACAATACAGAAAATAAATTCGGGCAAGTGCCTGTTTTCCCCCAATAATGTGTTATTATCCCGACCTGTAGAATAAAGGGAGTCATACTGCGTACTTTCAATTTGCAATAAGACTGATGCTTTCAGCATCTGTGCAAAGGAGACTGTAAAAAGGAAAATGTAGTACCTTGCTGTTTAGCTACCCTTCCTCTACTGGATGCTGGTGCATAAACAATACATTCTTTCGGTTACCGGCAATGTACTAGTAAAAACACTCCTTCCTAATGCTTCCAAAATATTTTTTCAAAATATATAAAAAAAAAACTTTTTAATGAGTTCAAACTGGTATACTGAAACTATATTTGGATCATTTTAAATTCGTTTTTTATCATCACCGTTAACGGGTACAAAATCAGAATAATTACCAACAAAGGAAGAGCAAAGAAGGAGTACCAATAAACGCCTAAGTGATACTAAGTTCTAGGTTGTCGAAGTTTAAAAGTCACGTGATATTGAGTCCGAAGTTAATGTGTTGTCCCTTTCCTAACATACTCTGGGCAGAGTAGGTCGCAAAAAACAGCTGCTAGCGCAACAGAAATTTAACTAAAATTGTCGAAAATAATTAAGGTATGTTTTGAAGAATTTCTCATATACTTTACATTGGTATTCCTTCGTTTACTGATGACGAGTTCACTTCTGTTATGGCATTGCTCTTGTTCTTTTCGTTCCAACACAACATTCGTTTGAAAATGCTTTTGTTTCTCCTGTGTGGTTCATTTTCTCTTTTTAAATTAATTACCTGCATAATCCTATGATGATTTACATTTTTTTCAATTTAGATGGCTCCTCCTCATAAACTTGGATTTGCCGAAAACTTTGCCCTCAGTGGTGCTGCAGCTGTTATTTCTAAAACTGCGGCTGCTCCCATTGAACGGGTAAAGTTACTTGTCCAAAATCAAGATGAAATGATCAAGCAAGGGAAACTGACTGAACCCTACAAAGGAGTTATTGACTGTACAGTAAAAACATTTCAGTCTGAAGGTAAAGTGTGTATAATATAGTTAATGCCATTTTCCCTCAAACATAACTTTCTGGGGTTTTTTTTCCAATGCTTTACACCTGCATTTAATTTAACATTGATTTGATATTGTGGTACAGTAAAGGATCTATGTATATTTTGGGTGTGGTTTTGTGAAACTTTGTAAGAAAGTATTAGGAACAAATTCAATTTTTAGTGGGTAACTGCTGTTGTTGAATTTTGTTTACAATAGGAGGATGATAGAGAATTGATTTAGGAAAGATGAATTTTTTATAAAAAAAATATATGGTGAAGTTTAGATATTTTAAAAAATCTGTTTTTCTCCTGTGGAACTCCTTAGAATTTGCACCTTCTTTGATGTTAAAAACATTGATGGAGAGCAACAAAGTACTCTAAAAACTAGTCAATATCAGGGTTGGTGCCTGTGTGAAAATAGGAGAAGATAGATATCTTTATTTGCTGTGAAAGATACAGCTAAAGAGAAAATAATGCAATGGAAGGGGCTACAGAATTCTGAACCTGGAATTGCGGAACGTGTGACAGACGGCGTTCCCTAGTAACACGCTGAATAAGTTTTGTGGCCTGGTAAATGACATTTACAATTTTGGTAGCTAAAATATGGAGGAAGTAAAAATACAATGTTAACATTGAGCGATTCAGTAATTCTCTCACATTCTTCCAAGGAAAACATGCTTAAGGAACACCATATATAGATTCAGTGAAGCTGACGTTACTTAGATCAGAAATCTAAGATTATCAGAATTCCAAAACAAAAGAAACCACTTGTTTTCGGAATTATTTTCTATCGTTTTTGTTTGTAAGTTTTTGCTGAAAACTCTGGAAACTGTTTGAGAATGTTGTCTGGTGGTGTTCCATGAATGCTTGTTTTGGGGGTTCTTTTTTTGTGATAATGGTGAAACTTTTGTATTATAGGTTTGATGCCATTCTGGAGAGGTAATTTGGCTAATTGTATCAGATATTTCCCTACCCAAGCATTGAACTTTGCCTTCAAAGATAAAATCAAGATTCTTTTCAAACAGAACAAAAATGATAGCTACGTAGTTAACTTTTCCAAGAACATTGCATCTGGTGGTTGTGCTGGAGCCATGTCACTCTGTTTCGTCTATTCTCTGGATTTTGCCCGAACAAAGTTGGCCAATGATACTAAATCTTCAAAAACGGGTATGTACTTAAGTAAATCTTTTAAGTTTCTATAATAATAATGCATTATGGTCTGTATTTTCTTCCATGTTAGTTTATGGAACAAAGGCTTCTTTTCGCTTACGTTATTTACAAGCTTTGTTGTTGTTCGTCATTTAAGGTGGTGCGCGTGAATACAATGGTCTCGTTGATGTATACAAGAAGACGTTGAAAAGTGATGGTTTTGTTGGCTTGTACAGAGGTTTTGTTATTTCGTGTGTTGGTATCATGGTATACCGAGGATGTTATTTTGGATTTTACGATTCTCTAAAACCCATTCTTCTTGGTGATGATGCTTCGGTTATTCTGTCATTCTGCTTAGGATATGGTGAGTCAGCATGTTTTACCTTGATTGGTAACACTGTTTTGGAACATTTGGTTAGATTATTTAAATTACTTTTGTCTGCAAGTCCCAATCTATATACTAATAGCGAGTTGTGCATAACAAATTTAGTTTGGTCAGTGTGAATAAAAGGACTGGGAACGAAATGTTCGTATGGAAAATGTTGTGATTAAATTTTAGATCGCGCGTAACTGAGTTGTCGAGATATAAGCGATATTATTAATATAGGAATACCGCGACGTCAGTGGGCACATTGCATTGCACCCTAAATGGAACGCGATATTTAAGGGCAAATATCTCGAGAACCAATGAGAATAACTGACGTCGCTTTGGGCGCGCGATATTGGCGGTGGGGTGTCGAACAATTTGGGTCTTAAACTTTTTGGGGACGGGTGTGACGTCATTAAAATCTTTGATCATCGATATCTCCGTAACGGTTAGTCGTACATAGGCGATCCCATACATTTTCTTGATCAGCTTTTAGAGCTCTACAACTTAGTGGTACCTATTCTTTTGGATTGTGTGATTTTATTTTTTATCATCCCTATAATTTGAAAGAACACGGGGGAAGATGGGTGTGTAACTCATGTAAAATACTTTTTGGGGACGGGTGTGACGTCATCAGAATCTTTGATCGACGATATCTCCGTAATGGTTAGTCGTACATAGGCAATCCCATACATTTTTTTGATCAGGATTTCGAGTTCTACAACTTGGTGATACTTATTCTTCACCTTTCTATGATTTTATTTTTCGTCACCGCCATATTGTAAGAGAGAGGATAAGCACGGGGGTTGGGGTCAGTAACTCATGGGAAAAGTGAACCGGTAAAATGTTTTTACCCGGGATACTAGTTACCTTATAATTGTCAGAGTGTTAATTAAAAAAAGTCTTGTATTAAAACTCAAACAAATGAATTTCTTTAATTTTTTCTCAGGTGTTACTGTCACCGCTGGTTTGATTTCTTATCCAATCGATACAATTCGAAGACGTATGATGATGACATCAGGACAAGCTGTTAAGTACAAGGGATCCATTGATTGTACCAGGCAGATTTTAAAGAATGAAGGTTTCATGTCCATGATGAAGGGAGCTGGTGCAAACATTTTACGTGGTGTGGCTGGTGCTGGTGTATTAGCTGGATTTGATAAATTCAAGGAAGTGTACATCAACTATCGATACACAAATGCATAACTTACTTGACAAATCTATGTGAATGTGAATATTCGACTGAATAATACTGATTTTGAGTCCGCTCTCGAAACATTAGAAATTGGAAACTCTAAAAAATTTTTGTAAGCCCACAATTTGGTGTGATAAATAAATTGAATGTTAGTCGTCCATAAATATATATTATTTATATTATGTGTGATTGAAGAGTTTTATCCTTTGCTGAATCTGTCGAACTCCACCATTGCCGAATCATTTCTCATATATTCCTGAAAACTATGTTGTTAAAGACCGAACTACCCAGGATCGAAATACTAACGTGTTTTCACCATAAATTTAGTATTTAAGTGTAAATTTTCTTCTAAAATCTTATTTGCACTAAACTGTGTCTGCATCGAATACTGCCAACGAAAATTGGTCGTGATTCTTCTTTTAATTTCTCTCTCGTGAGGGCCCGCGCCACAAAATTTAAAGTTGAGGGGGCAGAAAATAATAAAAAAATTCGTTTGGCATAGCTCTCCAAACGCGCTAAAATAGCCATCTGAGCTGATTAGTTCGACAGCATAAACAACAAGTCGTAATAATAAGTCAATTTTTTGGGGAAAAGAAGGTCAGCATCAGCTTAAAGGGGCTACGACATCGGATCTCGTGATATAATGAATTATGGTGCCCCACCAAAATTCGATTTGAGGCGAGAAGAAATGAACACAGAGATAAGATGCTTTATATTGCTTTTTTCAATAAAGTAACCTTTCTTTTCACAAGCTTACAAACACGTTCAATTTGGTTCCCCACCTAGTCTACAGATTCGATGAGTATTTTGAAATGCGATAACACTACGGCCGCCGGGGAAAAAAGTGAACAAAAACACAGAAATCATGTCGTAGCCCTGTTAAACACTGAGACGGACAAAATATTTCAGACGTTCGAATAGAAAGTAAATTGATAATGATTAATACAGACGGAACACATTGCATTGCGTCTTCATTAAAAAAAAGGAAAATTTCTATATAAGTCATAGTCTGAGCAGCCATCTATTGTTTATACTGATGAAATTTTAATCTGCAGCGACATAATTCGATTCGTCGCACGAATTGAGATGGGAAAAAGAGGAACTTTCCATCGACTAATGATTTTATACTGTCGGACAGAATAATTTTTCAGACGATTAGTTCGTCTCAGTATAAAAATACGGCTAATATCTTTTCATTTGTCTTTAAAGCGATAATTAAATTAAACAAGAGCCCTGAGGGCACGAAGGTCAGCGCTTTCAAGATGTTTTACCATACAAAAAACTGATTAACCAATTCACTGACCAGTTTGTGGAAAACACAACTGAATGACATATACACGAAATTCGGTATTGTGTTAATCTCCTTTTCATAGACATAAAGCTTGGTTCTCACTAGGCAATAGTAGCGCAATAACCACAGTGCTGTGTGTGATAACAGCGCGCATTACTCACTTTTGTAATCTTCAAAGGGAGCCGCCAAAAACGCACTCAAAGTGAGTTTTGTTCCTTTCCAATTTCTTGTTGTAAGTAGATTTTTAGTAGAATACGATGTCATGAGTAGAAAGCACCAAAAAAAATTCCCCCATTGTATTGCAGTATCAAAAGGATCCAATTGAAAGGGCCAAAATGCACGTGCACCTTTGGGACCAGATTTGGGTTTGGTGCCGTCCGGACGTCATAGTTTTGTAACCGTAATGTCGTACCTAGGATAGGTCGTACACAAACGAACTCACTTATTTTCTTGATCAGGGTTTCTCACAGCTCTATCACATGAACGTATTGGAAATACATATTTCTAAATTTTATTTTTTGGTGCTGAACGGGTGATGGTGGTAGGGAGCGCGAAGGGCGAAGCGGCGTTTCCTGTTGGTAGCTGTTTTGCTAAGAAAAGTTTCATATGGAAAATAATAACTGCCAACAATAAACTGACAATAACTGGACGGCAAGCAACGCCCCCTTGGCAGATACTATTTTATTTTTGTTGTCATTGTGCAGTGATTTTTTCAGACATTACGGTAGATTTTAATAGAAATTTTCATTAGCTACTTTCGCTCTTTACAAGCATCGCCTCGTTTCTAATCAGCATAATAATGACGTTTCTATGCATGATAAAAAGATTTAGCTAATGTCTTGAGGGTTATAAAATTTTATGATCACTATTGTCGAAAAAGAACATCATAATTATAAGGATTATGGTGGGTTTCCACTTATTCGCCGTGGTCGCGCGAACGGAGCGAACTGCTTTTTGATTGGCTGACGCAATCTCATTCGCCTGAAATAATTTCCAACTACTGAGCGAATCGAAAAGCAGTTCGCTCAGTTCACGCGACCACGGCGAATAAGTGGAAACTCACCTTTAGAAACGAGGCAATGCTTGTAAACATCAACATTAATGAAAAGGTCTATATAATATGGCGGTTTTACTGGGAGAACTGATAATTGCAGAATTTTCGGTAGGGCAGAGTTGCCCCTAAAATATTTTCCGCCATTCGCGTAGATACTTTACCGAATACGCTCTTCTGGAATTTGACAGAACGGTAATAATAATAGTCTCTCCCCGATTTTGAAACTTTTTCTAAAGAATGGCTTTTTTATGTTAATGAAGTCAAAATAACAAAGAGAATAAGAAATACTACAGGTAGGTACATGCTGTCTGTATATTATTGAAAACATCGAATTTGGTCATTTATAAAGAGAATATGTCGTTTATAATAATACACAATTCAAAATTGTATTGCGATAGATTCACAGTTGAAATCGCTATCATTTCTTGCATCTTCCAGAGTCATGGATAGACGTTTACAATGATACCATTGTGTACACTCAACCCAATCAATCAAAGTCAGGCTTTCTTCTGCATCAAGATGGCAAATTTTAATTCAAACATAAATTATGTATGCCGTGTTTGAGCTTGATATGCCAGATCGAAAGTATAAATTCATGTATTGAATGGGACATTTCTTCTCTCAACAAACATTTTCATTCTTTTTTTGAGCTTTTTCGTACATGTCGTTTTATTGTTCTCAATAATTGAAAGTATTTGTAATTGTGATCTTTATATTCGAAAAACGTTTCGAATCATAAATGATTGTGTCTGTGTTTATTGAAAATTAATGAACTATGAAAAACAAAGACATCCGCTTGCAAAAATCGT
Organism: Turritopsis rubra; assembly: GCA_039566895.2. Taxonomy (NCBI): domain Eukaryota; kingdom Metazoa; phylum Cnidaria; class Hydrozoa; order Anthoathecata; family Oceaniidae; genus Turritopsis; species Turritopsis rubra. The sequence continues at coordinate 14,901,340 of CM077630.1, forward strand.
AAAAGAAATAAAACAACAAAAAACTTCACATAAACTTGAATACATTCAAGTTTTTAGTATAACAGTTTTTGTTTTTTATTTTTGGAAAATGTTCACAATTTCTGTACACAAACTAATAAACCTGTATTCAAAAAATTCTGAAATTTCTCATTTCTTCTTTTTCTTGCTGTTTTTTTTAAAGAACTCATTTTTGCACTTTTCATGAATTCTTGTATGTTCGTTTGATATCAAGATATACCTAAATGATAGCTTCTTTATAGCAATATACCATAAAAAAAAAGTTTTCACGTAGTTGATTATATCATGCACGTGTTTGATTTTCCCGCGCGAAATAGATTATGCTATGGGGAATGTGGTGAAATCATAGCGAAATGAAATATGGCGCATGATACTAACGCCCAACGCCACTTTTTCCGTAGGGGCAACTCTGCCCTACCGAAAATTACATGCAACAGTATTTTCAACGAATTCACACTGCGGAAATGTTTCATGAGAAAAGTAATATTTATGATACAGAACACTCCAATCAAACCGTCTAGATTGACAAAATAATTCATGTAACAAAACCTTCTTCCATAACAAATGAGATGAACTGAAAAGTATGTATTACATTAAAGTACAATAACTGAAAGTATGAAAACAAACAGAACAGGACTGAATTTTCAACGAATTCACACTGCGGAAATGTTTCATGAGAAAAGTCATATTTATGATACAGAACACTCCAGTCAAACCGTCCAGATTGACAAAATAATTCATGTAACAAAACCTTCTCTTCCATATAAAACAAAACAGATGAAATGGATTGAAAAGTATGTAGTACATTAACTGAAAGTATGAAAACAAACAAAACAGTACTGATACATATAGCTATACAAACAGAAGATATTCTATATAAACAGAAGATGTTCTGGTAGTTTCACTTTAAGCATCAACTTCAAGATTTTCTTTCAGTTCAAGTTTGGTGATGGTATTATTTAAAGGATGGAAGGTGACAACATACTTGTGAGAAAGGATTAACAGTGCTCTCTGTTTGCAGTCCATACTGGATACATCTTTACCATAACAGGAGTTTATGATATTTGGCGCAGCAGTCATGTTTATTCTGTTATTATCATGATCAACGACCAATGACCAATATGTATTATTTGGGACAAACCCACACATCATTGACGCTTTGCAGAAGTTGCATGTCACAACATTCCCAGTCGTACTACTCAAGTCAATCACTGCCTTACATTGAAGACATTTGCTCTTGCTAACCAAAGTTGCACAAATAATTGTTGCTTCAACAACATTGTGTGTGGGTTCAGTGGGTTGAACGAAATTTGTGAGAGGAGTCATTTGTGCAAATGTGGTGGAATTAACAGTTTGAAGAAAAATCTCACTTTGAAACTTTGTCTTTACGATAGCAGAAAAACCATACGTTGAGCCATCTTCAAGACCTGAAGCATATTCTCTCCATAAGGTTATCTTTATGGTACCAGTTTCATCGCAAATATGGCCTTTTCGAATTTGTACGCTTTGGCCATTTACGTCAACGTAAGAGATATCATCTAATTTTAGTACTCCCCTTACATTGACTTTAGACTTCAGCGGAACTTCATTTATAACATCTTTTATACTTTGAAATTCAATGCGAGTAGTTTTTTGAAAACCTAAGTCTGTTTCTTTCAATTTGCTATTCTCACCAATTAAGATTGTGCCATCATTACCATATTTCATTTCCGTAATTTCAATGCCTCTATCGTTCTCATGGGCATCTTTGAATAACTTTCTTTTCGAGAGAGAAAAACAAACAGCATGATGTGTAATATTTTCACATTCAATATCAAGATTGAAATATGGTTTATTTTTCTTAGATACTTTCACAGGGGACATTTGAATGACATACCCCTTCAAAGGTTCTGTATCACCTAGAGAAATAGAAGTTTGCAATTAATTTTTCAAATAATATCTATTCCATTAAGAATCAAATAGATTAAAATAGATTTCAAATTTTTTTTTTATTTAATGAAATATTTGTATGTTGATACAAGTCTGTTGAAAAAATATCACCTCTTTGATAATTTGATTTGAGACTGGCTGTCCTTATTTTTTGTTCTTAGCTTCAAGAACACAGCAGTTTCACATTTCAGAGTCAATTTGTTCTCATTTAATAATATGAAATAATCATCTTCAACTAATATATAAAGGAATTGATAACTTTCTTTTGGAATTTTTTTTTAAAAAAAATATTTTCACTTTTGTTTCTAGTCAGAGAGCCTATATGTTGTATATATATATTTACTACCGTCAAAGTGCCTAATTCGGGACGCCAAAAAATTCTGGTCTTGAAATTATACATCAATATTCACTGAATGCAGGCGCGACTCTCGCGGCATGGATGTATATTTTCAAGACCAGAATTTTCGGCCTCCCGAATTAGGCCAGCTGTCCCGAATTACGCACTTTGACGGTACTTCACAACTTACACACAGAATAAAGACAGAAGAATGAAGATTTTAAGAGAGCTGTTAATGTTTACACACTGTAAACTCTTGCAATAGAAAAAACTGTAAAAAGACTTGTTTATCAACTTTATTTAGCTCTATCATGGCATCACGTCATTTTAACAAGAAACCCTTTGAATACACTACACGTGTAAATGTATTTTGTTGAAACAGGCCCGTAATTTCCTCAAAAATGTTGGGGGGGGCTCAATGGAAAATGGAGCGAGCGAAGCGAGCAAGAAAATTTTTTTGAGCAGGGGGTTAAAAAGGGCACTCTACAGCCCCCAGTGGGAGGTTTTAGTTTAGTTCCTTTTTGAGTTTTTTAGCGTTTTAAAAACATTTTTTTTTCAATCAACCAAAAATGTTGGGGGGGGCTGAAGCCCCCCTAGCCCCCCCAGAAATTACGGCCCTGTGAAAGCATGAAAATTCCAAAGCATTTACTAAGTGGAACAGCAATTGTAAAATTTTTGATCATTCATGCGTATGCTAGTACATGAATTACTCAAATTCTGTTATTATTATAAAGTATATGAGCAAGCATTGTCACTTACTAGGTCTTTTCGTCATGATGTACTCCCTGTACTTCTCTCCCCACGCTTTTACTAATGGATAGTGATCTGGTGTCACACGTGCCTTTGAGGAAGGAGTCTGGCACTAGGATTCAGTTTACTGTAATCTCAAGACTTGCTTTTTGGTTACAGTATTTCAATTAAATATCATCAATATATATTCGAAATTTACCTACCAAAGTAAATTTTTATAAAATCTTTGCTTCAAAACATGGTTAATTACTTTGCAATTACTTTAACGTTAAATAAAGTTTAAAATTTTCGGTCTCTTATTTAACCGTTGTGTACACTAGAGGACCGGCAACCGAATTATTTATCTCAAGGAGCCAGAGCCAGGAGGGCGGCAGGGTGGGTCAGCCGACGGGGGGATGAGCAAGGACGTCTGGTGCATCGTCACTATATTTTAAAGATCTTTACAACTCTGACGAATCGTTTTATCTTCATACGTCCCTGGCTCAAAAAAGAGGCACTTACTTGATAAAAGCAAAATAATTATTAGTGAATTGTGGCCAATTTGACTTTTATTGCTTCATGATCAGAAAAGTAAAGACAATGCCTTAAAACGCTGACATTAATTTGATTCATTAAACTTTTATGAACGTAAATGTGATCAATCAAGGAACCAGAGATATGTGTGGGAACATCAACAACCATATCATAATCAACAAGAAACTGGCGCAAAAAATTACATTCGTCCTTACAAAAGTCAATATTGAAATCACCTAGAATGATATGTACTAAGTCAACCTTACTTTGTAGATGTTCTATCATGTACAAAAAGTTACTACGCTGTAGTTGATTTTGTCTATAGAGCAGGAGAAAGTTAAGGGGCATATCGAAAATACGAGACCTTAATAACGTTATTAATGACCCTCCAGGAATCGCATCTGTGTTTGCAATTGAAATATCATCTCGATATACTATTGCTATATTTGAATATTTATGAGAGCTCAATGAATTTGTAATGACGTAAAATGGGTTCAGTAATTCTCGGATAGATGATGTGTCACAATCTACAGTCAACTGCGTTTCTGTCAAAAATAATAAATTGCTTTCCATCAAACCTTTGTCATGTTTTATGTCCACAGCATGTTTTTGAAGTGATCGTGCATTTAGAAGAGAAAAGGTCAACGATGAACCTTCTGACATATCATTCTGTACAATACATTCTAACTCGGCGTTTTTTCTCATATAATCGTATTCATCAGAAGCTCGCTGGTCAAACCTCACAGACTTTGTATTTAGTGTTCCAGTAAGATAAAGTCCTTGTAATGAAGTAACACGACTTAAAGCAACATATACTTGACCATTGTTGAATCGCTTCTGTTTCAAAAGCTTAAAATTGAACACGATTTTTGGAAAAGTTTTCCCCTGTACTTTATGAACTGTGCATGCCCATGAAAGAACTAAAGGAAATTGCAGTCGTTTGATACTAGGTGAGGAAGGTCTATTTTTTTTTATCCTGATCTCCTTTTCGACTCTTTCAATCGGTACTAATTTATGTGTACGACTAAAACTATCTGAGTTCATTGCTTTCAAACCTACACCGTCCTCTTCCATCTTTAGGTATATTTTTTTGACAACCCCTCTATGATCATATTTTATATGATAAATGGTTCCGATTTGCCCATTACATAATTTATCTTCTACATCTATATTTGCAGTTAACATTACCTTTGCATTTGGTTTAATAATCAATTTATAGGCTAGACCACCAGTGTCCATTTGACTTCGTTGATATATTCTATCTAAGACGGAGTCCGTAACATCTGGAGGTAATTTCTCATGGGCTATGATTTCTATTTCGTTACCAGGAAGTTCGTCTAATTTACGCTTGTTATGATCGTTAACTAAAGCGTTTTCTGCCCATATATGAATGGCATCGTGTGGATAGTTTGGGTCATTAATATTTATGAATCTGCTCCTTAAAATTTCAGCATCATTTTGTGATAATTCCCCTTTTCTTATGTTATTCAGTAAAGAGATAAATAATTGATCCCCTCTTTGTCTCATTACTTCAGTCAACTCTGCAATTTTAAAGTTTCTCCAACAGTGTGCTATATTCAACATTTGATCACTATACTGGGCGTAAACAGGTCTTTGTTGAATCGGAGGCAATTGATAAAAGTCACCACAAGCAATTATCGATATACCAGCAAATGGAACATTATCAGTGCTTCCAAAAATTTCGCAAAGTCTTTGGTGAATGTAAAGCAGAAGTTGATTGGAAACCATTGAAATTTCGTCAATTATGATAATCAGAAGCTCAGAAAATCTTTGTCTAAGTGAACTGCGTTTTTTATCACTAAGTTTAGAAACACATTTTCCAGATGACCTATCTGGTATGATACCTAAAGTCGAATGAATAGTTGAACCATCGACATTAACAGCTGCCACTCCTGTTGGCGCAAGTATAAGCATTCTTTCTTTGCTTGCATCTCTTACTCCATATGTCAACGACTTTTGCAAGTAATATTTCATTGTTGTCAGTAAATGTGATTTCCCACATCCTGCACTTCCGGTAAGAAATATATGAAATGGCTCTGGTTTTGATGATGGATTCTTTTTAGATAATTGTATGGTACTACGTGTCCACTTCAAAATAACATTAAAAATATTCCTTTGTTTTTCGTTTAAAGAGCGAATTCTTTCGTTCAGATCATCATCTGATATTAAAGGTGTAAGAGTTTGAATTGAAGTTCCACCATGATATTCATGTTCATTTTCCTCCTCCTCATCATCATCCTGCTCGTTTTCGGCATTTTTTTCTCTTACTTCATCGTTTTCGTGCTCTCCGTAAGGGTCTAAACCACTAGCATTTTCGTTAAATCGAATAAATGCCTCATTAACTACCTCTCCAAATGGCTCACAACATTTCTTATTGTCGTTAATTGTTTCCATCACCCCTGGTTCTGATAATTTTTCTGAGTAAGTTCCCGATGTCGTGCCTTTAAGTTCTTCTTCATTTCGAAACGGATAAAACATAAATAATATGTGATGTGCATAAGCTTCTGGCTTTTTTATTCTATTTGGAACATGGTAGCGTAAAACACAATTCGTTTTTCTCAATTTAACATATTCTTTACCGGACATCAGGGGAACTGACTTTGGTAGTGCAGAGTCATCATTTTCTGAAATAATTTCATCAAGGATTTCTGGTTGAGAATCATTCTTTTCATGGATTTTTTTAACAGAGTCAACGTAATAGTTTGATAGGAATTGAGCATAACATAAGGAATCCAGTGCAGCATATTTACCTTTTTTGTAAGATTTATTTGGACGGTCTAAATAACGATCTAACATATTCTTTTTAAAAATATTTGTGTCTTGTTCTGGCATGTTCTTAATTTCCTCTTCAGTTTTACACACTCGGTAGCGATTTTCAGGCAGGTTGCTATTAGCAAATATAACTCCAGGTGATGTTTTACGTAACCAAATTTCTGGAAGTACAATGGAAACTGCTTCTTGAATAGACATTTCTCTGTGAGTTCGATACGCTTTAGAAATAGATTTCATCTTTTCTTGAACAGTTTTTCCGAATTCATATGCTTCTTTAGCTGCCTGTTTCATTGCTTCTGATGATTCATCTTCTGTTTTCGATAGATACGCACACATATAAGCCACTGCCTTATAGTAATCCAACACAGGTTGAATATCTAGGTTAGCTTCCCAAGCAAGCAGTCCCTCTTCAAAGTAATTGTTCGTGAAGCATGATTTAGGTGAACGTTTAAAGTGAATTTGATAACTGTTATCCGACGATATCGAAAGATATTGATAGTATAATTCTTTCTCGATATTTAATTCCGTTAAGATTGTGTCAATCGACTTCGGTTCTCGGTAATTCTCTTTTGTTGGATCACTAATATTATTATGTTTGGGATCTAAGTAATTGTCAATATATCGCTTGACCTTATCCAGAAGATTTTTCCTTTCCATTAAGATTTTAGTTTTATCTTCTTGAGAAATATCACACAAAGGTTCTGCAATAACGGTTCTTTCACAAAAGAACTTACCAAATGAATACCTGCAATCAATATTTTTATATTTTCGACATGATTTAGAATGATGATGCGTCTGAAATGTTTTAACTAAGGTATGTAGTTCGTCATTTTCATTGTCAGGTAGTTCGCATTTTATAGCACTATCTACAAATGCAACATAATCTTCTTTTGTATCTGCGGAAAGTTTTGGCGCATTCTCAACCCAAAGTAAAGAATGGATATGGGGGCTACCACGTACTTGGAATTCTACTCTAATGGCATAATGTATCACTTTACCTAGAGTCCCGTTGTTGACAATATATTTAAAAAAGTTTTCTACGCGATATTGAAAATGCCTTGCTAGCAAAACTGGATTCGATTGAAGAATTCTTGTCCTCTCCATATAATTCATGCTTTCGATTTCATTTTTCGTTACGTTCGTACCATTCAGTTTTTGAATAATCTCAACTAGCTCATCCCAGCGCAAATCGGCACACGACAGAGTCATGAAGTAGGTTGGTAAACCAAGTTGCTTAACCATTGCAAGAACCTCGAAGAGAAATCTTTTCCAATATGCTGGAGTGCCTTTCAAGTTATTCATAAAGTTAAAAGCATCGTCGGTTGCGACGAGACCTCTTATAGTTTCTTTGAAGTTTTGTGAAAGGTTGCCTGCCGTTAAACCTTCTGCTTTGATTTTTTTGAGTGCGGTATTAATGCAGTTATTGAGATTTAGATGTTGCATCACTGTCTGTGCATAGAAAATATAATCAGGATCCGATGCAAACTTCTGTGTATAGTTGAGAAGCCTCTGGTTAAAATATTTACAAGGACTTAACTTAACGCTTCTTTCATGAGTATATCCAAATTGACCAGTAGGAAATAGATACGGATGAGCAAGCATTTCACAGCTTTCATCACAAATCAAAGGTATGGGTTCTCTATTTTCACCAGGCGCAATTGTTACATTAGAATCATCCACTATATTAAATGATAGTTCTGGAACATACGCTGTTTCATAGGCTCCTACGCGAAAGTCATCCAGTGGATTAGAATCTTCTTCTTTGAGACTCTCCTTGACTACACCAATATCTGCTTCATTTACAAAGTGGATCTCATTCTGATCATCGTCTTCAGTATTGTTAATGACATTAACCCAGCAACTCGCCATATTTTCAATATTGATTTGAATATTGGCATATAAAGGATTAAAGGTTTTCAGGTACATCAAAACTTCATTAACAAAGTTGGGGCGAACGGGCTCAAAGTAAACATTTGATTTAAAGCTCATTTTCTTTTTAAGAGCAACTCTTACTACTCCATTATTATCCATTCCTCGTGGGAGAATGTTACAAATGTCGTCTGCATTTATGGGCACATTACAGATCGCGCCTCTCATTTTGGGTGCTTGGCCTTTACTCATTATTGCCACCTTCTTGAATAATATCCGTTTAGAAACAATTACCTTCTCTAACTTGCGAATATCCGAGAGTTCGTCTGGTAAATCATAGATTTTAAGATCGTTACAAACTGCTTGACAAGGCGTTCTTTTTTTCAATACCTTAGAGTGACATGTTTTGCATATGTATTCTTGACCGTCATAACTTGAGGTACGTGATGAAAAGATTGATGTGTCAACGTTTTCATATTTTTCTTCATCAAAGAATTGAACAGAACAGTGATACAAGCTTCTGTTACAAACAACACATATGTAATAGGGACCTTTCCGTACCTGGGTCTTAAAAGTCTCGATTTTTTTATGATTTGAACGAAGATTCCCACGAGTAACTGATTTTCGCAAACGATCTTTTTCCTTGATGATTTCCTTTTCATTTTCCGAAAGAACTGCACGAATAGCTGATTGTAACACACGATTATCTTCTCTGGCTATTTTTTTTTGCTCGTCAGTTTTTTTAGCTCGATATACAGCCACATTCAATTTATTTTTCATCCGTGCTTCCTTCTTCATGTCTTCGCTGAAACTATTTTGTTGTACAGTTTTTCTAAGACGGTCTTTATATTTTTTTATTTCTTGAGCTTTCTGAACATTATCTTCAGTTAATTTTGTTCTTTTTGATTTAGAGTATTCCAAAACACGCTGCTTTCGTTTCACATCAGAGGCCTTTTCTTTTCGAAATTTTTCTTTCAGGTCAGATAGTGAAACCTCTGTTATGACCGCCTTGATATATTGGATGCCGTAAAAAACAAAATCGTTTTGAAATTGATCAAGATAAAAATTCTTAATGTAATTTTCTGCTTCATTAAACGAATCAAACCTCATGAGAACCGAGGTACCAGAAGGATTACTTAATCCTAACTCATCCCGACCATGTGAATCAAACACGTACATATAGTTGCCATTCATCATGAAGGATGTACCATATCCAAACGCGACTAACAAACCGCAGTCGAAATCCCCCGGAAATGTTAAAAATGTCTGACTAACAGGCGATAATTCAGCCGTCAATGACTCGGACTTTTCTATTACAAACACGTTGTTGTCTAGGCGTACTACTGGAGGTAGATCTTCAAATGAGAGAAACTCATTTGTAAAACCCGTACTTATATACGCTTCGTTACCAAGTACTAATATCCTATCCATGTCCCATTGACCCCAATAGCAAGGCGATTTCACCTTTGAATAACATATAGCCATTAAGGCATTGCACATACATTGACTACCCGCAGATTCACCAAACATGGGGTTACCCTGATGAAATGATCCACAAACTATTTTCCTAGGAAAGGTTGGTCCAGGATTAATTTCGATATCACCTGAAGACAGAAGTATAATGGCGAAATACAGAGTAACTGCAAGGAACCGCAAGGGTTTTATAATGTTGGACACACCGTTACTATGCAACCGAGAACCTATGACCATATCTTTATAAATAGCTCGCAATCTCAGCTGTGCCGACCCGTAAAAGTTACCAATGGCTATGCGATATTCTCCGATGGAAATCATTTTCGGACGGCAAAATTTGATCCGATACAAAAGCGCAGATAAGGTCTAATAAGGTCTAATAAGGTCTAATAAGGATTAATAAGGAGCAATAAGGAGTAATAAGGTCAAATAAGGTCAGATAAGTTCTGATATGTTCTGATAAGTTCTGATACAGTTTGATAAGTCTGATAATTCTGAGGTCTGGTAAATCTGGTAAATCTGGTTAATTCAAGTTATATCAGGTTAATTCGATATTCAGGTATCTTCAATACCTAATGGCGTCTCCAACTGACCTAAAATGACAAAAATAAAAAAATCAGACTATACAATTTGATGTACATGACCAAACATTTTATGTTAATTTTTGAAATTGGGATTTACTTGTCTTAGTATGTACCAAATACCATGATACTCTTTTTGTATGTGAATCAAGTTCTAAGTATGTGTTTACACATAGTTACACCTCATCCAACTTTTAATTAACTTCCTTGGATTCAATTTCCTTTTTGAATGGAAGCCAAGAAAAAAAAAAGTTTTCTTTCCCTTTTCCTTGAAATTGTTATTGAAATTTTATTGCACACTGAAAACATCTCCAAACATTCAATTTACGATGAGATACTCACTCTACTTTCTGAAAGACATGTCAGTTTTACTTATATTATTTACCATATCATAATATCAATAGTTTTATAAGTAAATGGAATGCAAAAAAATTCCAAATCAAAAGTAAGATCTAAACTTTGAAAGAAAGAACTATTAATGTAAGCATCTGAGTCACAAAGTTATCTTTCAGTGATGTACAAAAATTAATTCTCAAAAACATCAGAAATATGGAGGATTCCAGAAGTTATCTCACTGAAATGTCTCTGAGGTGATGTGGAATGCTTATTTTCTGTAAGAACGACATAACTCAGACCTGTGCCTCAAAATTCTTAATATGTCAGGGGTTGATAGAGAAAAATAATATAGGTGTCGGTTTTACTGTGTTCTTAATTTAACAACATCGATGGTTTTAAGTGCTAGCATGTGGAAGAGGGGTTGACTATACTGCCCTACTTTGGCAAAAAGAAGTATGTAACAAAGTTTGAAACATGAAATTTGGGCATTTTAATAGTATTTCAAAGAAGCTGCGCGTCTTTAACACTAGTAATTACATATTTGGCACTCTGAAACTGCTAAAATGACTACCTTTAGGGAATTAATTTTTTTATATTTAGTTTATTTTTTTTCAGAAATTTCGCGGAAAAAAAGGGAATTAATTTTCGCGATTTTTTTTCAATGGAGATTTCGCGGGAACTTATTTTCGCGTACAAAGGGAAATAAAAAATTTTCACGGGAATTAATTGACGATTTTTTAAACAGAAATTTCATCATCTTAAGCAAAATGGAGAAAAAAGTGAGAGAGTAAAAGTACTTCAAAAGCAATAAACTCTTTCTATATTTAATAACTATCCTATAAAAAGTAATTACAAATATACCAATGAATATAAAAACTAGCTTAGTCATCTTCAATATCATCTGAAATGCTAAATATACATTTCCATCATTATCCTCATATTCAGTGCCACCCAGTTCATCTTCTTCTGTAATGTGGATATATAGTTCTCGTTCATGCTCAAATGAAATGTCATCTTCGAAAGACTCTTACGCTAATGGATTGATGTCATTGAATGGAATGGATGTGAGCCATTTCTTTCAATCCTTTAGAGACTGCCTCTGACATTCCAGCAGCTTCCCAGTCCTTCAACCAAATTGATTTCCCAGCTGCAAAAGTCATATGATTGTCGACTTCCATTATCCATTTGGCATGTAATTTGACCATAAATTTGAAATTTGAAAAGTTTCGAAGAAATTTTGCGGGAATTTATTTTCGCGGATTGAACTTTTCTTTAAATTTTGCGGGAACTAATTTTCGCGGATAGAGGTAAATCAAACAGTTCGCGGGAACTAATTTTCGCGGAAATGATAAAAAACCGCGAAAATCACGAAAATTAATTCCCTTAAGGTAACTACACTATATATACTTAACATAGAACTTAAATGATAACCTTTTTAAATGTATATATTCCTGTTTTTCACAAAATTACGGAAAAGCTACTTGCTTCCTTTTGCCAAAGTACGACAGTATAATTTCACTGACATAAGGACTATCATTTAAAATTTTATAAAATTTGAAGTTTTACAAACAAAAATAAATGTGACACAGATTAAAATAACCACTTGAACATCGTTTATTTATATTTTCTTTTTATTGATTTTAAGTATTCAAATAAAAAAACTTTTTTAAGCTTCACTTAATTTGGACGCCTAATTTGTTATACCGTTATCAATTTTGGCCTCAAACAACCATTGTATGTCCTTGTAATTATCAGTCTCAATGATTCTTGATTTTCATGTGAATGCAAAGAATTCTTAGGAAGGTCGATACAAACCGTATTTACCAAGTTTTGATGCTTAACGTTATATCTTTTTGGCTTTATTGCAGTTCACTCCCGTAACTACTGATCCGTTTTATAAACCTGCAATTTTAAAAGAACGATTATTCTGTTTATTAATCATACTTGCAGGACAGAAAAGCCACTTCGGGAGTGAACTGCAATAAAGCCATCTTTTTGAGGAAATGCAAACAGTTATTGTCTTGCAAGTTCACCACCTAGCATGTTATATTTTGTGTTGGCACAACGTTTTCAAATGCTGTGTACTCCTAACAAGTTTTTCACATTGAGTTGTAATCATGGTATTCAGTACATGTACCCTAGATTATGTAAATGAGGGAAGGGTAGGGTGTGTCAAAGATTTTTCATTCATAATGCATGCCCCCTTTTGATCAAACTCTTTCGACCGCAACAAATTTTATCTGCAGTAGTGTGCAGTAGCTGTCTATTTAGTTAATTTATCAATTGCAGGCCATTAATACTTCATGGTGTGAATACTGTGAATTTTTTTCAAGCAAGTTAGGGTCAGCAGCCCTTCTTCAAACCTTTTTAAAAATGATTTTCATCAAAGAACCTTTTTACTGGGTCTGCAAAAGACAACTCTAATAAAGCAAAGAGAATTACAACATCTCTTACCTTTATATGTGTTGGAGATTTCTTCTTTAATATAAAATATGTGATTCAAAGTAAAAATATTACAGTTGTGAATGGAAAATTTTGAGTATCAGTATCACGTTCATAAGCGATCGCACTGGAAATAAAAAACAGCTCTGAGTATTCACTAGTTGGGTCACGTTTCACTGTATCGAGGCCGCACTGACCATAATTTAACTGCTTTGTATAGCCTGTCTAGTGCACTCACATTTCACAAACCACGGTTGTGGAAGAGCCTTGTAACCTAGCGTAACGAAGAATCTAGGCTAGTACTGTGGACAAAAAAATGTGGAATTACTGACGGACACGCGCTAATGAAAGATCAGCTGCTTTCCGCGCTGACCAATAAAGGGGTAAGAATGACGTTTTTTGGACAGGGTAGAAATATTTTCAAGTTGTTTGCGGAAAGAAATTGTCTATAACTTTTGTTAGCCTCAAGTATATCGAAAACGCAAAAGACCCTGGGTTCGAGGTTGCTTTGATATCTCATTTGCTAAAATCTAGATCAGATCAGAAGTAGATCAACAAGGAAATTCATTTATGTAATAAGTGCAAATATTATTGGCATTAACATATAAGTACTTTTTAGGCTACATTGTTGTTTTTTAATTTTTTCGAAATTTATTAGTGCGATATGCTCATTTTGTTTACCACATATTTTGGGCGTTTTAGTGGAATTTTACACGAATTCGCCCTAATAAGTTCCGCACAAAATTATGCCGCTCTCTTTAAAGGCCTATCAAACTACCAGGGTCTATTTTTAATTTCGGGGGTCCCACGAAATTAAAATTTAAGCGAGAGAGAATATACAAACAGAAATTACTATGCTGTTTTCACCAAAAAAAATTCTTACACTGTGTCTGCTGTGCATCGAATATTGCCACCAAAAATTGATCGCGATTCTTCTTTTAATTTCTGTCCATCTTGTTTTGATTTGAACACGCTAAAGAATTGTTGAAATAATACAGACCAGCTAACTTTCCACGGTCAACAAATTAATGAAAGGGCGGTTAATAAAAATTATTACAAGTACAAAATAAAAATAGGTTATTTTCTGCTCCGCATAATTCATGAGCATGAAGACTTGCCCCGAGTGTTCGAACTCAAAATGCGTGATAGCCTGGGTAGTTCGGTTTGCCTTAAATTCCGCATTTTTTCCAAGAAACTGAAGTACACGCTTTATTCTATAAGCAACACAAAAATTTGGCTGAGGCTGAATGTTGCTCAAGTTGCTCTCTTTAACAGGCTGATTTGTTGCTCAAGTTGCTCTCTTTAACAGGCTGATTTGTTGCTTACTACTTGTTCCTTGTTGACTCTACTTGCGAAGACCAAAATTAGCAGTTGCTTCGTTTTTTGACAGATTTGACCCTCATGTTCCATATTGTTGCTTATAAAAAAAGCGTGTCTGCTGACTTAGTAGGAAGTTTTAGAAACTACGTCGACAGCGACAACGGGAACCTGAATGAAACATAAGACTTGTTTTCCATGTGGATTTCGTTGAGAAAGATTGTCTACTTCAAATTCTACTATTGGGAAATCTTTGTTAGCTAATTACATCATTAGCAGATTTGCACTTTCTACATGCAACGTGAAAAGTTGTGTTTTGAAGTCGTTCTGACAACGTAGACGCGGGAATATTAATAAATTCTGTTTCAATTTGGGTTTCATCTGATTCACTACGTTTCTTGTTTCTTTTTTTCAATTTATCAATCACATGTTTAGTTATATCAAGGAGGTTCTTCAAACTTTCACTGCTTTGCCATGTTTTATTAATATTCGCAAGAGAAACGAGGCTTTTGGTTCACTCACGTTGCGGCTCTCGTTGTCGTCGTGGTTGCGAAAACTCCCTATTATAGCGTGAACAACTTAAGGAGTTGTCACTTGAGGCTGCTGTTACGTATCTTTGTTATCAAGTTTCGTCTCGTTTCTATACAATTTATCATTTTACTCATTTCATAGCGTTATTACCATGGAGCTATAGAACAGAAGGAGACTGGACTTAAAAATTCTTTTGTACCATCCATGATGCTCTGTATCGTGGAAGTGTTAAAGGGTCCTACCATCTAAAATGAAAATTTGTTATTTCTTTATAAATCAGGAAAAAACAAGATTGCCATCTGACTTTTTGATAGAAATGAATCACTGCTATGCAACGCTGCAAAAACCTTCGCAAAATACAGCCGCCATTACAGCCTTTCGCTTCGCTCCTTCGATCCAAAATTCAGTTATAGCGTCCACTCCCCACGCGCCGTGTGACGTGTGAGTGGACTAATGAATATAGAAAGACTGTACTCACCCAGTGGAGATCCACTTGTTTTCACCTTTTTTAAGGCTTACTGAATGCATTTATATTTACCATGATCACCCACAAGTATAAGAGAAGTAAAATAACAAAACGTGTAATGAAATTCAATTCCATTTCCATAAACAAAACAAAATATTTTATTCGAAATTCCCAAGAATCGTCTTTTCTTTCATTTCCCAGAAGAAAAATCAAAACAAACATTCGTCTTTACAACCCAAATTGAAAGATTCGACCCAAATTAGCCATATAAACTCTTTTAAGTTCATCGATTTGTTCGAAGAGATGACGAAGATTATGATTCAGACATCTTCGAAAGGTGCTCACCGTGCTTGTCTATATTTATTCACACCAAATTGAACTCTCTGGTATGATAGACCAACTTGTTGTTTATCACTTGAGCCGCGTAAGGGTTAGGGGCTACTCTGAAAATTGTTTTGATGAGGAAGAACCGAATTCTCGGAAAGACAGTACAATATTACAAAATAATGTTGGCTGATTATCGACCCTAGCGTTTATTTTATACCTTATAAGATATGGGGATGTTTTAATCATGGTCTGAGGAAGTGTTTTACAGAATATTGTTTTAGATGGTAGGATCCTTTTAACTGCGCAATAACATGCGATTGCTATCATTTTGCATAATTTTACATTTTTTTACTCCCTCGGGTAACCATCAAATTCTTATGAATCCTCTTACGTGAGGCGTTTTCCAAAACAACCGATCACCAACCGGCCCCCATTAAAGGCGGGACGCGGTCAATTTTTTTTTAATAAAGGCATGTGCCGTGACTAATTGGGTTTTATGAAACAACGAAATAAATTTCATTTTAATCCATTGAATGCAACATTATTCGAGACCATCAATTTTGTCAAGATAGTCGCATAAGATATGCAAATGTAAGGGAATCCTGCACGACCAAATAACAACGTACAAAACGATCACTTTTTTTTATTCAAATTTATTAGTAAATAACAAGATAAATAGTTTTGTTTGATGGCTTTAAGGAATTAGAACATTGGCTCAAAAACATGCATTCTATGTTTCATTCAATCTTTTTCTTCACACCTTGATTGCAATACAAGTGCTATCCTCCACCCTGTGGTTTTTTCTTTGATTTCTACAGTTAGTTCAAGCAAAGAGAAGCGATGGAGGGCGCTTGATTGAAAATATTGTTTAATAAAGATTTGTAATCTTTTGACGCGGCCGTGTGTTTTATTATCCGGTCTGCAGTATACCATAGTAAAACAGGTGGGGAAAACACACGGCCGCGTCTTTTACCGCCTATTTTGTTTCTCAAAGTAATGACAAAACACGCGGCCGCGTGTTTTCATATAATTTTTTTCTTGTTCTGGTCTTGAAATTTTTACAGAATTCTTTTTTGGCTGACGTATGCATTTTGCGCAGCTAAGCGTGATCTCCTCAAACATGGCGACTGAGGTGGATTGTAATAGAAAATAAGTTACCATTAGAAAATATGGTACCAAAGTGGTTTAAGCCAATGGTTAATAATGTCATTATCCAAACGAACGTATAGAGCGAAGTACCCCATTCACTTTCTATTTCGACCATTCCACATTCAATTAAACTTGTTTCTCTAATAAAAGCTGCGTAGCACATGTTTGGGAAATTCTTCCGAAATATTATATCGCATGAATTTCCTACCGAAAGCATTTTGGGGCTGCCTATCACTAGTTACTGTTTAATCTGTTCAAATTCCTTCATTGTCTCTCAACCGTAAGTTCAACATCAGCAGTGATCAAAATAATGGCTGGCCATTGCTTAAAACAGGAAAAGAAATATTAAAGACTGGTAAAACAAATTTAAGATTCTAGGAGAAAAATGTCGATCGCATTGACCTGACCTACGGCTCATATTTTTTTCATAAAATGGAATTTTTGCAGTTAAATATACCTTTTAGTATTTTGAAATTTGTTTTTTTAGGAATTCGACCACCCCATAAATTGGTTTTGGGACTTCTTTTCTTAGCACTGGAAAATCTGTCCTTTTTAGAAAATCTGGAATGTTTTGGTACTACAGTGCCGAATACAAAGGTTCACTTCAGTATATGTTTGCTAGATTGATCAATCTAAATATATATAGAACCTTTTTCAGTTATACTTTGGCTTTTTACAAATTCAATCTAACCCAAAAATTGGCTTTGGGACTTATTTTCTAAGGTCTGTAGAAAATAAGGTTCCGCTTAGAAAATATTGAACTTTTTGGTAATACGACCAAACACAAAAGATTCATTTAGTAAATTCTTGCTGGACTGATCGATCTGGACTTATAGCACCTTTTTCAGTTTTCTTGCATTTTACAAATTGGATAACACCCAAGCATTGGCTGTGGGACTTATTTTCTAAGCTCTGTAGAAAATATGGTCCCGCTTAGAAAATATTGAACTTTTTGGTAATACGACCGAACACAAAAGTTTCATTTAGTAAATTCTTGCTGGACTGATCGATCTGGACATATAGAACCCTTTTCAGTTACTTTTGTATTTTATAAATTGGACCGCACCCAAAAATCGGTTGTGGGACTTATTTTCTAAGGTCTGTAGAAAATATGGTCCCGCTTAGAAAATATTGAACTTTTTGGTAATATGACCGAACACAAAAGTTTCATTTAGTAAATTCTTGCTGGACTGATTGATCTGGACATATAGAACCCTTTTCAGTTACTTTTGCATTTTATAAATTGGACCGCACGCAAAAATTGGCTGTGGGACTTATTTTCTGTAGAAACGCTGATAAGTGATGCTAAATGTTATACTTGTAAAACCACTTTGGTACCATATTTTCTAATGGTTATATATCACAGGATTCTTATAGACCGGTTTCAATGTTTACATTTAAGATAGCGACACGCGCATGCGCTAAAACTCGGCAGCAAAACATTGCGATTCAGTCGTAAAGAAAACAGTGAAGATAGAACATCTTAGCTTTAGAAAAACAGATAAATTATAATGCCAAGTTCTTGTTGTGCTGTAAATTGTGCTAACAGAAGTTCCAAAAGACCAGAACTGACCTTCTACCGAATTCCTTCTAAGAAGAAAAATGTTAAAAGAAGAGAAATGTGGATAGCTGCAATTCGAAGAAGGAGTGAGTGGTCTGAGGAGTTGATAAACAATGCAAGGGTTTGCAGCGAACACTTTATGTCTGGTAAGATTTTATGTATTCTAACTAATACTAACTTAGTTTAATTTTTTGTTGACAAAACAGTATGGGAGCATATTGAATGTTGATTTTTGGTTTTGGTTTTGTGTCAACAAGATGCAAAAAGATTCGGCACTATTTCCTTTCCGCACCCCACCCCCTATTTTTTTCACTCCAATCCATCTCAAACGTTACAAGGAACATTAGTATAGAGGAAGAAAGTATGATAACAAGGTATTTCTAGAAAAAAAACAGAGAACGATTATTAAGAATAAAGATTTTAATTTAACAGTTGAGGAATCAGTGAAATTCCTTACTACATTCCCCACTTCATGAAACGAATAATCCGCCATATTTTTTTAAGTTAACTCTCCATCACGGGGGATAGGAAACAAAAACGACTTTCGGCTATAAAAAGTATTTCATAGGAATGACCCGATTTCAATATGCAGACCAAATACATGCTTTTTAAAGATACAGTAGAATCCCATTAACTCGGACCCTCGAGGGAGACAGGAAATTCGTCCGACTAAGGGAATGTCCGAGTTATCCAAAGTCTCGATAACTCGGATCAAATCGAAGGGGGAAAAGAAATCCGTTCGACTTAGCGAATGTACGAGTTATCCGGGGTACGACTAAACGGGATTCTACTGTATGTGGTTTTAAAAAACCCCGTTTTTCTAAGATAAAGTTGCGTCACACCGAATACAAAGTGGCAATTTGATCCCATAGATGGAAGAAACCGTGCTTTCGCCGAGTCGGTGTGGACCTTTGGGATTGCGGCCCGACGACGAAACAATGCCCGGCGCAGCAAAAAGCTTAAGCTCGATGACGGAGAGTGCATAAACAAATCTAACAGAACGGACGCAGATACCGCGATTGGAGCCGCTTAAGTTATCAAAGCTTTGCTAAAATTAATTTTGTGAAAACCTTAAATTTTACTTCAAATGACTTTTTTCCTCTATACTAATGTTCCATGTAACGTTTGGGATGGATTGGAGTGAAAAAAATAGGGGGGTGCGGAAAGGAAATAGCGCCAAAGATTCTTCATGTTTCTACAGGTAAAAAGTCAGATGAACCCAGTAATCCAGACTTTGTGCCTTCAATTTTTTCTTTCAACAAAATGTCAGCAAAAAGGACTAGTCATCAAAAGTTGGAACGATATAAAAGGCAAGAAAAAAGAAGACAGGAGACATCAACCTCCACTGTATTTGCATTACCTGACATAGAAGAAGTGGCTGAAGAAGAGCAATCACAAGATGTTACTGAGAGTGGTCAGTATATTATATATTCAGTATTTGTATTTTGATTTTACATATCAGTAACTTACCTTCCATAATTTGGATGTACCCTATTTTATGTCCAACATCAGCATTCCATAATGCATCATAACATAGAAAGGATTTCTTATGTTACTTGTTTTATTCTTATATAACTTGTTTTATTCTTATATTACTTGTTTTATGTGTTTTTTCATAGATTCTGCAAAAATGGAAAGACTTGTAAATGAGAATGCACATGTTACTAAAGAGATGGCTGAACTTAAAGATCAGTTGAAAGCAGCGAAAGAGTTATTGAGAAAAACTCAAAATGATTGCCTGCATCGAATGAACGAGACAATGGTGTTGAAGAATGACATTTGTGATCTTAAAAGAATTCAATTTCGTTATAGTTACATTAAAAAAAGAAAAGACATGCATCTTTTCTACACTGTTTTTTTCCCATTTTTTCCCATATTTTGTTTCCTTAGTATCAAAACTTTTGTTGTAATGCATGATAGATTTAATAGTTCACTCAGCAGGGTTGTCAATATTTAATAGGAAAGCTTTTTTGCAATTTGATGCAGTGATTCTTCCTGCTCTATAAAGCATCCACTTGTCTGATAAACTTTGAGTTATTGTTAACTTAGTGAGATTTTCATATTGTGTCTTGGTAGACGATTTTAAATAGCGTTCATAAAGTGTACTGCCGATATTTTGTACCTCTGTGTTTGTATTGTTTATTGCACTAGGATCAAAAAACGATGTTAATAGTTCAGGTATAGTGTTTGTGTCTGTTTTGTCTGCAAGATTGCTCATCCCACAAACTTATGCTAGTGAATAAAACTGCTTCTTGTGCAACCTTTCTCAAGGATAAAAGCATTCTTTTTTGTTTCTCTTTACATTTCGTTTACTGATGATGAGTTCACTTCTGTTATGGCATTGCTCTTGTTCGTTTCGTTCCAACACAACATTCGTTTAAAAATGCTTTTGTTTCTCCTGTGTGGTTCATTTTCTCTTTTTAAATTAATTACCTGCATAATCCTATGATGATTTACATTTTTTTCAATTTAGATGGCTCCTCCTCATAAACTTGGATTTGCCGAAAACTTTGCCCTCAGTGGTGCTGCAGCTGTTATTTCTAAAACTGCGGCTGCTCCCATTGAACGGGTAAAGTTACTTGTCCAAAATCAAGATGAAATGATCAAGCAAGGGAAACTGACTGAACCCTACAAAGGAGTTATTGACTGTACAGTAAAAACATTTCAGTCTGAAGGTAAAGTGTGTATAATATAGTTAATGCCATTTTCCCTCAAACATAACTTTCTGGGTTTTTTTTCCAATGCTTTACACCTGCATTTAATTTAACATTGATTTGATATTGTGGTACAGTAAAGGATCTATGTATATTTTGGGTGTGGGCTTGTGAAACTTTGTAAGAAAGTATTAGGAACAAATTCAAGTTTTAGTGGGTAACCGCTGTTGTTGAATTTTGTTTTCAATAGGAGGATGATAGAGAATTGATTTAGGAAAGATGAATTTTTTATAAAAAAAATATATGGTGAAGTTTAGATATTTTAAAAAATCTGTTTTTCTCCTGTGGAACTCCTTAAAATTTGCACCTTCTTTGATGTTAAAAACAACGATGGAGAGCAACAAAGTACTCTAAAAACTAGTCAATATCAGGGTTGGTGCCTGTGTGAAAATAGGAGAAGATAGATATCTTTATTTGCTGTGAAAGATACAGCTAAAGAGAAAATAATGCAATGGAAGGGGCTACAGAATTCTGAACATGGAATTGCGGAACGTGTGCCAGACGGCGTTCCCTAGTAACACACTGAATAAGTTTTGTGGCCTGGTAAATCACATTTACAATTTTGGTAGCTAAAATATGGAGGAAGTAAAAATACAATGTTAACATTGAGCGATTCAGTAATTCTCTCACATTCTTCCAAGGAAAACATTCTTAAGGAACACCATATATAGATTCAGTGAAGCTGACGTTACTTAGATCAGAAATCTAAGATTATCAGAATTCCAAAACAAAAGAAACCACTTGTTTTCGGAATTATTTTCTATCGTTTTTGTTTGTAAGTTTTTGCTGAAAACTCTGGAAACTGTGTGAGAATGTTGTCTGGTGGTGTTCCATGAATGCTTGTTTTCGGGGTTGTTTTTTTGTGATAATGGTGAAACTTTTGTATTATAGGTTTAATGCCATTCTGGAGAGGTAATTTGGCTAATTGTATCATATATTTCCCTACCCAAGCATTGAACTTCGCCTTCAAAGATAATATCAAGATTCTTTTCAAACAGAACAAAAATGATAGCTACGTAGTTAACTTTTCCAAGAACATTGCATCTGGTGGTTGTGCTGGAGCCATGTCACTCTGTTTCGTCTATTCTCTGGATTTTGCCCGAACAAAGTTGGCCAATGATACTATATCTTCAAAAACAGGTATGTACTCAAGTAAATCTTTTAAGTTTCTATAATAATAATGCATTATGGTCTGTATTTTCTTCCATGTTAGGTTATGGAACAGAGGCTTCTTTTCGCTTACGTTATTTACAAGCTTTGTTGTTGTTCGTCATTCAAGGTGGTGCGCGTGAATACAATGGTCTCGTTGATGTATACAAGAAGACGTTGAAAAGTGATGGTTTTGTTGGCTTGTACAGAGGTTTTGTTATTTCGTGTGTTGGTATCATGGTATACCAAGGATGTTATTTTGGATTTTACGATTCTCTGAAACCCATTCTTCTTGGTGATGATGCTTCGGTTATTCTGTCATTCTGCTTAGGATATGGTGAGTCAGCATGTTTTACCTTGATTGGTAACACTGTTTTGGAACATTTGGTTAGATTATTTAAATTACTTTTGTCTGCAAGTCCCAATTACCATATAATTACCTTGTCGGAGTGTTAATTAAAAAAAGTCTTGTATTAAAACTCAAACAAATGAATTTCTTTAATTTTTTCTCAGGTGTTACTGTCACCGCTGGTTTGATTTCTTATCCAATCGATACAATTCGAAGACGTATGATGATGACATCAGGACAAGCTGTTAAGTACAAGGGATCCATTGATTGTACCAGGCAGATTTTAAAGAATGAAGGTTTCATGTCCATGATGAAGGGAGTTAGTGCAAACATTTTACGTGGTGTGGCTGGTGCTGGTGTATTAGCTGGATTTGATAAATTCAAGGAAGTGTACATCAACTATCGATACACAAATGCATAACTTACTTGACAAATCTATGTGAATGTGAATATTCGACTGAATAATACTGATTTTGAGTCCGCTCTCGAAACATTAGAAATTGGAAACTCTAAAAATTTTTTGTAAGCCCACAATTTGGTGTGATAAATAAATTGAATGTTAGTCGTCCATAAATATATATTATTTATATTATGTGTGATTGAAGAGTTTTATCCTTTGCTGAATCTGTCGAACTCCACCATTGCCGAATCATTTTTCTTATATTCCTGAAAACTATGTTATTAAAGACATACCGAATTACCCAGGATCGAAATACTAACGTGTTTTCACCATAAATTTAGTATTTAAGTGTAAATTTCTCTGTTGTGAATTTTATCGGATCAGGTGTCGAGTATCCAGACAGTGGACCTGTAAATGGGGCGTCTACTTTTGGAAGGTTATCATCCTTTTTTGGGCGTTTAAAACAAATATTTCTTAACGGAGCAGGATGTGCCCGTTTCCTTGATTTTTTCCATGCACACTGCTTGCTTGTACAAGCCACTTTGTTGAGTTCAAGTTGTGTACATGCTTGGAGTTTAAACAGCGATCCTGCCACGTGACTGCACACCGATCCAAGTCTAAAAAATAGGTGCATTTTAATAGGTAGGTTCATATTGCTTTTCTTACTAAAGAATAATGTTGACAAAAACTTACCCTGCCATACAAGTGCAGTTACCACACAATATCCATCCCTCCATGTGTATTACGACCCAAACATAAAGTGACTGGGTTTGTCCTTGCCTTTGGCTCGGAAATACAGACGTTTTCACACAGCAGAATTTGCTTAGGTTTTTAATATCACATATATAAATATCTTGAACGTGACCAGATATAAAGAAGTTATAAGCCTCTAATGACTTATATGCCTTTAATTTGTCTTTCCTAAACTCGCTGGGTGTTTCGATAAGGTAATGGTATATGTCTGGCCAAGTAACGTCCGGCAATCGAGCAACATCAGAAACCCAACCTTCTGAAATGTTGTATGGGTCTGGAAGTAGTTCATCATTGCTGAGGGTCAATTTCATAACACACTGTGCTTTATTACCATTTTCCAAACTTTTATAATATGCTGAGTACGTTTCCCACACCATTTTAGTGAATATTGAAAAAGAACACACGTGTTTGGAAATGGAAGATTTTCAATTTTTTTAATCACTCTTTCAAAACATGATTGAAAAACATTGCAAAGCTTTTGTGATGTTCACGTGTTGTTTAGTTATACTTAAATCTGATTGGGAGAATTAAAATTGTCAATCAAACAATATTTTTTCTCGATCAACTATATTTTTATGAATGCCAAATTTTTTTCGTAGCAGAGTTTTTTTCGAGAGCAAGAAAAACAACATTTTACTTAACGCTTTGTTGTTCTTACAATTTCAAAAAACAAAGATGGCTGAGTTTTATGTGTATATTTAGAGGCTTATATGATTATATTTTAGTATTTCTCATACATTTTCCGTGTTTATTAATGTTTTTTGCCTCCAGAACCGCGCATGAGACTGGGAACGACAACATGTACGTCATACGAAACCCGTCTATAAAGAGGTAAACTTATGTTTTTCTTGGTATTTCGTTATGAAGATTTTTAATCTTGATTCCATTACTCAGTTGTTTAATTGTTATGTATGCAGGTTCTTCATCCAATCCATGCGTGGTCACGTGTTTTTGCATATGTTTTTGCTAAAATGGAAATTGAGTATACAGTCAAGGGAAGACAGAAGCGAGATAAATATGATACGCTTGGTTTCGTATGATTATTATTATAAATATTTACATTAAAAATTTCATCTTCTCCATCAAAATGTTTTTACAACAAGATCGACAAACAAAATCTTCAAACAAGTCAACGAACTTCAAGAAAAGTGAATTAAGTATATTTAGATATAAATATATAGAGAGAGTGCGTGATCTGAGAATTAAGGGTATAGTTGATTGATAAGAGAAGAAAATATGCTACTAAAGTCTCAAGTAAGTTGGTCGAGAAAAAAAAGGGAAAGTGTTGGGGCTACCGACAGTGATCACGTGATTTTCGTTTACTTTTTTCTCGTTTACCGCAGTACTAGCTTGGATTGACGCAAGTTTGATAAAAACCTTTTGTGGTCTCTTTATGTGAAACGAACGTCTTTCCGTACAACGATGATACACACCAAAATACCAATATTTTTTTCATCTTCGATGATAAATATTGCACATGTCGATGGTAAATTGAAATATATGAAATTTTTTGTTGATCATCAACTTGGTTTGATTTGCAGTGACACCTTCTGCTGATTGTCTAAACATTCCCGTAGTTTGTTTTCGGTCATAGTCAGCCTTTGCTCCAGTATCGATACAGTCTGCAAGGTAAACAAAGGGATAGGTGTAAAAAGGGCTATCGGAAAAATTCTTTAGACCGACCACGAGTTGGTTGTCCGTGTGGAGCGGCCATTTAGCTCTTTTGTAATTCCCGAAGTTCTGTTTAAAGAGGCAATCCCAGATATTTTTTATTTTACGATTCGAACCTGATACAAGTGTGTATCTAACAATTTCAGACATAAGAAAAACTCTGAACTCGCTGATCCAAACAAATTTTACAAGGTTTACACCATGAAGTTTTGGTGGCGCGAAATTGTTCGATAAACTGTAAAATGTAATTTCACACATTCCCAAAGTGTGTTGTAGATCATTTGCAAGAAAAGAAAACAATACAACTCCCTACTCGATTCGCTCGTCTCGTTTCTATGCAAGCTATGGTTTTACTGATTTCCAATTTTATTACTTATTCCCCAGTGGAATAGTTAAAAGCAATTATAATATTGAAAGCGAGGCGAAACTTGTCGACTAGGTCACAACACAGCGTTTAAACAGAAATTTGGGAATAGCAAAATTCCTATTCGCAGCCGTTCATCATCATCTGTCAGTTATACTTTCTAGATGCTACTCGAGTATGGTCATCACATCAAGTAAGACTCAAACTGCAATTTTATGAAAAAATATTTGGAAAATCACCTGTGTTATAACATCAAGTTGGCCGACAATATGTTCAAGCGTTTCCGAAAGCTGCGGTGGAATATCTCTCCTCTCTAAAGGAGTAGTAGATGGTTGTGCCAACTTTGGTTCATCCTCGTCAACATTAATAAGCTTGGAATAATCTCTACCATGAGGCTGAAGAGAGAAGGAAGATCGTGATCAACAACTAAAGCTTGTTTTCCACTTAAATTTTCACCTAACAAAACCTCGATAGAAATCGCCATAGACGGTAAAATGACGTCATTGTGATGGAATTCTTTTTATTCTCAGGGATTTTTATCAGAGGTTGAAATTATCAACAATCAATAAATCAATTCAATCTACAACCCGAGGATGGAAAACAATATACACTTCCAGATCGTTCATATCTTCAGTGGCGATTTTGAGCCCGGGGCGCTTTATATAAAATCCACCCATTACCACAGGGCGCTTATTCAGCAAAGTTAATAAATCGTTTATTTACATACTTGAGGAATGGAGAACAGCGCCGGTCCGACGTTGGTCACATCGTCATTTTTACTTTGTATGTCACGTAATTCACTGAATGCGTGAATCTAAAAACAAGATTTCAATTGGTTAAAACAAGAGCGCAAGTTTTATTGGTCAGTTTCAGAAACAATATTTCAGCCAATGAACACATCAGTTTAATAGAAGGGAAAACCCCGTTCTTGAAGGTGTACGCGAAAATACAGTAAACTCTCGATAACTCGAACCTCCATGGGACCGCTGAACATTGTTCGAGATACCGAATGTTCTAGTTATCGATAATCTTTTATGAGGAAGTATTAGTTCAAGGGGAATGCTAAAACAGTTCGAGTTACTAAAGTTCGAGTTATCGAGGGTTCGAGTTATCGGGATTATACTGTATCTGCACCAGTACTATTCTGCAATTAATTAACTTGTAGAAAAGAAAATAAGTAAATTAACCTGGGTTGCGTTGGGTGTTGATTTGGGCGGTGTTTTGGGCGGAGGGTCGTGCAGATGAGATTCTGAAGAAGTAGTTTTCCTTTTATGCGCCCGTAAAACTGAAAACATAATGGAAATGTATAAACATCTATATATGTGTTTGAAGTCAATAAAATCTGAAGCGACCATTTCATTCTAAATTAAACGCAGGCAGGAGTGCAATGTGCTCTCTCCATCTGACGTGTTTTCTTATCATCACAACACCAAGATAATAGTCTTGATCAGAGCATGATGCAATCTTGAGTTAGACATTCAATTTCCGTTTTACCTTCTCCATAATCAATCGAATCAAAGTTAGTTTTCCATACCATAACCTACATAAAAGTACAGACCAGTTGTATAAAAGTACAGACCAGTTGTATAAAAGTACAGACCAGTTGTATAAAAGTACAGACCAGTTGTATAAACAATCAAGAGGCTGACTGACGTACTAACAAATACTAACCTGTTCGTCGGAACTACCAGAAGCAAAAAATTCACCATTTCTTGAAAATTTGATGCAATTTGCAGCACCCTGTAATTAAAGTAGGAACAGAACATAAATCTGATAAAATCAGGCTTATACCTGTACTGTTTTTAGAGATGCATAAATATTTTACCTGATGGCCATGCAAAGTGTAGAACAACCTCCCTTCCATTAAATCCAAAATCTATGGTAATTCAACAAAACAAGAAAATAGGAATAGTCCAAGAAATCAGTTGAACTCCCAAGGTCAATACCAGGTTCATTCGGAAACTGACAACGGTTTAGGCCCGAACCCTCAAGGTTGTAATTTGGGCAAAAATAAAGAAGAATGAAACTTTTGATAATAAAATAATTAAATGAAATAAACTAGCTTTTTCATTGGTGGGTTCTCGGGGTGATTTTAATACAAATTTTGGGGTCTGGCATCATCTCTGATTCGACTGCATCATTTTGCATCAGTACATAACATCTACAAACAAAAAACTGCAAGATTTTCCAATGCACAAAATAAATCAAGTTAAACAATCACCTTAAGTGTAGTATCTGTGGAAGATGATACTAAGTAATTGCCACTCGGATGAAACGATAGTGACGTCACAGCATCACCATGTACTAAGAAATGAAAAAAATGATGGTCAATCAAAAGAGGAGTGTTATAATGACTTCTATGTTCTCCACCACTGTTGTTATTATTACCTTGGTAATGTTGTAACAATTTGTTCATCCGAATATCCCAAACCTAGATAATACATTCATGAAGTCACAAATAAAACACGGAGAAGCGTAACACTACTTTTAAATTTCTTTTAAATACCTTATTGGCCCTTTTTTACGCCAGCCCAAATGTAATTCTAGCCCTTTTTACGCCCGTCTCAATTGGCATCATTTTTGAAAATTCTATGGTCAAACTCTCATAGACAAACATCTAATGCAGGCCCTTTTAACGCCAAGTCATGAAAATTAATGCCATTACGGACCGAAGTAAAAAGGGCCAATAAATTATTAATAACTGACATAATCTGCTGGTCCTTACTTTCACGGTATTGTCAGTACCTCCGGCAGCGATGCAAGTTCCACTAGGATGGAATTCTACATGATTGACAAATCTAGAGAAGAACTAAAGTTTGAAAACAATATTTTTGTGAGCTTTAAATTTCAAGGTTTTATCTGCTTGGAAGTTTCTGAATCAGTTTGGTTAAAGAAGGTAAGTTTGGAGAGATGTCTTGCTCTTTCAATCTTTATATATTTATATAGTTTAAAGTGATACACTCAAACAATCTGATGTTAAGTAAAATGAGCTTGAACTGAATGGAATTGAATGGCTGACACTGAAGGAAGAGATGTTATTACATGCAAGAATTCTTAATGACTTGTGTTAAGTCTTTGGTTAATACTGTCAAAAGAACTTTTAGAATTTTCTTAACTCTCCTAATACTATTCTTTGCTTCACGTTGGTTGATGTTTGAAGTACTCATTCAAGAATGGATGGAACTAAGTAATGTGATGCATTGAGAAGCTAATACAGGAGTTTTGAAGCTTGGGTACAGAGTTGAAGCCACAGAAAATTTTGGTTAATTCAATGTTCTGCAGGGATTAAAATAGCTATCTTTATTTACACATCTTGTATTTCACATTTCTATTCCTTATAGTAATGAAATATCTATTCTATCATGGACTTTTCTTGAATTGAACTAATCGCAATTATCACTATGAAATTTGAGCCCTAATATCTGTATGAATGTCTGAAAAAATAAAGAATACAGAATAAAGAACACATGAAGAAATCTCAAGAAATCTAATCTATAGTCGGGGTAAAATAAAGTTGGGCAACAATCTAGTCATTTTTCCCCAACCAATTTCAGTTTTAACCAGATAATTTATCTATTTTCAGTATTTATACATGTTTGAATTGTTGTTCCTTTTTATTTGTATTTAAGACATGGATGTAAGAAGAACCAAGCTACAGTCAAGTCAGACTACATAAGATCTTAATTTTTTGTTGAGGGAGGTATTGAATTGGAACAAATTTCAACAAACAATTGTTGATGATTATTATAAGTGGACGACAGATGATGCAATAAGAAAAATTACTACACACCCTCCATACTCATAAAATGTGTGTGTACATTGTTTTGTGTTATGGTCCCATAATTTGACGGTTTTGTCATCACTGGCAGAAACAATCAATCGGCAATCTGGCGAAAACCTGAAATAAATAATATCACAAAATAATCATCAATGAGGCAAGGTGATCCTTGAGCATGTACCACAGTTTGATTCTCCCTAGACAGAGTAACGCAATTGATGACAAAAGCAATCATAAAAAAGTTGAGATTTGCATATAAACAAAAATGAACTCTTATTAACATTTGAAATGAATACAAGGTCACATTTAGTTCGACAGTGATGAATTATGTCCAATTTCAAAATTAATGTTAATATTCCCCAAATTTCTCAGTTCGATGACATAGGTTCACAGGATTCAGGTCCAATTGAGAGTTTAGCATTCCCCTTGTCTACTGAATATTAGGGTAGTGGTAGTGCTGCTGCAGCTGCCCAGAAAGCAAGAGGTTGTGGGCTCAATTCCCACTCGCTTTAAAAACAAATGTTCATTCATTCTCTTAGGCTTACATAAAAATTTATGTAAATGCGGTCACTTAAGACTTTACATTGTGTGTAAGCTCTTATGTACGATTTCCTTATGTGCAAAATTTTATGCTCATAAGGAAAACCACATAAGGAAAAAGGAGGCAAAATGTTGCGTAATCTGTTAACGTCATTTTATTATTGTTTTTATAGATAACCAAATAAGAAAGTTGCAGTAGAGTAGCTGTGCTTCTAATCTATTTGGAAAGAACCTCAATATTGGGTAAGAAGCTGCTTCATACTTTTACACAATCATGTTCGAAGTACATTTGATATTTCCTTTCATCCACAAAATGGCAGTAAACAAGGAAGAGCCATCTATGTACAGAGATTTCATGTGATATTTGACAACAACAAAAAAGACTTTCATTGAAAAGATATGAAAGTAAATGCATGGTCAAACTGATTAAAAAAGCACCAAGTTTTCATGTATTCTTTTTATCCAAAGCCTACTTGCTTTTGGTATGTCTTTTTCTATTTCTCCGTCTTTGCCTTCTTCTTAAATCACCAGATTACATAGTATATATACATAGCATATTGAGATATCTTGTGTCTTAGAAAATCACATGCCAAACTATGATAGAAACATAAAGGAATAATGAATACCGAGATACAGAGAAAATATACCTTGCACAGCGGACCCAATTCATATGACCCGTCAATGAAAATTGAAATCGTTGACGATGGACTGTCCATACCTTGATACAAAACAAGACATATGGCATTAAGAATTTTAATAAACAGAAATGTTTTGTATGGGACACGATAAGTGGGGGGGGAAATAGAAGAGGAGATTTAGATTCCACAACGTCATGAAAATATATCGGATAGGTGTTCTGTTCCAACAATTAAATTCTTCACCTTAATGGATTTGTCATCAGATGATGTGAGTATACACTGGCCGTCACGTGAGAAGTCAACACTTCGAATTGTTGCGGTATGTGCTTTAAACACTGTGCTCTCTCCCTTGCTGAAAATGCAAAAATAAAAAATAAAAACTTCAAGCCATTGAATGTAATTTTTGTATCCACCGTAACGTTTGGGTAACGTCAAAACGTCACCGTAACATTCACCATTTACGTTACCCAAACGTTACTTATTTATTTTATTTATTTATGAATCTTTATACAGGATAAAAAACTTCAGTTTAAATACAAAAGTAAAAAACTGTTATCAACGTTTGTCCTGTTGAGAAATAAATAAATGAAAGTAGAAAAGGTTAATGAAAGACTAATTATTATTAACAAGAAATTTGAAAGTTTCAAAAGTTGGAGTTGTGCGAATTTCCAATGGCAAAGAATTAAAAATTTATTGCAACATTTCTTAAAGTTCCTCCAAACACTTTTTCACTAGTAAATAACAATTTTGGTGAAGAGCATTCATTACATTGGGAATAGCTACACCAGTTACTTTTTCAGCTCAGGCCTGTAATCGTCTCCATCTTTTTTGCTGTGTAGTGGTATAGGAAAATTTTATTGTTCCACTACAAGTCAAAATCGGCATAATCATCATCAGGTTTTAGTTGCTGCTTCAACAGTTAGATATCTATGTATGTTGTATAGAAGTTTTAATCTTCCAGCAGCTTGATCTGTATGATCTTTCAAAATTCTTTCCAAGGTTCAAATTGTTGTCAAGAATATGTCCAAGATATCTGTATTCCTTCACGAAGTTAATTGTTTTGTCATAATACGATATTTGTAAATCCTTCCCAGTTTGGTTTAATCGTTTTAAGGTTCCAAATAACATTATTTCTGTCTTACCCTTCCTTAGGTTTAACAGCAGTTCATTTTGTTTACAGTAGTCCCCGATCATTTTCAGGTCGGTATT
Source organism: Turritopsis rubra (assembly GCA_039566895.2). Taxonomy (NCBI): domain Eukaryota; kingdom Metazoa; phylum Cnidaria; class Hydrozoa; order Anthoathecata; family Oceaniidae; genus Turritopsis; species Turritopsis rubra. Next base: position 14,933,297 of record CM077630.1, read on the forward strand.
TAGGGTACATTCAATTTGATGTCACTGCTTGCATAATAAACAACAGTATTGTCAGTATACTGTAAAACTCTCAATGACTTCATGTTTTCTGCAGTCATTAAAAAATACTATAAAAAGCAAGGGCCCTAATATTGACCTTTGGGGTTTGATTGGCTCTGGATTCGACTTTATGTTGTTGATATTGACAATTTGACTTCTACTGAATAAGTAATCAGTAAACCACGAAAGTTCTGTATTCTTTACCCCATAACTGGACAACTTTTCCAATAGAATTCCATGACCTATGGTGTCAAAGGCCCTGCTCAGATCGATGTACCCTACTCCAACCATGAGTTCATTTCACGTTGGATAGAATCACACATCGTGGTAGCTAACTTTGTTGAACAATTTTAACGAAATCCATATTGACAGTTGGTAAGGAGATAGTTATCTTCAAGGTGACCGACTGGTGGCCTAGAGGTAGAGTGCTCGCCTCCAGTGCGGGAGGTCAGGGTTCAAATCCTGGCTGAGTCATGCCAGCAACTATAACAGTGTGAATCGATCCACTCAGCTAAGCACTCAGCTTGAGAGCGGGGTTGATGTCTAAGGGGGTTGTCTAGTTGAGCGGTTCATGCAGACATGCAACTTCCGTAGCCCAAATGGGGGCTTTGAATGCTGTAGGACCTCCTTCGCAGGACCCTCATTGATAATAGTTCTATCAGAACTGAAGAGGCTATCCTGGGCAAACATCAAAAAAAAAAATCTTTATAAACTGTTCTTCATATTGTTAGCAGTCATTAAGACTTATGCATCAACATGGAATAAAGAATGTTATACTTACACACTTGGAACCCACAAACGCAAAGTTTTATCGCGTGAGGCTGAGGCAATCAGATGACCTGATGGGGAGAATGAGACTGATGTAATGGCATCCTGAAATAAAAAGGCAGGTAGGTGAAATACATACACATTTAATACATTTTTGTGATTTTCGCAAAATTTAATCCTATCCACTTGAAAAATAGTCCTCTTTTGGTTAACTTTCAGTTGTAAGAGATTTTTCTGAAATTTGCGAAAATAACAAAGATGCGAAAATCAAGAATCCATTCAAAAATTTGCCTTCTTAAAGGTAATATTGGTAAATAAAAATGATAGGTGAAAAAGTAAACCTTATGTCCAACAAATCGATAAGCTCTCATATGTGGCTTAAAATGAAATACCATTAAGGTTGAATCCATGGACCCACTCACTAGAAAATCAAAGTTCATAAAATAAGTGTCAGCAAAAGGAATTTTTCTTCAAAATCATTTAAACCTTCATGAAAATACTTTTTTTACCGAGCTGTTTCATGTTGGGGTTGAAATCAACACAAGTGACAGCATCACGATGTCCCCTGAAGTGACGTTCAAGGCTGGGATCTTCCTAAAAACATAAAACTTCTTCATTATTGAATAACTTCCTCTCTTTAAACCAGGAAAAAACTAATTATATAGGTATAATAAAATGTGACACAGCTCAATAATGCCCACAAATTATTTATATCTCGTCAAGGGACGTGTATATAGAGGACTTACGGCTTAGTTGCAGTCGAGCCCTGTAACGATTATCTTGTCCTGCGTGGATGAATCAGAACATAATGAATCATTCTTTGAAACCATGCAGGTTTACAGAACAGGTCAGTAGTAACAACTGCAACTAAGCCAAACTTACAATTTTCAATTTTATTTTTGAAAGCTTTGATGTCAGCATTCATAACTTTTGCTCCTGTAGCAAAATTGCAAGGAGACTTCTCTTTGGTCAACAAGGTTACTTACCAATGCTGAAGTCATGTTCTTTTCTCTTTCTGAATAAATGCGTATTTATTTTGTTTACATGTTCATTCTGGTGAAATGCAAGAAAATGTTGAAATGTATTACATTCTGCAATGGTGCATACTGAAATATAAGTGGATAGAATGGATGAACAGGGGCTAATAGTGAGGGAGTCATATCGTATAGATGACTTACCAAATGATGCATTGTTTACAAAGATTCGTGTCCTTTGCTTGATATATAATTACTGAATGTTTTAACATATTAATGATAAAGTCAAAACTTTCTGTTTATTAGTCTCTTCTGAGGGGTCATAAATAAAAATAAAATTAGATTTTTTCGATTGACAATAGCACCGTATCTGTATTTTTATTTGATTTCAAGCTTACACAGGGTAAAGCTCCTCGTAATGAACCTGATAAAACACTTAAAGTCATCTATATATTTATATAGCTAACCTGATTATACATTTTTTTGTGAATTTGATTGTCTCATTGGATATATAAATAACCAAGAAGAATTAACTAAGCTTCGGTAGGTAGGCAGTTGTCTATTTTTACTCTTAACAGTTTGGTTTCAAAAAGAAATATTCAACAGCTCAGGCTTTACAAAATATATTCCAAAACGTTATGGATGCCCTTGATAATGGCACTTGTGGTGTTTTTATTGATCTCCAAGGAAGGGCCTTCGACACTGTTGATCATGAAATTCTGAAAAAAACTATTCCATTATGGTATCCCAGGTACTCCACTTAACCTTTTCCACTTTTTTAACGACTTTAGATAATTTACTAAAGGCTCTTCCCAAGTAACTGTTTCAAGTACCTTGGAGTACTTCTTGATGCAGATCTTAAGTGGAAATCTCAAATTAATGCTGTTGGCAGTCAAACTTAATAAGGCAAATGGAGCTTTTTCGATATTTTGTTCCAAAAAATGTTCTATTATCTGTATATCATGTGATCTTCAGTAGTCTCTTATATCTCCAATACTGTAATGAAATCATCTAAGGACAACCTGGTCATACTTTTATTGTGAGCGCATTCACTATTTACAAAACAACGACTTGCAGTAAGACTGATTTTGAGCATTCCAGAGCATCTTTAAATCCTAAAACTACTCTGTTCATTGTACCAATGATGTATTACCTTTTTATTTATTTATTCTTTATTTGACATAATTAATTCATATTATGGTTATATGTACTACGTGTTTCCTTTTCATTGCCCTCGGCTAATAATGCTGGTCTCCTTTACAGTAAGAAGCTATGTATATATGTATACAAATATATATATATATATATATAACAAATATAAATTATATATAGATAGATAGATTACATTCAGCGCCATGTGGACGTGAAAACTATATATTGGAAATTGCCATACCCGGCATGTGGGCACAGAAAAGGTTTACTGCTGGACATCAGTGATCACACATGGGTACTCATTTCATGATGTTCTTCGTTTTGAAATTTCGAAAGCAAATCTGCGCTAAGCGCCAAATAATAATGGGGCGCGTGAATGAGAAAAATAGTAGAGGTGATTTAGGAAAAGCTGGAATAGCGCCCCATTGATAAAAAAGTCAAAAGGCTGGGAAAATGAAATTGGGAAAATGAAATTAGGATTACGATACCCTTATCTCGGGAATAAAAGACATGAAATCTGTCAAATGTCAAAATTTCATGTAAACGCAACCGACATGAAATTTAATTAATTAAAGTTCTACGCATGCTCTACTAATAAAAAACTGAAAGATCTGTCGGGCCGTCATCTGTCTGTATGCCCACCCCAATCGAATGTGTGCGTGCTATATACCATAAGAATTGATCGATCAATACTTATCCCATGAGTATTTTTCTTTCGGAATTCGATTCAAATTCGAATAGATATGTGAAGTGAGAACTTTTATAGCCCAATTCAAAATAAAAATTTGTAGTTATATTGGATAATGTCATATTGAATGTTTCAGTAAAATGGGAGTGATCTTTTAAAAATTAATGAGTGGATAAATGCTTTGCAGTATGTATGTTTATGTACTGTAAAAATACTGAGATATTTTGTGATTTATTTTGTGATATTTTGTCTTTGTGATTTATTGAGCTTGGTGGGTTGTACTTTAGATAAGTACTGCATTTTAAAATCGATAACTTTTATTTGTCTAGCTAGCTACCACTGACTGCAGATGAAAATGATGTCTCCTAATAAATAAAATTTGTTGTTGCTCTCCCTGTTCTTCTTGGGCGAATATAATTTAATTTCATGATCCTGAATAACGTAAACAAATTTTGTAATTATTTCCCATGTTTACATTGCAGGACGTCGTTAGTAAACACTTATTAGCGGGCGCAATCATAAACCTGTAAACCTTTCTTACGGACGAGTCATTCAATTCGCCATAAGAACACGTTCGTCCACTCACAGAAGTCACGTGCACAAGCTCTATTTTAAGGCATGTCACATGTGCGTAAAGTTTTTACGTAACCTAAGAAGAGAAGCTAAAGCCTGGTTTCCATTAAAAAAGATTCCACACAACTGTTGTGAAACAGCAATGAACTTGCTTGTTAGAAACAGAAGGTTGTACAACAATGTATTTCTTGCTCAACATTTCTTATGCGTGGTTGCACAATTTTGTTTTTGTATTTTGTTTTTTGTATTTTGTTTTTTGTATTGGAAACCAACAGGCTTAAGAGAATTCGAATTTATAGTCCCGTGATGCATTGCAAGCACACACGCATGAAAAATGTTCTTTGCAATGTAACAAAAAAATATAAAATCGATTTGATATTAGGTATTTTAGTTCAAGTTCATTAGGGAGATTTTACAGCTCGTGCAACTTGCTGTAAATTATGATCCACTATGCACTCATGTTTACCAAAAAAAAACATTCATATTACATGCAACATATTAAATCGGTTTGATATTTTTCTCGTTGCATGCAATCATTTTTTTCAAGAAATTTTGTAACGTTTATTTTTCAGAATTTCCATCATTTCAATATCAAAAATATATTGTACAGTAGGATTCCCAAAATGGACAAAAAGCTTTACCGAACCCCGGATGGGACTTTTTCTTGCTTTCTTGATAAAATCTACTATATTATAAATCTGTTGAATGAATGTTTGGACCAAATGCTGGGTTTGATGTTGCATTCATTTTCCCAAGGCTAACGAAAAAGGAAGGTTGGAAAAAGATATACAACCGATCTCTAGGAGATTGAAAAAGGCTATGCAGGTCTGTGGTAAACTGTCCTGTACACTGTAACAGAAACATATGTTCGAGGGTTTTTTGGATTTCTTTTATAATTAGGTAGAAAAATAAACAAAACTGGGGTAGTGGAATTTCACATTTTATATTTTCCTCACCATCTGTGTAATTTCCAATTCTCATTAACTTTGCATTTTCCAAAAACACACGACAAAATATCGTTTTGACATATATACTATAAAACAAGAAAAATGCCTAAGAAATATACAAGATCGCGCAAAGAAAAATATCGCCATCAACCAGTAAGACACAGTCATACAGATTCAAAAAAATTAATATATTCAAAAAAGCTAATATATATTATATATATCTCCCTAAAATTTTGCTAAATTTACCGCAAATAAATACACCACACAGAAAACAAGTATAATTACAAATTTTTTTGACACAATTTTTTTTGGATAATAATAACAATAATATAAATTCAATAAATTAAAAATAGACATCCATTTTTTGTAGAGTTCCTCTTGTTTTTGATGGATCCTTGATACATATTTTTCAGACGAGAATATGTTTTGATAAATCGTTCATGACAACTTGTCTGATCTTGCTGGCGTCAACATACACGATGTTGGTATGAAGCGTCTAAAAATCGAAATAAGAGACCAACACACAGTTCCGTTCGATTCAAAAAAATTAACATTACAAAGTTTTCTAAAATCGATATCGACGCGACTCACCTCAGTGGCTTCCTCGATAAATCTGGAGTCGTATTGAATAGGTATACATTGGAGTGGCGATCCACACAATACATTGCCATGCATTTTCTCCGATGGTATCGATGTCGTGCCAACAGTAGTAGTTATTGGAGGTAGACTAACTTGATATGGACCTGAAATGCGCCTTTTCGGCTCTGGCAAAATGTCTGAAATAAGAAATGAAGAAATTAAACCAAATCTTTAAATAACTATGTCTAAAGCACGGCTCCTCTTTATTGCAATAAAGTTTTATCGAATAATGTTAGTATTATAATTTTAAAATTGAGGATGGCCAAAAATAAACATTTTGTTCTTACTAGCGCGAGTAGATGGAATTGAAAGAGATGTGGTAACGACAGGAGCTGTTGTAACAGGGATTGCAGTAACAACTGGCGCTGTCAAGATGTGAGAATGTTGAATATTCGGATCTGATGGCGATTCTTGCTCCTTCTGCTGGTTTCCTACAGCCGATTGTTGAGAATTACTTGGTGGCGGCGGACACACACCAGTTGACTAAAATATAAATTAATCCAATTAATTTCATGAAGTTTCATGCTAGCGGTATTCAAGTAGAATCGGGGACATTTTTTAATGGTTTTCATAATCAAATTTTGACGGTTTAGTCATGTGATCAAAATATTTTTACGAAACAGTCTTCTCCATAATTGTACCACAAGTAAATATATGATATAAACAAATATTAAATATAATAAATAAGAATTTAAAAAAATCAGAAAACTGAAATATCACCTCCATTTGATAATGAAATGGAATGGTCAATAATGGTGATGGTGATACATGGTAGTACCAAACGCCATCGGGAGAAATGTATGTCGGAGGTGTGTAAGGTGGCGGCAACATTTCGCCATAGTGACGATATCCAGAAACAGGCCTTCTTTTACGGATCTTTGCGGGGCCAATGATAATTTCTCGACCTTTACACATGACCTTTCCCATTTCTTTAACTTTTTCAGCAATCTCTTGTCGATCGAAGGAGATGAATGCATAACCTTTGCTCATGCCAGTTTTATCATAAACTATTTTGGCTTCATGAACAATTCCATAGATTTCAAAGAACGACTTCAAATTTTCTTCGGTAGCGTCTCTCGTGAAGCCCTTGACAAAAATCCTATTCGGGATTTCAATATCTCCAGGGCTATCTCTACTTTGATATTCTTCTTGAGAGATTTCATCTGTTGTTGTTGGTGTATCGTTACGTTGTTCAACAGACATCCTATCACTTTGGTTATCAAGAAACTACTGCTTGAAAAAACAGAATGTAGTTACTATTTTAGGAAAAATCCTCGATCCCATGGGATGCTCATCAACATTCGATTTAGATGAAATTAGATACAATGACTAGATCTGGTTTCCATTAGGTGATAATTTTCCCACGCTCTATTCTTCTAAACAAGAGTGGATCATGGCCTCGTCATAGAACATAAAGGCACAACTAACGAACCAACATCATACAACGAACCAACGTCATACATATCAAACTTCATCATTTGTTAGTTATGTATAGTGCTTTTGACAGCGGGCTAACTTGAAAATCACGTTGGAAGGGCTTGCCCGGTAAGCGAGATATGGCCTCGCGTTTGTTGATGTTAACATTGTGAGAAATACGGGATGTGTCGTACAAATAAGCTTATCTTTTTTTAAAGAGTTTTTTGAATTATACTTACAAATACATATTAATAGACATTTTCATAAATTACGTCACAACATCCATCGCCTCGTTTCTTAAAGAAGCTACGACATGAACCACGTGATTTCTGTGTTTTTGTTTACTTTTTCCCCGGCGGCCGTAATGTTATCGTATTTCAAAATCGAATCTGCAGAGCAGCTTTAATAATATACTTGTGCTCTTATAGGGGTGACGAAAATAAAATCATAGAATTGCGAAGAATAATATCACTAAGTTGTAGAGCTCGAAAAGCTGTGTACGATGTACCGTTACTGAGATATCGTCGATTAAAGATTCTGATGACGTCCCACCCGTCCCCAAAAAAGTTTTAGATCCAATTTTATTTTTGGTCACCCCATCAATATCGCGGACCCCAAAAACGTCAGTTATCCCTATTGGTGCTCGAGATATTTTCCCCTAAACGTCGCATTCTATTGGGGATGCAATGCAATGTCCCCCGTGCCAAAAAATTCACGTCGCGTCATTTGCTACTACTAATATACTAATACTGAAAAACGCTTGTCGCAGCATCGTGGTTTTACGCGCTCCTCGTGAGAAAATGACCGTGAAATTTCTTAAAATGTATCACTCTCTAAAATAAAGGTGGTATGCACACCTCGCTATTAGTATATAGACTAGTATCCCGGGTAAAAACATTTTACAGGTTCACTTTCCCCATGAGTTACTGACCCCAACACCCGCAGTTTTGCTCTCAATATGGCGGTGACGAAAATTTAAATCACGCAATCCAAAAGGATAAGTAGTACCACGTTATTTAGGGTGCAATGCAATGTGCCCACTGACGTCGCGCTACTCCTATAATACTAATCGCGATTAACCGGATAACTCGAACTTTCGTTTTCTCGAACTATTTTCTCTGGTCCCTTGGAATTTCCTTAATACTTTCTCATAAAAAAATCCGGTTAACTCGAACTTCGCATAAGTTGAACATTCCTTATCTCGAACCCTTTTTTTGTCCCCCCCGAGGCAAATTTCTTCGGATAACTCGAACTTTCAGAAAAAGAGTAAAGAGAAAAGACTCGATTTATAAAAATTTATTTAGATTTCTTTCATTTTTATCAGTTCTCTCTTCAAAATTTCTTCCTTCTAAATTGTGTCTGTCCAAATATTGTCAATTTGTATGGCACTCCCAGTGACTTCGACAGTTGATATTGAATATGGATCACTCCGCAGGAAGAATAATATAGTTTTTTCAAATCTTCCCGTAGCACCCTTTTTCAAATGCCCAATAACTTTTCCATTGACTTTAACACATACTGCATACTTATCTTTAGGATTTCAGGCTCCATGAGAACGTCTAATTGTTCACCTTCTTTTGCTACCCATATGTCTTTGTAAACGTGATAACCTTTGATATAGGTGTTGAGTTCAAAAGTTGAGACCAAAATTATGGGAGGTTCATTTTGTAGACAAATCTTCTCTGTTGAATCTTTCGCAATTTTTGTCAAAAGAAGTCGTTGCATTGAAAAAATTGTTTATCTTCGTGTTCCCTAAAGAAGTCCTTGCAATGCTGCTATTTTCAAATGTTTTGGTTTTGAATAGCTTTTCACAGACACAAAGTTTGTTGTGTAGTACTGAGGCATTGCATCATGGCGACAATTTCAACCTACAAACGCAAGTTGACTACCAAATATTTAAAAGAGAAATACGATGCACTGAAAGAAGTTGAAGCTGGAAACTCGAAAGCAAAGGTTGCTTCAAAGTACGGAGTACCAAACAACACGTTATCTACGTGGATAAGCAATAAGGATAAGATCATCGAGGCAGTAAAGAAAGGAAACCGTTCAAAACGTCAGTGTTTGAGGGAAGGGTCGTTTGCAAACTTAGACGAGGCAATGTTTAAATGGCTTCTCATCGTTCGTAGTAGGGATGTCGCTGTTTCTGGGCTAATTTTCAAAACTAAAGCCATGGAGTTTGCTGAGAAAATGAACATTCAAGGTTTCAACGCTTCCGATGGCTGGTTGGACTGATGGAAGAAACGGCATAATGTGTCATTTAAAACAGTCTCCGGTGAAGGCAATGCGTGTACAAGTGAAATGGTTGCTCCATGGACAGAAACTACATCACCAACCATCTTATCAAAATATAAGCTAGATCAGATCTACAATGCTGACGAATTTGGTTTGTTTTATCGTGTTCAACCATCAAAGTCTCTCAATCTTAAAAACCAAAAGTGCGTCGGTGGGAAGCATAGCAAGTTACGCTTGACAGGAATGGCCGCAGCTAATGCAGCTGGAGATAAATTACCAATGTTTATCATTGGTAAGTCCAAAAATCCTAGGTGCTTCGAAGGTATAAGACACTTGCCCTGTCGTTATCGCAACCAGAAAAAGAGTTGGGTGGATAGCGTACTATTCGAGGAATGAGTTCGGGAGCTTGATCGACAATTTACAAATGAAAACCGAAAAGTAGTTTTATTAGTTGACAATTGCCCAGCCCATCCAACCATAGACAACCTTAAGTCAATTGAATTGATTTTTCTACCCCCAAATACTACCTCAAAGCTGCAGCCGATGGATCAGGGCGTGATTCGATCGCTAAAAACCTACTATAGAGCACTTTCTGTTCAGAAATTGATCGATGCCATAGAGAAAGAAAAACCACTTCCGGAATTCTCGATATTGGATGCGATGCAAATGCTTGATATTGCTTGGGGTAAAGTTAAAACTGAAACGTTGTCAATTGCTTCGCCAAAGCTGGAATTTCTGAGAAAAATCAAACTAACGCTGTGCTGGATTCCGATGACCCATTCAAGGAATTGCAAGATCAGTTAGAAAGCCTTGCAGCTCAAAACCCGGAGTTCTTTCCTGATGGAACAACTGCGGAAGACATTGTGTCAATGGATAATTCTGTCGACACTACCGAGCCGATCATGAATGATGAGGATATCATATCCTCTATGTTGGATGACGAAAATGAAAAAGGAGATGACGATGATGATGAGGAGGAGGAAGTAAGCCAACCGACTAGCTACATGCTGTTCAGCGACAGCAGGGAAAACATTCATAAACATGTCAATCAAATCAGCTCACTCGTAAAATGTGATCTTACAGAAAAACTAAAACAAACTGACATACGAAACTTCTTTCAGTAGTGTTTAATATGTATATGCTCCAATATGTACTGTAGTTTGATATGATGACATAAGAAAAAATCGCGATAACTCGAACTATTATCTTATTTTTGTCTGATTTCGACTTAACGGGAGCTCCGCTTAACTCGAACATTCGTTACCTCGAACTATTTTCTTGGGTCCCGTGAGAATTCGAGTTACCGGGAGTTAACTGTATAACAATCTATACAAACATTTCGTTCCCAGTCCTTTTATTCACACTGACCAAACTAAAAAGTGGATGCACACTCGCTATTAGTATATAGACTAGTATCCCGGGTAAAAACATTTTACCGGTTCATCTTTCCCATGAGTTGCCGCGCCTACTACCCGTGCTCTTCTTTTTTCCCAATATTAGGGTGGCGAAAAATAAGATCACACAATCTAAAAGAATATGTACTACTGAGTTGTAGAGCTCTAAAACCTGATCAAGAAAATGTATGGGATTGCCTGTGTACGACGAACCGTTACGGAGATATCGATTATCAAAGATCCTAATAACGTCACACCCGTTTCCAAAAAGTTTTAGACCCAACTTTTTCCGTCACCCCATCGCCAATATAGCGCCCTAAAAGTGACGTCAGTTATTCCCATTGGTTCTCGAGATATTTGACCCTGAAAATAGCGTTCTATTTAGGTAGTATTTATTTCTGTTTTGTGTCAATCCAATATGCCAAACATTTTCTCAGACAGAAATGAAAAGGGGAACAAGTGAATTAAACAAGTAAATACACGTTTTCTCAAATTTTGTTTTCGTAATTGCTACACCTTGTCTTAATTAGGTATCGGATAAAAGCCAAAGAATTAAAAAAAAAAAAAAAAAAAAAATACTTGAAAAACTTGAAATAAGATTAAATATGACGAATGTCTGTTTTTCATGACCACGCATTAATTGGAAACCTTGGAAACCAGGACAAAAAAAGGCGTAGTGCTTACATATTATTACTACTTTTGCGAAAAACAATTTCCCAAATGAGTAGACGTGTCGGAGAGTATTATTGGATGTAAACAAGAACGACTTTTGTTCACTTGTTGATCAACGAAGTCCATTTTCAAGGACTTTTATGTTTAAATCTACCATTGTATGGGAATGTTAACATTAATACACGAATTAATTTACTAATACACCTTTCTCGAATTCATGTTTATTTGTCGCATCTTGACTCAGTTGTCCATCTTGACCTCGTTTCTGTGTTGAAAATTAACAAAATTGTCCCACTGCAGTTCTCTAATGAGCATGATATATTACTAAATATATACCGTGAAACAATGAAACGCGTCAAAACGAGGTCCGTATGGACAACACTGAGCCAGGATGATGCGACATATAAATATGAATTTGGGAAAGATGTATTGACTCTATGTAAAAGGACTCAGTCAAAAAAGAAAGGACTCCCAACACGTGGTCAGTTCTTCAAAAGTGTTTATAAAAGAGGAAAAAAGCACGTGGTTTGAAAGTGGATTTATGATGAGGTCTGAAGGTGTGTCTACTACATTATAGTTGTATGCAGTTTAAAAAGTAATCACAATCTCCTCAAACAGTACGTTAAGGAAAGAACGAATCCGGACCTGCAACCTCACGGGCGGCTAGTGAGAGTGCAATATTAGCGCAATGAAGCTCATACCATGCAACATTAGTTACAGTTGCAATAGTATTGTCATGTGCGTTTCATTGTATTGCTATGTTCGCTTTCTTTCCCTTTATGCAACATTTTAATAAGATCTCTTTCCTTTTGTTGTGAATTTTTCACAATAACGCCGAAAATGTTTATTCTTGTAAAAAACAAATCTTTTCCAATAATAAGGAAAAATGAGACAGTAAAAAGCATTTTAGGCTGAAAGGGTTGGTTCTGGTCTGCAATTTGTGACGTAACAGCCTACCATTTTTAATTTTAATGTTTTGTGGTGGTGGAAATGTTGAACTTCGGATACCAAAAAATGAATTAACTGATCTTAAGCAATTACAGGTTTTGGAAAAGGATAATATTTGGACCGAGGTTTTTGTTTCGACTATTTGCTCAAATCTGCTCCGCAGAATCGTGGCCAGAAATATTCGGCCAAATATTTTCACAAACCATTTTGTCCAAATCCGCCACCGTCAAAAACAAATTGATTCACATGTCATTAACTAGTAATCACATTAATTTTCGGGTGATTTTGGATAAATCACTCCTCAGTTTGTTTAAAAAAATTAAAAACCTCGCGTTGATTTATCCTAAATCACCCTCAAAATCATGCTTACTAGTCGACCTCGAACTCATCTTGCCTTTCCGATATTTAGTACTAATTAGCCAAGGCTCGGTTTCCATTAACCACTTACACATTTATTGTTGATTGCTATTTCTTGAATGATATCATGAACATTCTTTGGAAACTTAAAGAAACGAAAAAAGTGTCAGTGTAAAGTAGACCTTAAATTTGAATAATTTAAAATGATTTACAAAAATTGTGACATAAACTATACACGATAATTAATGATTTTTGAAAATTGTTTTTCTTGAAAAAAGTGTGTCACAATCATCAGTAGTAAAGGTAAGATATTATAAACGTTATATGATGATATTCAAATGTTTTATCAGGTCAAGTTTAAACCCTGCGTAAACTTAAAATCAAATAAAATTTGTGAAAATAAAGTGGTTATTTTATTGTCATTTATGGCGGCTCAGTTGAGACAAATAAACGAAAAGTTTTTTCAAAAAACCGTTTCTACTTGACTGCGCCCATTTGGCCCATTTCTATACGCTAGGGCTAAATATATACCATCTTGGGAAGACCTCCTTGATTCAGTTTTTTGAATTTTTAACTTTATTTACCAAATAAGTGGGAACATTTGGGCAATCGCTATGGATACAAACATCATGCATTGCGTACCCAAAAACAACGCGACGTTTAGTGGCAAATATCTCGATAACTAATGGCAATAACTAACGTAATTTGGGGTCTGAATTGGCTGCGAGACTTGTGGCAAATGTATTGGGACTTTTGGAACTGTGACGTCACAGCAAAATCTTTAAACAACATCGTAAATATGTGATCCCATACATTTTTTTGATCAGCTTTTTGTACCACTCTCAGTTCTTTATTCTATAATTTTAAGTTTCATGAGTAATAAGTACTGCTATGTTTTTAAAACTTTCGCTTGTCAAATCATAAAGTGGCGAGCGAAACGAGTTGCATGCGGCTGGAGCTCAGTTGCCAAGATCAAATATTACATACATATTGATGTCATTTATTGATGAAATTTATATACAAAGGCGTTTTGTGATTCGCTATTTCAATTTGCTTCGATAACACCAACTCAAATGTATATTTTTGATGTAATTTCTATGTGTCTTATTGAGCCTTGTGACAAAATGAAAACATTGCATCCTTTTGATGACCTCGTTTTCATGCGTTACATTGTTTCACGGTAATTATCTTCTTATACTAATACTAAATCTTGCTTTTTTCTTACCTAACTTTTAAAGAAAGAACGTTAAGTAAAAATTTTCGGGAAGTTCGTCAATGGATGTTTGTTTATGTTTGTTCCGTATTAGGATAAGGCACTCCGGCTTGGTGCTTATAATTGTTTTATGATATAAAATACGTAAGGGAAGACATGATATAGCATATCAGGCGGAGACTTCGAATTGCAATCGAACGTAGCAGCTATTGACAACGAATGTAGAATAGTTGTTTGAAGAAAAAAAAGCGTTTGTTTACATTTTTTAAGACGAAGTAATAATAAGAAACATGCATAAAAAAGACAATTTTTTTTTACGAAGCATAGTTTTTACATATTTACGAGTTATATATAATGTTGAAGGTATAAGACATATCAAACGGCATTTTATCCAGTTTCGGTTTGTTTTTTTAGATTTCCAGAGAAAAGAAAGAAAATTTAGTAGAAACTGTGTTGAGCATGGTATTTTTTAGTACAATGATAGAAAGAAGAAAGTCAAGAAGGTATAAAAGATTAGAGATTTGATTAATCTGTTGGTTTTGGCCGTGAGTAAAATTAGTTAATACCGATGGCATTTTTTCTAATTGGCGATCTCTCTGTTCCTGGAATTTATAGAGAAAGAAAACTCAGCTTTGAAGAAAGAAACATTCTTCGGAGGTATGATTCTTTTTAAGATTTAGTTAATACCTTATATCTTACATATGTAAATCTGTATATATTCCAAAAGTTAATTCTGCGATGGGTATTGTAGTGTGGGGTGAGTGAGATATTTTACAATTTGTGAATATTTTTATCTGAGAGTTAGTATTGATAATTATGAATCTATTCACCACAAAGTCTGAAAGTATTTTTGGTTGACTATAAAGTTAGAAAGTGGAAAGAATTAAGAATTGGTTAGGATTCAGAAGTCGAAAAAATACAGCCTTTTATTTAATTTTTTTTATTTTATTAATTTTTTTTGTAGCAAGTTGTTTGAGGGACATGGAACTATGACGTCATTATCATGACGTTAAAATGTATTGCCGACTACATGTCGGTCACAATTGAATTTGTGTACATTTTTTCGATGGGCTTAATATATATGACATTAAACACATAATTATTGCGTTAATTGTTGCCGTTTTGGGCCCATATTGGCTTTGAGTTATGGCTCAAATTGATTTCTTCAGTAAAACTTTCCATTAAATATGATTCGACGTAAACATGTAACTAGTAAACCGTGTAAAAATTTTTTACATCTTTCTCAATAAAATGTTTTTACACGCTATGCTAATGATTTGATAATAACTCTATGTAATACAAAAACGCAGTCCAAAACGCCGCCCTAAAATCTTTCATCGATTTATAAATATTTTACCCGCCATACTAAGCATTTTATAACCCTGTGTATTGAGGTAAAACTATTGATTTCTCCTTTCTTTGTCGCCAAAAATAGAAATCACAGAACGTGGAAGAAGTTTGTCTGTTAAAAATGTTATTACATGTTTACGTCGAATCATATTTAATGGAAAGTTTTACTGAAGAAATCAATTTGAGCCATAACTCAAAGCCAATATGGGCCCAAAACGGCAACAATTAACGCAATAATTATGTGTTTAATGTCATATATATTAAGCCCATCGAAAAAATGTACACAAATTCAATTGTGACCGACATGTAGTCGGCAATACATTTTAACGTCATGATAATGACGTCATAGTTCCATGTCCCTCAAACAACTTGCTACAAAAAAAATTAATAAAATAAAAAAAATTAAATAAAAGGCTGTATTTTTTCGACTTCTGAATCCTAACCAATTCTTAATTCTTTCCACTTTCTAACTTTATAGTCAACCAAAAATACTTTCAGACTTTGTGGTGAATAGATTCATAATTATCAATACTAACTCTCAGATAAAAATATTCACAAATTGTAAAATATCTCACTCACCCCACACTACAATACCCATCGCAGAATTAACTTTTGGAATATATACAGATTTACATATGTAAGATATAAGGTATTAACTAAATCTTAAAAAGAATCATACCTCCGAAGAATGTTTCTTTCTTCAAAGCTGAGTTTTCTTTCTCTATAAATTCCAGGAACAGAGAGATCGCCAATTAGAAAAAATGCCATCGGTATTAACTAATTTTACTCACGGCCAAAACCAACAGATTAATCAAATCTCTAATCTTTTATACCTTCTTGACTTTCTTCTTTCTATCATTGTACTAAAAAATACCATGCTCAACACAGTTTCTACTAAATTTTCTTTCTTTTCTCTGGAAATCTAAAAAAACAAACCGAAACTGGATAAAATGCCGTTTGATATGTCTTATACCTTCAACATTATATATAACTCGTAAATATGTAAAAACTATGCTTCGTAAAAAAAAATTGTCTTTTTTATGCATGTTTCTTATTATTACTTCGTCTTAAAAAATGTAAACAAACGCTTTTTTTTCTTCAAACAACTATTCTACATTCGTTGTCAATAGCTGCTACGTTCGATTGCAATTCGAAGTCTCCGCCTGATATGCTATATCATGTCTTCCCTTACGTATTTTATATCATAAAACAATTATAAGCACCAAGCCGGAGTGCCTTATCCTAATACGGAACAAACATAAACAAACATCCATTGACGAACTTCCCGAAAATTTTTACTTAACGTTCTTTCTTTAAAAGTTAGGTAAGAAAAAAGCAAGATTTAGTATTAGTATAAGAAGATAACATTTTTAACAGACAAACTTCTTCCACGTTCTGTGATTTCTATTTTTGGCGACAAAGAAAGGAGAAATCAATAGTTTTACCTCAATACACAGGGTTATAAAATGCTTAGTATGGCGGGTAAAATATTTATAAATCGATGAAAGATTTTAGGGCGGCGTTTTGGACTGCGTTTTTGTATTACATAGAGTTATTATCAAATCATTAGCATAGCGTGTAAAAACATTTTATTGAGAAAGATGTAAAAAATTTTTACACGGTTTACTAGTCTTCTTATACTAATAGCGACTGTGCATCCACTTTTTAGGTCGGCCAGTGTGAATAAAAGGACTGGGAACGAAATGTTTGTATGGAGTGTTATATAGTGAAATTTTAGGTCGTGCGTAACTGAGTTGTGACTTTAATGGCGATTAGTATTATAGGAGTAGCACGATGTCAGTGGGCACATTGCGTTGCACCCTATATAGAACGCGATTTTTAAGGGCAAGTACCTATTTTCCACCGTTTGGTCATTTTATTTTTCGTCATCGTCCTTATTATATGAGAGATGGGAAGCACGGGAGTTGGGGGTTGTAACTCATGGGAAAAATGAACCTGTAAAATGTTTTTACACGCTACACTATTTATTTATATATTTTGTTCATTAGTAAATCGCAGTGGGACAGATTTGTTAATTTTCAACACAGAAACGAGGTCCATATGTATGGACACTAAGTCAGGATGCAATATCAAAACAGGAATTCGAGATTAGGTGTATAAGCACGACGAATGAATAACAAAAACTTCCTCTCTATCTAATTAAGTTTTTTAATTACTTTTTAAGTGGCCTTTTGTTAACAAATATTCGTGTTCTTAACTCGATAATAACTAGATGTTTCAACAGGGAATATTAATGATCAAGTCATTGTCTGCCAACATGTTCACGTATTTTTAGTAAAAGCTTCGTTTATTTTGTCTTTGCCTATGCTGGGTATGAGCTTATAATTTTTTCTACTTTTGTTGCAAGTTAAAAACATTTGAAAGTCATCTATGCTTGGTTTTTGATAATCATTCGGGAGTTTTAGTGGCGGATCTAGAGGGTACATAGGCGTATTCAAGGTCAGTCAAAAAAAGTGGAGGAGTCCAACGTTATGATATTTCTTTTCTTGTCGATGAGATTATTATTATTATTAATGTTTACCCAGGATAGCCTCTTCAGTTCTGATAGAACTGTTATCAATGAGGGTCCTGCGAAGGAGGTCCCAGAGCATTTAAAGCCCCCATTTGGGCTACGGAAGCCGCAAGTATGCTTCAACCGCTCAACCAGACAACCCCCTTAGATATCAATCCCGCTCTCAAGCTGAGTGCTAAGCTGAGTGGAT
This sequence comes from Turritopsis rubra, assembly GCA_039566895.2. NCBI lineage: Eukaryota > Metazoa > Cnidaria > Hydrozoa > Anthoathecata > Oceaniidae > Turritopsis > Turritopsis rubra. Next base: position 14,951,382 of record CM077630.1, read on the forward strand.
CGATTCACACTGTTATAGTCGCTGGCATGACTCGACTAGGGTTTGAACCATGACCTCCCGCACTGGAGGCGAGCACTCTACCACAAGGCCACCAGTCGGTAATATCAACTTGCACGTTTTTCTTTTCTACTTTAAATGACTAACTAAACTCTCCTCCACAAATTTTGACTGAGCTCTGGCTACGCCTCTGGGGTAGTCGAAATTTGTGGAAGGAAATGCTACTTATTAAAGTATAAAAGAAAAGTGTGCAAAAACGTCCATTGGTGATACAGACTGAAAACAGAAAGTTTTTTTCCTTGCGAATATAAGCATAGTAAAACAGTTAAAGAATAAGAAATTTTATTAAATCCGATGAAAACCAATGCAAGTGAAACAGTCGCGTGTACGTTGTCATAGCAACTCCAAATATGTACAAATCTGCTAATGATGTAATTAGCTAACAAAGTTTTCCCAATGGGGGAATATGAAGTAGGCTCCTTTTCTCCAAGAAATCCAAGTGGAAAACAAAACTTTTGTTTCACATTGTCGTTCCCGCTGTCGTCGTAGTTGCTACAACTCCCTATACATTCAAAGGACAGCACTGGAGGACTGGAGGAGAAATTGGTTTAAGAGTCTATTACGAAATTCGAAAAATGTGTCGAAAGGACAATTGAGAGGTTAAACCTGAATATCTTAAGCGCTGGTCATACGAGTGCAACATTTGATGAAACATTTGATCCAACATTTGAAAAAATGTTGCACTCGTTTGACATGAGCCATAACCTTTCATGCAACAGAATCTTGCACAGAATGGTGAAAATGTTGCGCAGAATGTTGCGTGAGTATGGCAAACGAATGTAACAACACAAGTAACATGTTGTATGACCATGCATGTCAAACGAGTGCAACATTTTACGCAACATTGTCGCATAAAATGTTGCAGCAAATGTTGCGCTCGTTTGACCAGGCCTTTAGGAATGGTTTATGTTTTAGGAAAAACCTAGTTGTATTTGAAAACCTTTTATCGTATGTGTTTATTTTAGATAATTTAAATGTTGTTGATGTTACCATTCTCAGTTTATGACAAATCAAATCTTGGTGTCGGAAAGACAGGATAGAAAAAAGAAAAATGAAATATCATCTTCTTTACTTTATTCTATCTCAAATTTAAACAAGAAAATACTGTGCATATTTACAAATCGCTCGGAGAAGAGAACCAAAAAGGGATTAGAATACCTATCTGGTGTTTACTTATAAATCGGAGGCGAAGAAATAACCTGATACAACAAATTTCTATCGGATAGCTTTTCATTCTTATTAACAAGTCATACTGTATAAGCCTAATCGAACTTACAACATTTCCGTTTGAAGGGACACAAAAGGGAGAAATCAGCTTCCTTTTCGATTCAGCAAGTGTACGATAATTTCCTTCATACTAAACATTTAGCATTTAGCAAGATTTTAATGCATCTTCGTTGCGGAAGGGAAAAAACAAAAATAGCAAATGATGGGCATATTCCTCTGGATATATATTTTTGTTTGGCACATGATAATGCAAAACCGCTTTAACCTTTCTGCATTGTAGGTTTTCTTTAGAAGACATCAGAGGGATCATTTTGGGATAGCCACAATCTGCATGATTTGATTCCATCAATTCATCATTGAGGACAACAGGCTGAAAATCATTTTCAGTTTCATGAAACATTTTCTTGGTGAGATAGTAATGGGACAAAAGTTGGGCAAAACAAATGCGTTCCAGAATTCTAAATTTGCCATTTTGAAAGAAAATATTTGGCCTGTCTATATAACGATCAATCATGTTTCGCTGAAATATTTCTGTGCAGTCTTCAGGCAACTCATCTATTTCCTCTTTGCTTCTACATATTCTATAACGTTTTTCAGGCAGATTGTTATTAGCAAAAATTACACCTGGAAAAGTTTTCCTAAGCCATAACTCTGGCATAATTAAGTAAACTAGCCGCCAAGGCGGCGTCGCTCGCTGCCCATCAGTATTAGGTTGCACAAGACATTTTGGGCAGCTCTGAATTTATTCGTAAAAATTTATTAAGCTAACATTTTATGTATTATTCTATTATATTCCTATTTTTGATTCCATTCACACATAAGTACAAAAAAAACAAAGCCAACCAGGTAAAATGTTTTACTGGTTCCACGTATATAAGTGATCTAAAATTTAAAAACACAACCTAACAATTTTTATGTCATTCCAACTATTAAGTGAAACCGTAAAAAACATTTTACCCGTGATCCCATTAAAATGCTTAATTCCCTTCTTAAATAAAATTAATCGTAAAAAGAGATCTTACCAACTCAGGACATATAATAGAAGTTCCACTGATCTGCCAATTATATAACGTACCCCTAACTACTCAGGTTATAAATAGAAGTTCATTCTGTTCATAATTCTCCAATTTCGTATACCATGATATAAAACCATGATTAACACATTCCTTTTCATCGTTATCTTTTATTTACTAAATCCAATTTTTTTTATCTAAAAACATGAAAGATATCATATAGAAAAGAAACACGACAACAGCAAAAATGTTCCTGAATGTAAAACAAAATATTGTCTTTTGCCCTGATTTATAGATCGATCGTTAACCAAATTAATTTGGATGTCAAGCAGCACCATGCTATGGATGACTGAAATACTGACAACTCTCTTAAAACTTGCTGTTAAATACACACAGCACAGAATGCAAAACAGTGCAATGTGTGGTAGTGGGTTCTCCCTCTCTACCCAAACAAAACAACAAAAGCAAACTGCAATACTCAAGGAAAAATAGCCCAGAAATATAGCTACAGAGACATAGACATTTTGTATATATGGTCAGTTTAAACATATAAGTACAAGTCAGGCAATTTAATATTATTATTATGGTGGTTGGTGATAGTGTGGTGCAGTGGTGTGTGTAGGGGGCAGCTCACAACCACTCATTAATTCCACACCATTTCGCTTCAAAATATCTGTCCCTTAACCACAGAAACATGACAATAATATGTATTCGTAATCACAATAACTCTTCCTGAAAACCTCCAGAAAAAAAACTTTTACACGTATTTCTTCGTCCCGCTGAAAAACAGCATTTTTTCCAAACTTCGCGCTCTCTCTGTTATTATAATGGTCTAACTTACCTTGAAACATTTCCCGGGTTGATTTTTTTAAAAATGTTATAGCGTATTAGGCTACCGTACTACCGCATCCACAATTTTCGTGACAGAGAAACAGACAAATAAACAAACAGAGAGTCTGATATTAATATATAGGATAGCTTCCTGAACAAAACATTCTCGTTTTGTAGTATATGCCCGAGCTATAGCTGTCATTTGCTCAAAATGGTTTTTATCAGAACTAACAGCCTCTTTTGCAGCTTGTTTCATAGCCTGTGAGGTTTCATCTTCTGCTTTAGAAAAATAAGCACACATATAAGTTACGGCCTTGAAATGATTGAAAACTGGTTGAATATCAATGTGAGCCTTCCAAGCTTGCAATCCTTCACTAAATTAATTGTTTACAAAACAGGAATCTGGTGGTCGTTTTAAATGGATTTGAAAGTCTGAGTCGCAGGAAATGCTAAGTGCATCACAGTAATCTGTTTCGGATACTTGCATTTGCTCTAAAATTTTTGAAATACATGGAATGTTTTCAAAATTTTCTTTTGCAGGATCAAGAATATTTCGCTTCTTTGGGTTCAAGTATGTGTCAATATATTCTTTAACAGTAATGAGAGTCACCTCACCTCACTTAATGGCCAATCTCATTGAGTGCGAGACATTTATGGTTTTCAAACAGATCAGTATCATTGGAAAAAAGACTATTTTGCATCCCAAGAAAATAAATTTGAATAAGCTGACTTTCGATCATTATGTTATGAGGCATTTCATTATGTTATGAGGCACTGAGGTCCTGTAGCTTTAATATCTTAAACAATGTGTCACCTTGATTTAAAATATAGTCTAAGTCCCATGATTTCCATTTAAATACTTTCTTAATAGCACTGAAGCATATGGCAAGAAAATAATTACCAGTGCATTGGAAGCCTGCTGTCTCACCAAATTTGGCATCGCCGGCGATGAAAGGATCCTTGAACTACTTTTGAAAAAGTTGGACCTGTATTACTTTCGATACCATGCACAAGTAATAAAATAAAATACAATACAGAGAAATGAAGATCAGAGTAAAACACAGTTGAACTAAGTATAACATGCCAATATTTATTATAAATATAAATATATGTATAACAAAATTATACAGTGCTGGAAGGAGTGTGTTGAGTAATGTTGATTAGGTTAGGTAATGCTGCGTATTTTTTCTGAATTAACAGTTTCATAAAAAAGAATAATAGATAAGTAGAAACGATAGAAACTTACTAAGTTCCAGAAATATCCAAAAGTTCCAACAGATACACGGTTAGATACACACGTGGTGAAGGTCACTTTGATGAATGCTTAGCCTAGAACCCTAAGCTCTGTATCGAGGAACATTGAGTACTACCGGTACGGATAAATAATCAAAGTCTAATTCTATTAGACTGGCTTTTAGTTGTTCGTGCTTGTAGAGGCTATTTTTTTGTCCAGTCGACGAGCGCTTTGCATTCCAAACACCTCGCGTATACGCGATTTGAAAAAACAACAAACTCTTTTATTTAATTTGGCACGAAGCACTATTCGAGAAGCAAATACAGACATTGTTACACTGTTAAACTTCTTGGAATAGTTAAGTTATTTGAGTCAATAGCAGTCTCTTAACAGGTGTCGAAAAGACATGTCGGAAAGACACCATCAAAATTGGTATTGAAAAAGATCCAGAACTTTTGGAAAAAATGTTTTCCTGGTTGGTTTTATTGCTCAATGAACTTAAAATGGCTAAAAAGTGATTTTTAGAATTAGTTATTTTGACCACGGGTCAGAATATGTGGCAAACAAATTGGGGCTTGGTAACTGTGACGTCACGACGTCAGTAAATCTTTGAACGACGGTATCTCGGTAAGCATTCATAGTTAACATGTGATCCCATACATTTTTTGTTCAGCTTTTCGAGCTCTATAAGATAGTGCCATTATTCTGAGATTTGGGGCATCGTTATTCAGTTATCTGGCAATTTGGTGTCGGATGGAGAAATAAAACAAACAAAGAATATCTTCGAGCTATAAATAAACAAATAAATAAATAAACAAATAAATAAAGGGGTAAATCTTTTAAAATATTTCAATAGGGAAATACATAATGAGAAAATAGATGTTTGAACCTAGGAATTAACTTAATTAATTAATTAAATTAACGTAGTTTTTAACTTTAGACAGTACTTAGACAGTATATGGAGATCATGGAGGCAAACTGGAAACTTAAAAATTCAACTACTGGCCAAGGGTACACGGTAGAAAGTTATTTCACCTTCAAAACTTTTGATAGGTGATATTTTATGAATACATTTAGGTTTAATATTATACCTTTGCGTTAAATAAAGTAGGAACTTGATAATCCAGTTGTTCTTTCGACACTATTACAATGCTGTTATTGATGATTTACCCTTACACTGAAAAAACTTATATTTGACAATGATGTCTAATTGTCTAATTTACAAAATATTGTTCATTCTACCATATCAACTTGAAAAGAATTAATGGTTTCGTGAAACTTTATATTTGACACATTTGGTCAACCCATTTTGTAATAGACCCTTAAGCAAACGGGGTTCTTTTATGATTTAAATCGCTCAGGACTGGACATTAGTTTAAAAGAAACTCTAACATAGCTTACCTGTGTTTGTTTACTTTTCTTCCAGACATCGTGGACCCTTGATGATGGAGATAATACTTATTCTCCTTCTGAGTTGTTTTCTTGCACAAGGAACCGCAGAAAGGAAGTTACCCTATAAAATCAAAGGACCGAAATCATTTCATGATAACATTGCAATCGTTGGAGCTGGCGCATCTGGTGTTCACATGGCTTACTTACTCAAACAAAAAGGCTTTCACAATGTTCATATCTTGGAAAAGTCATCGAGAATTGGTGGAAAGGTTTATACTGTTCATCATCGAAATGTGGCTATGAATATGGGTGCAGTTGAAATAGAAGAATACTTTACACACGTGTGGAAACTTGTAAAAACGTTTTTACCAAATGAGCTGGTAAAATTTCCTCGGAGAACGGTTTGGTTCGATAATAAAATAATGGACGAAACTGAATTTGCAATCTATTATATAAGAAACGTTTTAGGAGGGATTTACAGCAATATGGATGACGAAAGTATTCTTGCTGAATTTGCGAAAGTCGCTGAAAGATATAATAAATTATCTGAACAAATCTTTGGAAAATATGAAGGTGGTATTGCTCCAAAACCAAAGGTAAGGTACAGTTTAACATATCGTGAAGATGATACGTCTCTCATATAAATTTTCTGATTCAGACAGAAATAGACGAAAGCAAAACAATGTTTAATATAAGTTGCCATCTTGTCTCTACATTTGCACGTGCGTATGATTGTCCAATCGGTCTTATAAATAAAATATAAAAATGAAATATGGAATATTACGTTTTTATATTTAGAATATGGAATTAATCAAAGGAACATTTCATGACTTCCTTGTGAGAAACAATTTCACGATCTTAATTCCCAGCATCCTTGTCGGTTTTACATCGTATGGTTACAGTTACATGAAACTATATGCAGCGTTTTATAAGTTGATATGGAAAGATATGACTCCTTTTCCAATGGATCACTCAAAAGGTATATAAAGCTTGATTGGGAACTGCTCTATTCTTTGTTGAAGAATACAATCTATCTTATTGGCCCTAATTTACGTCCACCCTTAATGGCGTTAAATTTCATGGCTTGGCGTCAAAAGGGCCAGCGTTATTATGTTTGTCTGACCGTGGTCGTCTGACAAATAACGCCAATAAAGTTCGGTATAAAAGGGGTCGGCGTAAAATAGGCCAATCAGGTATAAGCACTTTAATTGGTGGTAATCGCTTGTTCTTGTATGGCACATCGTTTTCTTGTATGGCACATCGTATCGTTGATTCCGTTGCTCGTTGCAAAGTCGAGGATCTCATCCATGCTAAGGAAGATCGCTTATCTACATGTGGTTGATTTAGGGTCTGCTGGTATTGCCCGTGCATTTTCTTGCTTTCTATGGTGGTTTTCCGTAACTTTATTCTGTTTGTTTTGATCGTTTCTTAATTTCATCTTTGGGTTTATTGATCCTTTCTATTTCCAACTGCTGCATATATTCATTCGCCCTTCTATGTATTGACTATGTATTCTATGTATTTACGGTTTGTCTGCCAGGTTGAAGCAAGGTTGAATAGTTCATCTTCTGTGTTTATCAGGTAGTTGCTGTACATAATTGTTTGACATTAAAACAGGTCTGCGATGTTTAGTAGACCGCGTCCACCTTCTGATTGTGGGAGATAAAGTCGTTCAATATTACTGTTTTCGTGGAGCATGTGGTTTGTTCTCAATTCATTTCTCGTTTCTCTGTCAATTTCTTCTAAATCCGTAATTGACCAGTCTAACACATTGAACCTGTAAGTGACTGCAGGTGTTGCATACCTGTTGATAGCGCTGATGGGTTTTTTGGGGTTGAGGTTTGTTTTCATGATCTTTTTAAGTATGGTGAAGAATTCGCTCTTTAATTTCTTTTTCATTTGTTTCGTTTTGGTCTCGCTTGATTGTATCATCCCCAGGTATTTGTATACGCCTGTGTTATCCAACTCTTTGATGGTTACTGCGTTAGATAGTGTTGTGTCATTTGTGGTGGTAATCTTTCCTTTTTACATTGTGATTGTGTTGCATTTCTGTAGGCCAAATTTCATCTTGATATCAGCACTGAATCGTGAAACTATTTCCAACAAACTTTCTGGTTGGTTCTTCCTGTTGGCATATAGTTTTATATCGTCCATAAACATGAGATGGCTTATGGTCTTGCGTGCGTTTATTGGTCCCATTGCGTAACCAATTAGAGCGTTTGAGAAGCCAGGATAATGGTAGTAGGCATATGATGAAATGTAGTCCTGATGGGCAATCACCTTGATATACCGGTATTGATGTTGATGGTTTCGGTCTTCTTCTTCTTCTTCTTCTTCTTCTTCTTCTTCTTCTTCTTCTTCTTCTTCTTCTTCTTCTTCTTATATTATTAAAATCTGTTGTTTGGGTCAGGCCAGGCCTCTAGTATGTTTGGAAGTCTCTTCTTACACTGGTCTGCGGCTTGGAGAGAATAGGAAGCCTCCTCTGGTTAATCACGAAATTTAATTTTCTTAATTCTTATTTAGTGATTGTCTATACCTTAAAAAGTGGATACCAGAAATTATTTGAGGAAATTGTGGAGAAAGAAAATTTACATGTCACTTTTAATGTCGATATTCAAAAGGTTTATCGAAAGTACGGTGGAGACCATCCGAAGGTGTGGTTATATATGGCTAAAGGTAACAATCATGCAAAGTGGGAGTATTTCGACTTTTTAATCTGGACTCCTGAGATGCAGACAAGCATGGATAGTTGGGTTAATAAAATCCAACAGGAAAAAAAACTCTTAGGTAGGACTATTCCAACGCATTATACAGTTAGCATAGTGGACTCAAAACATGAACAACATGGCGTATATCCATTGAGCATTTTTGCTGATAACTTGAAAATATCAGCTGATGGAAAAGTACATGCCTTTGGTGATACGTATGCGACTTTTCATAACTATACGGGACCTAAGTATCTGTCAAGTCAATATCCAATGGGGTACGATGGTAAACACGTGACAACATACGTCACTTACCAACAAAGCATACCTAAAAGACCTCACAAAGAAATGAAAAAGCTTTTGACCAATCATTTCAAAAAAATGTCTGCAAGCAGTGTAAAAGTTGTGTATAGCAAGACATGGCGATATTTTCCGCGCCATTCTGTGCATGATATAGATAATGGAGTTATCTGGGAAATCATTGATATGCAAGGTAAATATGGGATGTGGTATGTTGGATCAACTGTATATTTTGAAACGGTTCATCATGTAACCACTTACAATGCATTCATTGTTGAAAATATGGAAATGCCCACTGACTGATGTTACGAGAAGTTTTTACTTTAAGGTCATCACAACGAGGTCATGGTTATGTCATGCCTTACTTTTTCAACCAAATCGTTTAATGATGGTATCTCATCTTAACTAGCATTTCATTTCGTGTATGTTTAGGACTTAACTTTCTGTTTTTCATTTCTGATGTTAGACCAAGGAACTTATACGTGAGTATGCCTTATCGGGGAAAAAATCGGGGTAAGAAAAAATCGGTGAAAAATTTAGTCACTTTTCCCCGATTTTTTCCCCGAAGTGGTAATGACATGTCTTTTCTTATACTCTTAGATATATTATAATGGAGATTCCCACCTGGTTGTACTTGAATATTGTAGTTTTTTGAGTTGCTATAGTTCCTTGGTTTGGGCTTTCGAAATGTATTAGTACGGTTTTGAAAATTTAAGATCTCTTTATTTCGTTGCCCTTTTACTTAATTGTATGTTATTTTTTCCACCAGTGCGAAATCACTTATCGCAGCTCGGGTTGATCATTTAAAGGAGAACTGATGGCAAAGTAACAACTTTATCTTAAAATGATCATTTTATGTTCCTGAAATTGATAGTACATGTAAAACTTGCCGAAAATCTATATTTAACACAAAAATAGCAGTTTTGCAAAATCACGTGACAAAAAATGTGACGTCACTGATAGTATAAATGAAGAGCGAGCTGCGCGTATGGGGTTGGGTGAGATTTGGTAAAACTACCCAAAGTAGAGAAGCTTTATGTAGAGCATCTCACGTATATATTTGACACAAGCAAAATAGTGTGAACGTTCGAAGGGAAACTGAAAAAACTGGTAAAATGGACATGAAGAATAAAGAAATATTAAAAACCTACGTAAATGCTGATGAAGCGGTAGGTCTTGTATATCCGTATACTTGTATTTTTTCGTTATTTCATTACTTTCATAAAGGCTATTTTCCATTAGACTGAATGATTATCCACGCGCATGCTCGCGGGGTTGACTTAGCGGGATACACCAGTTCCCAGTTACTATTTTATTGTAGAACTTGGTCGAGATTTTTGTGCTTACTTTACACAAAATGTCCGTGAAAATATCATTAGTGTTATTCTCTTAAGATATCGTCTTTGTTTTCACTAATGTTCTGTAAGTTTTTGCCTTATCTCTTGAGAGTTGACGAATGTTGGTCGAAGTTTTCGTGCAATTTTGTTAAATGAAATCGTTATTAAGTGGAAAATGGTGTATTAGCGCACGCACTCTTGCCTAAAATTACGCTTTTTGAGCGGAATCCCAGCGATGTGTTGTAGCGGACGATTTAACTCAAGTTGAAAAACTCATACTCCGCTGGGTGTTTTGATGATGATGATGATGATGATGATGATGATGATGATGATGATGATGATGATGATGATGATGATGATGATGATGATGATGATGATGATGATGATGATGATGATGATTATTATTATTATTATTATTATTATTATTATTATTATTATTATTATTATTATTATTATTATTATTATTATTATTATTATTATTATTATCATTAAATTTATTTATTTGTTAAAGCAGGTCATAAAATATATACATATCATACATAAAAATATATACAATATATACATAACAGGCAGCGACAAACACGATTTCGATTTCGATTTCGTTATTAGATTTGATAACAGGGGTGATGACAAGTCATTGTAAATCTTATAAGCTTTGCAAGCGAGGCTTCTTTTATAGTAGTTTATGATAGGTTTTCACTTGACCTTCTCAAGAACAGGAATGTCAGGCAAAGACTTTTTAATGCGATGAATGAATCGTATGCACCTTCATGCACATGCACATTCATATCATTAACATATACTGAGAAGCTTGGTGGGCCAATCAGTGATCCCTGAGGGAACCTAAATTCAACATCTGCGAGGGTTGATGCAGCTCCATTTAGAATGGTAAATTGCTTACGATTTGATAAATAATTTCCAAGGTATATGATAAAAATTCACCAGATATGCCACAAGCACTCAATTTCTTTAGAAGGATTGGGTGGGATACACTATCGAATGCGAAGTATATACAATAGGACGTCTTCCGTTGGTCATTGTGGTCTAAATCCCCACTGATGTTTATTTTGTGGGTTGTGTTCTCTCAAGTGAGTGTGCAGTTGAGAACAAACAAGGTGCTCAACTACTTTACTTGGTATGGAAAGGAGAGAGTTTGGTCTGTAGTTTGAACAGTCAGACTTACAACCCTTTTTGTAGAGGGCTGTTACTTTGGATTTTTTCCAATCATTTAGAAATCTTCCTGATGAGAGGCTGCATTGAACAACCTTTTGCAGCTGTGATTGAGCTCTCTGGATGAAGATTGAAGTCCTTTGCGTCGCTCGCCGCCCATCAGTATTAAGGTTGCACAAGAAATTTTAAAACATTTTACCGGTTTACTTTCCCCATGAGTTACAGCCATCCCGTGTTCTTCCTCTCAATATATAAGGGTGACCAAAAATAAAATCACACAATCCAAAAGGATAAGTGGTACCACGCTATAGAGCTCGAAATGCTGATCAATTTTTTTTGGTCACCCCATCGCCAATATCGCAGACCCCAAAAAACGTCAGTTATCCCCATTGGTTCTCGAGATATTTGCCCCTAAACGTCGCGTTCCATTGGGGGTGCAATGCAATGTCCCCCGTGCCAAAAAATTAACGTCGTGTCATTTGCTTCTACTATACTAATACTGAAAAAACGCTTCCCGTAGCATCGTGGATTTACGCGCTCCTCATGAGAAAATGACCGTGCATTTTTTATAAATGTATCACTCTCTAAAATAAAAGTGGTATGCACACCTCGCTATCGGCGTCGCTCGCCGCACATAGGTTCTTGATAAAATGGTAGCTGAGAAAAAATATTTACAGAAGAAATTTTTGCGATTTTGAGGTTATTTGCAAAAATTAGTTCTGCAAAAATTTCCCAAACGGTAATAGTAATAGTCTATCTATAATTTTGGTAATTTTAATTCTTTTGTCAAATAAATAAATAATTATAAATAAAATATATAGGATAAATAAATAAATAACATCAGTAAGGCCTCTGCCTTCTGTTATGGTCCTGGCTCCGGCTCCGGCCCCGGCCTCTTGAGTAACGGTTATTTTGATGGACGTTGTTGGTTGGGGGAATATATACTCCCCCATGTCGGAGCCAGGAACCAATGGCTTCGTCATTTGTGGGGCCACCGCTGCCAGTCGTTCTGTCAGAAATCTTTGATATATCGCCACTGAAATGTTAAAATACAAAAGTGTGTAATGGTTTGAGAAAGAAAGATAAGCAACTCTAATTTAATCAATTTTTCACATAATAAACTCTTACTAATTTCGGGATCAGGTTGTCTGCGTTGTTCCATTATTTGTCGACACTGATCTAACGTTAAACTACCTAAAGGAAAAGGATTTCTTTGAATAAAAAATAATTAAGCAATGACAACCACCCCTTCATTGATATCCCATCAACTATTAATGTTAACAGGTAAGTGGTGAAAAAAGACACCGAAAGAAAAACATATTAGAATGTATTAGAATACTTACTGAAATTAGCTTGGAGATCTAAAAAAATAAAAAAAATATTGATATATAGGATGAACAATCTATCATACAAATATCTAACATACTAATATACTAATATACTAATCTATCACACTAATATACTAAAATGAAGACGGTAACGGTGCGTTCTTTTCTCCATCTTTGGTCCAGAAAGAAAGATGAGAAGTGTAAAGAAGTTGAACTAAACAATTTAAAAAAGAGCATAATGACTGAGATTATGGGTGAGCTAGAGAAGGAACAGTGCCACAATAAGTATATAAATCATTTAGAAAAGGAAATTATTTTTTTGCGAGATGAATTAGTAAATAAAAACAGCATTATAAACATTTTACTTGATGACATAAGTTCGCTCAAAAAAAGCGTTCAATCTCTTACAACAGAAACCGTACCATGGTAACCTCCGAACATAAAATTAAAGAGACTTTGCAAGACGAAAATTACGTCACTCCCAAGCGTACTGTTAGTGCAAATGGTAAAAACATCGTTACACAAAACTTTTTAACGAATAATAAATATAACTCGTTATATGTTAATGACGATAAATGTAGCAAGGAAATTGAGCCTGATAATAATAATGGAAACCATGACAACGTTACAACCAGGAGAAAGCGTTCGCGAAAGAATATAAAAAAGTCAAATGTTAAAGATTGTGTAATGAATACCAAAGACAGTAAGTTAAATATTAATAACGACAATGAGAAAACTATGGATGTTGAAAACAAAGACCAGAGGACGAATAAGAGGATAATTTCTATTCTTGGCGATTCAATAGTGAAAGGATTGAAGGGATATGATTTGAGCACCGACTCCACCAAAGTGTATGTTAAATCATTTCCGGGCGCAAAAAGTGATTGTATGAGGCATTATATCGTACCAACAGTTCAATTAAAGCCAGACCTGTTAATAATACACTGTGGAACTAATAATCTCAGGTCAAACGAAATGTAATTGCAAATAAAATAACAAGTCTTGCAAATGATATCGTTAGTAAGAGTAGTGATACAGCTGTAGTAATATCTTCTATTACTCCACGAAATGACCGTTACAGTGAAAAGGGAGATGAAGTGAACCGAATATTAAGAGCTTCATGCAATTAACGTAACATTGGATTCTTAGATAACTCAAAGGATGACACCGCAGTAGTGGGAGACTTTTGACTTACGTCAAAGAAAATATATCTTCAAAACTGAAATCAGGTTATGAGGTACCTGAAGACCTGCAAGTTATTCCCCTTGAGATTAGCTTGAGGAAGACAAAATGGATTCTTGTATCAATCTGTAAACCACCTCGGCAGCAATTGGATTATTTTCTAGGTGAATTGCCTCTATTAATTTATTTTTATTCCAGAAACTACGATAATATTCTGGTAATGGGGGACTTTAACGCAGAGCCACGTGTTGCAAGCATGAATGCTTTCATAGAACATTATGGTCTTTATAACCATATTTTGAATAAGACGTGCTGGAAATCGGCAAATGGAACCCTAATCGATTTGCTGCTTTCCAACAAAAAACACGCATTGAAACATTCAGGCGTTGCTGAAACAGGTCTTAGCGATTTTCACAGCTTAATATACACTATGCTCAAAGTAACCCATGCGAAGCTTGAACCTAAAAAGTTTCTTTATCGTAGTTATAAGAATTTTAATCATGATTCATTTATCCAAGACCTGAACAAATTTCTTTTAAATGTGAGCTCTTACAGCGAATTTCATAAAATATTTGAAGAATTGTTAGACCGTCATGCTCCACAAAAAAACCCAGATTTCTTAGAGCCAATAACAAGCCACACACTTCTAAAGCTTTGCGTAAGGCGATCATGAGACGCTCTCACTTACAGAATATCGCCAAAAGAACGCGCGACCTAAGTGATTGGGCTCGTTACAAGCTGCAAAGAAATCAGGTTGTCTCGATGAATAGGAAAGCCAAGAGGTCTTATTTTGCCAAGGCAGAAATTAGAGGAGACTGTAAAAGTTTCTGGAGCGCATGCAAACCATTTTTCTCGGATAAAGACGCTTTTGCAAGTAAGACAATCTTGGTTGATGACGGGAAAATCATTTCTGATAGCACAAATGCGGCAAACATTTTTATCGATATTTTTCTAACATCACGGCGTCGCTTCCCATACAGTCATGGTCACCAATGGTGGCACCAAACCTTGATATCGTGAGTGACCCTGTTTTGATAGCAATTGAAAAATTTAAAAGTCATTATAGTGTTGTGAGGATAAAGTCATTACACCACAAGGATGATTTCTTTGAATTTAAATTCACAACTAGTGATGAAATTCTTGCCACCATTATGAAACTCGATAAGACAAAGAAGACTAGCAGCAAGTCCCCACTGATATTGTTCAAAGTGTTGCTTATGAAATTTCTGACGTCTTGTCATCGTGTTTCAATAACTCTCTTGAATCTAATATATTACCGTCTGAACTTAAGATGGCTGTTACAATCCCAGTACATAAGAAAAGTTCTGCTACTGACAAGTCAAACTATGGCCCATTAGCTTACTTCCAATATTTTCTAAGGTATACGAAAGATTAGTCTTCAACCAGCTTACAACTTTTATGGAGACTAAACTCTCAAAATACCTCTGTGGCTTTTGAAAAGGCTATTCAACCCAGCACTGCCTATTAAATCTCCTCCATGCGTGGTAAAAATGTTTTGCGAGTGCTGGAAATGTAGGAGTTGTTCTAATGGACCTCTCAAATGCTTTTGATGTTCTTCCCCATGACTTGTTAGTAGCTAAACTTTGGGCTTATGGATTGGGATATAAAAGTTTAAAGTTTTTATATAGTTACTTGCAGGATAGGAAGATGTGTGTGCGAATCGAATCCTACTTTAGTGAATGGCTAGAGGTAGTTGTAGGTGTGCCACAAGGTTCTATATTAGAGCCATTGTTATTCAATATCTTCCTCAATGATCTCTTTTTCTCTGAAATTTCATCTGGGATTGCCAACTTTGCTGATGGCAATACATTATATGCGTGTGATCCCTCTCTCAGTGAGGTGTTATCTAAATTGTCCCGAGATGTTCCTATTATCACAAACTGGTTTAGGATCAACCAGATGGTTGTCAACCCAGATAAATTTCAGTTTTTACTTCTTGGTTGTCATGATGAAAATCAAAACGAACTTGTTGTTGACAGTCACACTATTCCTTCTACTAAATGTGTGAAACTGCTGGGTGTGACTCTTGACGACAGGTTGAGTTTTTCACCTCACATATTAGACGTATGCACAAAAGCGAATCGTAAAATAAATGCCTTATTACGAATTCGCTCTTACTTAAATTTGCCAAAGGCAACAATGCTATGCAATGCATATGTTCTCTCCTGCTTTAGATACTGTCCTCTAGTTTGGATATTCTGCTCAAAGAGGGATTCGGCAAAAATTGAATCCACGCACATCCGAGCTTTGGGAACAGTAAATCTAGATTTTGTCACACCCAAGGAGAAGGTCTTGGAGACATATAACGCTGTGTCAATACACAAATCAAATTTGATGTTCTTGCCACTGAAGTGTATAAGTCGATTTTCCGACTAAATCCAAGTTTTATGTGGGATTTTTTTGTTTTAAAGTCTGTTGTTTATAACATGCGTCATGGAACTCTGTTGCAGCTACCTAAGCGCTCAGAGTGCACCAAAAACTCTTTCGTCTTTAGAGCAGTGCTTCTCTGGAATAACCTTCCAGCTGATCTAACGCATTGCCCAAAATTAAGTCTATTCAAGTCTCGAATCCAAACACTCATACGGCCAATGTCACAGTTGCTTCTATCTAAATTGCATATGAATTAGTGCGTGGATTTTCCTTTAATTTAATTCTCGAGCCCAGATCACACGCAATTCTTATTCATTCTATTTTAGCATTTCTTTTTTATTTTACATTTTGGTATTTTATATTTTTACGAATTATGTAGTTGGATTTAATAAGCTTGTCACACAAGCTATGTATATGTCTTTCCTACTTCAAATAAAGATTAAATAATAATAAATAAAATTTGATGCAACAATAACCTAACATCCAATCAAAAACTAATCGCTGATGCCTTTAACAATTATTTATGATAATCTGAGCTGGTCGCGCTCTTCTTACAACAGGAAGAGTCTGTCTGAAATCGCCACCTAAAAGAATAACCTTTCCAGCAAAAGGCACATCACTGTTACAAATATCTTTGAACATTCTGTCAATAGCCTCAAGTGCATGTCGAACATTTTATTCGAGACTAGCAGATCTCCTAGATGAGAAAAGACATTTGTCAAAATCATTGGTGTCATCTTGGATGAAGATAAAAATCAATTTTGCTTTGTTGCGATCGATGCTACTACGAGGTTCGAGAAGCATAAAATGTACACACGAGCGTTTACGATATCAAAATTGCCGAAACGCTGTCAAAACAATAAGAAGTCACTGTTGTTATTTGGAAGAAATAACTTGTAAGAAAAAGTTGTGATTGGGAAGAAATCGATTGTAACTTAATATAATAAAAACAAATTGCACCACAGAAAAAAAAGAAAAAAGAAAAGAAAAGAAGACTGTGAAACATTTTCTCCTAAGGTATCGCCAAGTTTCTTTAAATACGGACCCATATTATTATTCTTATTTCATCCCATTTCTATTTTATTTGTTTTTTTGTCATTGAGCTTAACACTTTTCAACCCAACCTCGAACCCGTCTCTCGCCTTTTCGATATACGGATGGCGGCAAAGAAGACTCTGAGGAGCACCGATCACGTGACATGAAAATTACACAAAATCTGTGTAATTTTTTTAAGTGGTCCTAAGAAATTTTGTCTCGCGGACTCAGGTTTTTATATAGTCACATTCCACCAATGTAGAGACCAAATATGATTCGTCGAGTTATCACTCAGCAAGATCAATATTACCTTGGCAATGCACTGCAGAACTTTAGAGAAGACTTCAACAGCATTCTGGAAAGAAGTGAGGTGTTTACAGTTCTGTCCAGTTGAATTTGTAAATCATTAAGATGTTAAAAGTGCCACAGTAAACATCCTTGAAAGGGGAGAGTTGATGCTGTGATTTGATCCTTCCTTTGTTGGTTAGGCGTGTAATAATGTATATGATGTATCAAATCACATTGCTCTGTGGTTTACAGATTATCAGCAGCCAGTATATAGCGTGGAGAAAAGTAAAAAGTGGACAGAAAAATAAAAATGGGCAGGATGGAAAAAGTTAAATATTCTCTCATCTTGTGAACTCAGATTTGTGTATTGAGGTTCGATATTCAAGAAAGAAAACAGAGAAGATAACGAAAGCTCTATTACTAAATCGAGTGTGTACATTGAGTGTGACGTCGTGATTGCGTCATGATTGCGTCAGTACCTACTGAGTTGTCAGTTATAAAAGAATCAGGCTATATTAATATTGTTTATAAACATTGGTGTTGTTTGCTCAATAATTACTGAATGAGTATTAATGATCAAGTCATTGTCTATGAACATGTGCACACATCTCTTTTCCATATAAACGCAAATAAAATAAAGTCGATATCACGCTAATCGGGCTGGCACGTTTCTCATATAAACAGCCCCTAACAAGTTTGAATCTTATAATTTATTCAAAGATAAAAAAAAAGAAAAAAAGAAGTGAATTCGTTGCCAATATTCCGTTTTACAAGGTTGAATGGTTTCAGAAGTATACGCGTGCGATTGTCGTCAAAAGAATAGTTATGTGTGGAATGGTCTTTCAAGTCGTCGAATGGTCTGCACTTCCTGTGTGTTTTTTTATGTGAATACAAGTTTTCATGTGAATTTTACATGAATGTTTTGGTTTCTTGACCGCCGCGTGTGCTGAGCATCAGCTACCTAGGAAACCTGTCTCTAACTATATTCCTTTAGATAAGCATCAGTAAAGCACTTATACTAAATATTTTACGTATGGAACAGAAGAATTATTGTTGTTACATGCTGTTTTAGGCCATTTAGACTGTCTTTCGTCCGTTCCCCTATACACCATTATCGCTCTATTGTTAGATTGTCATATGTAAGCTAATAACCACCAGCGGCTTTCACTTACTGATGCAGGTGCCCTTCCCGCCGAGTAAGTATATACCGGCTCTCTATGCAATTTTTGTTGTAACAACTGTTTCTCACATAATTTGAAATGGAACAACTCAAGTTTCCTGTCTCTGGGCAAAAATTATTACCGGAAAATAAATAAATCTTAAATTGTTTTTCTCTCGCATCATCATTCATGTTAGTGGTATAAATAAGTAAATGTAAATAAATGCAGGGAGTTTTTTCGCTTCCGTTTAAGTTGGTCAAGTAATATGACATGAAAATTCTAACCTCCATGCTAAGACGTAATAACAGCTAGTATAGTGTGTAAAAACATTTTACAGGTTCATTTTACCCCTGAGTTACCCCCAACATCTGTGCTTACCTCCATATTCCTCATAGAATATGGAGGTGACCAAAACTCAAATTAAAGAATTGCGAAGAATAAGTATCACTGAATTGTAGAGCTCGAAAAGCTGATCAAAATGCGATAAAAATGAGTAATTTTGAGTAAACATGTGCGAAGTTCCCATTATTGTCACGAGGCGATATACTTTCATAGGAGCTGTGTCCTTCCAAAAGAATTCTTTGTGGATGTATCTTTCTATTAATTTAGGTGCTAAAAGTGAAACAAATCACATCAAGTGAATCAAATCACATAAGTGAAACAAATCACATTAAGTGAAACAAATCACATCAAGTGAAACAAATCACATAAGTGAAACAAATCACATCAAGTGAAACAAATCACATCAAGTGAAACAAATCACATCAAGTGAAACAAATCACATCAAGTGAAACAAATCACATAAGTGAAACAAATCACATCAAGTGAAACAAATCACATAAGTGAAACAAATCACATCAAGTGAAACAAATCATATCAAGTGAAACTAATCATATGACCTACCTAAGTTAGCCAATGGGGAAATTTCCCTATGAAGGTCCTTTACCTTAATACCAAATTTCAAGGCCCAACCATTACAGGAAAGGGCATTTCTTACTTATAAGAGACATTTTGGTCTAGAACATCGTGCGTTGGACGGTGAGCGGTTGCCGGTGGTGTTATCAAACCCTTTCAGTAGTTTATCATTGTTGGGATAAAACACTTCTCGGTTTTTAAACATGTCAAAAAACATGTCATTACTAGTACAAATCTCAAAGATGCGATTACGCTATCTTTATGGTTGTAAGTCCCTTATTTTCGTTTGAAAGAATAATTGATAATTTAAGTCGTTGGAGGTTTACGTTTGTCCTACCTAGTTTGCGTTTTTCCTGCCTAGTTTACGTTTCTCCTACCTAGTTTGCGTTTTTCCTGCCTAGTTTGCGTTTTTCCTACCTTGTTTACGTTTTTCTTTTTTTTTGCTCTTAAATGCTTTCTTGTTATTTCTATTCAATTGAAGATTTGCTTCGTCATCATTTTCAACAGAATCCTGACTCTTCTTCGTTTTCTTCTCCTCTTGGCTTGTTTTTGATTTCCCCTTGATTTTCATAGAAACCACAGGAATCTAAGAGACAAAATTACAAACATAAATTACGTGACTTAAATAATTATGACGTCATTTCATTTTGACTACAGTATAACCCCGTTAAGTCGGACTCTCAGGGGA
The DNA here is from genome assembly GCA_039566895.2 of Turritopsis rubra. Lineage (NCBI taxonomy): Eukaryota > Metazoa > Cnidaria > Hydrozoa > Anthoathecata > Oceaniidae > Turritopsis > Turritopsis rubra. Next base: position 14,971,635 of record CM077630.1, read on the forward strand.
CCGAAATAATCGGTCTGACTTATCGGGAGTCCGACCTATCCGAACTTCGTCTTAAGTCAGACTCTACTTATTTCAAGTCCAAGGGGGACAAGGTTTTAGTCCGACTTAAAGAAAAGTCTGACTTAAACCGTGTCCGACTTAACGGGGTTATACTGTATATCCCGGTACGTTTGTCTTGTTTCGTCTTGTAGTATTACGTCTAGTAACTCAAACAACATTCCTGGTACTCGAACTATCAGCCAAGCTTGAGGTTAAACTATAAAATAATTCTTTTCTTTTCTCTTAGATATCACTGTTGATCGGATGCAGTCAAACTTCAAAATTGCAGACATCACAGGAAACAAATAACAGTGTTTGCTATAAAGAAATGTCACTTATGTGGGGTGCTATGTGGCGAGGTTTGACAGCATTGAATTATATAAAATTCTGATATACATCAGTTTCTAACCCACAGATCTTCCAATGAACGAACAATTCGATGAAAAATTGGCGTTGTTTCATTTCATTGTTTCAAGGCAAAATATTTTCGTCCTTTGCTGAGATTACAATATGTGAATACTAACTTGTTGGCGAGCCTCATTTTCATCTTCGTTATCATCCATGCTCTCATGCTCATCATCAATAGCATCTTCCTCGGACTAAAATATAAAACGTTTTCTTTATATATTTACAGAAATAAAAGAATATTATTGTTATTGCCATAACAACTAAGAGATAACATATTTCCGGGGCGCTTATTTAAAAATCGGACTTCCAGGATCTTCAACCTCACTTTCAAGTTCAGCCTCCATTGCAGTTGGTTTGCCAGAATCAAGTACCAACCCAGAATCCATCGCTAATAACAATTCTTTTAGATCATCTTTTTCTTCACGTTCCAAAGCTTTCTGATTGAATTAAAATCAAGTTCATTGTGAAAATAAGTACAAAATTCAAGCCTTTTTTACGCCGGCCCAAATTTAAAACCAGTCTTTGTCAAACTCTCACAGACAAGCAACTAACACCGGTCCTTTTAATGCCGCGTCATTAAAATTAACGTCATCATGTACGAAATTTTGGACAAATTTTGTCAAAAGTAGAGAATATTCTTCGTGACACTTTGACAATCTGACAGATTCATTATTGCTTGTTGATTCATATTTACATTTTTCGATTATTGCGCATAAAATAACTGCTGAAGAATTAATCATTTCCACGATATAATTCAACAAGGAAAATAAGGTTCATTCAGATAAAAAGTGTTCAAAATTTTACATACAAGATCAAAGCCAGCTCCCCAGTACTGGACCACTTTGGTTTCAGCTTCATTACCAAGAGAACGCTCAGGTGGGTGAGTATAGAACGTAATTTTTCCACTAAAGAAAGATCAGTCATAAGATTACGTCATAAGATTACGTCCAAATATGTTGCAGTACTTTTTGGGGTCTCAAGTAGGAGACCTTTTTTGGGTAAATTTGCTAAATATAAAGGTGAAGAAAATGAAACTCCATTGTACATGGTCCAGGAAAATATCGGAGCACACCTGTTTGAAGGTTAAATAAGATACCAACCTGTTCCAATCTTGCAATAGTGCTTTAGCTGCAGCAAGTCGATCTGGAACACCTCCTAAGGATTAGAACACCAAATAATGGTAATTTGGTAGATGTTCTGTTAATTATTTATTTACTTTTTTGACACTTTGCTGATTCTTTCCAGAGTCAACCTTCAAAACGAGTCAATGATGCAGCAGCGCTAACAACCCAATATATTTTTTAGGATGGCTTAAGATACTTTGAAACTGAAATATGTGCTCTTTATATTTGTCAAAACAGCTAGTGCCTGATCGTTTTTAGGCCAACAATAAGTCAATATAATAACATCAACTTTTCAAAAAACCGTCACTTCTATATAATTTAGCTAACTACAGGCGGACAAAACCCTCTGCACCGAACACGAGAAGATGGTAAAACAAAAAAATGCACTACTAAAATAAGAACTATAACATGCCACATTAAAAATGAAAATGAAAAATGTAAATAATGGAACTTACGAAGTTTAGGTTTTGACATTTTGACAAAGTCACTTTATCAAATTATTTCGAAAATTGCGTTGGATGATGAAAAGAGCACGAGCTATTACACCATATTTATTTTGATAGAATAATTCACGGTCACCGACTCATAATATGGCGATCATAATGGCCGAAGAAATTGACATGTCACATATATATAGTGTATAGCTGATAGTGGTTCAAATCATCCAGACACTTGAATTTATAAAATAGTGGATGTTAACTTGCGATTAGAAAAATGATTTGAAAATGAAAATTCTAACCTCACATCATCATCATCATCATCATCATCATCATCATCATCATCATCATCATCATCATAATAATAATAATAATAATAATAATAATAATAATAATAATAATAATAATAATCTAACACGTTGCACAAACGCTATGTTATCTTACCTAAATTATTTTACAACTGAATCTGAGTTCTTATCTTAAATTTTTGTGTTTTCATTTTGTTGTTTTATATATGCTGGTAAGGCGAGTCATTGAAAACATACCCTTGAACAACGAATCTTTTGTTTATTGTTTGTGTTTTTGATGACTCACCCTGTACGTACGAAGTGTACTGTTTATTAAATTTAAATAGGAAACTTCATTATAATTGTACGAAACAATATTATACGGAAAATAAATACATCATAATAATTATATATTTTTCAAACAGTGTTGTATTCAATATAATATTTTAGTACAATTAAAAATAAAGAACTTGCTGACGTTCGCTTTAAATATTAAAGGCATCATACAAGTGGCATAAAAGCATTATTAGAAGAACTGCAATAAGTTAGGATTCGACCATGGTTTGTTTCTACATGTGTAAATACAATAAGAAGCACGTAAAGCAGCCTCTGCCATCTTTTTAAAACATCTCTCATAATTAATCCCGTGGTTACGCAACAGTTTTTGCAAGATTTTCTGTTCGGTTTAGAAACCCAAAGTTGTTATCTCTAATGTAACGAGATCGAATTTGTTTACCGGGACGATTACATCTTCTTTGAGTGAGGCATACTTCGATCTCTTATAATCGCGACTTTTTACAATGTTGATCTCAGAATTAACAGATCGTTAATTCAAATACTAACAGGGTATCGCCTTTACGAATAACTGCGTCAGGCCTGAAACTGGTGAAAAGCTGCGCGGAATTTGAGTAACCATCTATATCAATATACAGAGAATAACAGTGTTGTTGGAGTTGCAGGATGTAAGTCGCCAATGTTTTGAATACGCTATTGTGTCTCCAGGTATACCTTTTTTCATTTAGTTAAACAACACAGTTGGATAATACATGTAGCTGAGTTTTCTTTTTCTCACAGAGAAAGTATTTATCACTGTCAGATTTTTTCCATCGCTTCAGGTTGGAGTTATTCGCTAAACAAAATACTAACGCTTTGCGGGCGAATATGTAAATGTTGGACATCAGAGGTGTTATCATTTCCAACCACTTTTGGCGCTAACGACTGGACAGGTTTTCGTTTAACACTTTCATAATATCACTTTGTTCGTTTAGTTCATCCAGACGTTTTATCACTTTTTCATTCATGTTTTTCTGTAGCAATCTAGATGCGGTATCCTTTGATGTCGTGTTTCTCAGTATTTGATCTTCATCCAAGAACTTTTATCCATCCAACATCTTTTATGTCCTGTTCTTCAGCAACAGTAATAATTTACCATCCAGGAAATTATGATTAAATTATAATGTAAACTCAGAAACAACAACAACAACAACAACAACAACATTTTCCTGTATTTTTCTTAAGAAACACCTCCAGAATATTGGAAAATAGTGAGAAAAAAAGACATAAAAAATAAGAAAGAACTAGGAACCTTAAGGCTCAAATTTAAAAATATCTCTAAATTGACAGTTTAGGGGCTGATGTGGCTGGTTTACATGGATGCATGGATGGAGCACAAAATGAAAGAAATATTTTAATAACCGGAATCTATCATCTTTCCAAGTTGAAAAATATATAATTTATATCAAATAGTCCTTCTCCCTACCTCACAGTATGAAAAACACCTACGTATGAAATAAAATTTTGACACTGAGGACGAATGCCTCAAAATGAAAACTTTATTGAGTGAAAAAATAGATTTTGAGAAAGTAGTAAGAATTTAGGAAGATGGGCAGTAAAGATTTTCCATTGTTTTTATAATATTAATACAAATTACAAAATAAGTGAAAAAAACAAAACGTGTGTTTTGTTCATTCTTTGTTTTTTTGTCCAACATACTTATGTACAGCACTATAACCCCTCAGAAAGTCAACAGAAAAAAAATGCAATTAATACCAATCAAGATGCACTATTATGTGAAGAAAATGAATTGATCATTGAAACAACAGTAAAACAAAAAAAGAACAAACAGACAAAGGTTTACAAAACATATAATCGAACATACAAAGTTAAATAGGAATTTCTTTTGCTTTCAGAGGAAAACTGCAGAAACATGCATACTTAGAGGCGTAGCTAGAGTTGAGTCAAATTTGTAGTGGAGATCATTTTAAGTAGAAAAGGAAAACGTGCAAGTAACCTAATCGACACTTAAGACTGAAAAGGAAGATCATAATGTTGGAATCCACTTTTTTTGACTGACCTTGAATATGTATATGAGTATGCTGGAGAGAGAAATAAATGGCTAATTTTAAAGTCTAAAATGAGCATTTAAAGCAAAAAGAACACATATATTCATAAATAATACGTCCATTGGAAAGACATCTATAAATGAACTATATACAAAAATATGCTATGCACCAGAACTGTTCTGAAAGAATCAATGTATAAATGTTCTGTTTTCCATCCAATAGACGGGTAAATATTGTTTACGTTTGTACTGAAAAGCGACCCGATTTTTTCAGTAAAAACGTAAACATTATTTATCCGTCTATAGGGGGAAGGAGTTAATTATATAAAACACTCTCTCCTCATAGGAGTGAAAAATCCAAATCAGGGATTAATTCATTTCTTAAACAAATTATGAAATAAAAACAAAAAAATACTTACTTATTATCCAGGGAAATTTATGTAAGTTTAGCTAGCTATGAGATAATAATGACCATCTGCACGCTCTCATAATAACGAATATGAGCTCTGGTTTATTTTTCCATGCTGAATATTCTGGTGACAATACTTCCATATAAACTAGCCATGTGCATATATCCATCACCACCACAACTTCTCTCGGGATGTATACGATATGGATAATTTGATGAGATAATACTTAGCTTATACACCTAGTACGCAAACGATTTATTAAAAAAATATCAAAAAATATGTGACAATCGACTTCAGAGCCGCTTCTGCAATCTAACCGGTAGCACAAAACTTGATGAGATAGCCTTTTCACACATTTCTTCCATACTAAAAACATATCGATTCCGTAGCCTAAGAAATTTGAGCCGCTTCTTGAGCCGCTTCCAGCACATCAACCGGCAGAACGAAACATCAATGCCCTGCATCCATCGATAAAATTGTGGCCAAACACTATCGATTCCGTAAATTAGTGTCGCGAGCGGCTCAAAAACTGAAAGTTATAACCAAGTTCGGTGATAAAAAATATAGGAAGGCGGCTCAAAGAGCTGTTTCAAAATATGACTTCTGAGTTCTGAGCGGCTCTGTCCGAAAAGCTCTATGATGGAGCGCTATTCGAGTTTGATAAGAAAGAAGGGAGGAGAACTCTTTAAAAAAGTGTTATAGGGTTATTTTTGGCAAAATTTGGAGGCGGCTCCAGCCGCCTAAGCCGCCCGCTAAATCCGCCCCTGCTGTATATATATTTAGTGACAAGATTAACTTTGTGGTGCGGATGCAGCTGTCTAACTTTTTAAGGTATGATGTTATGTTCTCTTTAAGCTCATCTTCAATAAAGCGTATTGACATATCATACGAGAACTCTTTACCAAGATATTCAAATCTATCGTTTAACTCCACTTGTGGTACAATTTCGTTGCATATTTTCAGATAAGGCTTATACTGTACTGATGTCGTTTTTGTTTTACGTATGCCAAATGTTTTGCATTTATCTACACGGACGATTAAACCCGACCAAGTACACCATTTTGAAATTACATGCAGAAGAAGTTGATTATCCTCAGCTGACGATGTAATCACAGCTGTGTCATCTGCAAATTGGAACCAATGACGAGGGGTTAAACATTCGTTGAAGTAATACCCGATAAGTCGGATCCGTTCTTCATTGATAGTTCGTAACAGGGTGTTGAAGCACAGGTTAAATAATATAGGACTTAGGCAGTCTCCTTGTAGAACCCCTCTCTCTACCGTAATTGGATCGGTAACAAAAGATTTTGTCCCCACTGAAACATGGTAATCGGTGTAGAATTCTGTAATGATGAAAATAATTCCTTCAGGCATGTGATGGAATTTAAAGTTATTCTCAATAGGTCATGACTAACCTTGCCAAACGCGTTTTTTAAATCAAATAATGTAATAACCATGTCTCTTTGTTTCCTTCTGCTATGATTAACTATGTATGACAATAGTTCGGTATGTTCGATAGTACCAGATATACCATCCCAAAATCCCTTCCGGAGGTTAGTTTCGATGTAGCCATTTTCGCTCACAAACGAATAAATCCTGTTACGAACGACTGACGACAGTATTTTTGAAAGTACTGGCTGGAGGGTTACTGGACAGAAGTTTGCTGGTTCATTTGTTGAACCCTTCTTGTGGATTAAGATCGTAAATCCATATTTCCATATTTTGGGAACGGTATCATTATCCCAACAGTAACTTATGATGCGATGAATAACGGTGTAAATAAGGACAGTTAGTATACTGATTTGGTCTAATGGACAAGCACTTGCACCACTTTTCATTATCTTTGAAATAGTTATAGATGAGATTCTGAACATTTTCAACCTCGGTTGATACATGTAATCTCGGAAGAAACATCGATGTTAGCTTTAAAGAAGTCATTCGCTCTTAATCCTCTGAGACCATTACAGGCTTTACCACAATAACAAATAATGAATTCATAAATAAAATGATCAAAAACGGTTATCGAAGAGTTTGCTGCTGCGCTATAAGCATTTCGTTCTTCTTCATCGGACCCCCAGCACGTTCGTTCACTTTGCAGTGCAAGGCGGACATTTAGAAATGCGCATGCACCAAATACATCATGAAGAAATTCAACAGGAATATGAAGAAATTTAATGATGTAACCACTTTGTATCCAAAGTTATTAAAGATGTAACCCTCATGTGGTGAATGAAAGAGATATTTTCTTGAAAGTTCGTTTTTCTTGAACTACCGTTTCCTCCGCATATAAGCACCCCCCCCCCCCCCCCCAAAAAAAAGAAAGAAATGGGACCAAGAATCCCCTCCCGCGAAGATAAGCCCATGGGTCGATGATGAATTTGAAGAAAACTCTACAGACTCTGAATCTGACTGTAATTCTTGCAAATATAGGTGTAATTACGTTTTTTCTTCAAAGAAAATAAATGATATTGATCCGTATGGTATTCTCTTTCCACTAACGCAAAAGTAGGACCACATATAAGCCCCTGCATGTAAGCTCCACCGCAGATAAGCCCACCAAAACAGCTCTGGGCTTATCTGCGGAGAAATACCTTATCTAGTCATTATGAGGTACTGCATTTGAGAGACTTGGGGATTGTTTAGATGGTAAACTCCTGTCTGCTAGAGACGGTTATGATTTTCATGCCGGTAAAATTGCGTTGTGTTAAAGTACGTATTGCTCCCCTTGTCCAGGTTCAATTGAACTAAAGAGTCGACTATTGTAAAGTTGACGTTTGTCCAATTTTTCATTAAAAAATCATACGTCCTACACTAGCGTTAATATATCTAATGCACGTGGAGGTCTGGGCCGAGTCTCGACATTATCACCTACGTGATCCGAACGGAACTCACGGGTGATACCGACGACACACGCATGCGCAAATTAAGATACCTAAGATGATAACTTCATGTAAACACCTCATGTAAACAGAAGAAATTTTCGTGCGATTCTCGTGCTTATAATGCATTTGCCTGTCGTCTTGTTCCTGCTTTTCGTCTTGAAATATAGGGAGCTTATGAAACTACGAAGAGGACGGCGAAGTGAGTGAAACAAAAGCTTTGTTTTCCTTGTGTATTTTTAGAAATCTGTTTGTTATGTTTTCTTACTAAACCCGAAGACGCGAGATTGTGTCTCTCGTATTGGTTATATCATTTTTCGAACAACTTTCTTTCTTAGTTCATCGATCAAATATTTCGTTATTACAGATAAGTTCTTCAAATTCAATTGCTTGTGATTCGTTAATTTTTGAATATTCGGTAATCACTCTTACATCGTCGCCCTCTCTCTCCTTTACAAGCTGATTTGTTGCTTGTTGACTCTACGTGAGAAAAAATTTTGAATTCTAAACGGCTTTCATAGGCGTATTCAGGGTCAGTCAAAAAAGTCCAAGGTTATGATATTTCTCGATTTATGGAAGCCGATTGTCACATATTTTTGATATTCTTAGTATATCAATTTGATATACTAGGAATAATCAAACGATATACTAAGAATATCAAGTTTTTTCCTTCTTAACTATGAATATCAAATGATATCTATAGTAAAGTCTGATATACTAGGTATATCAAGTGATATACCTGGTATATCAAATTTAAGAACATGAAATGGAAATTGACGGGCAACGAAAAATGACAGTGGTTTTCTCGTCTTGCTCACCATAACTGCAGACAGCAACCCAACGATAACGCTATAGACTATAATTAATAGAGATCGTCCAAAGAAGTGAATTTGGTGGTTGTAAGCCAATTGTTGCCACACAACCTGAATATAGGATGAAGTTTCAAAATTATTTAACAAAGGGAACGGGTATTCTAACTTTTAATT
>CM077630.1:14980645-15047400 GCA_039566895.2 Turritopsis rubra
GAATAAAACACACACTAAATCTCTTTTTTTTGAACGAAAAAAAAAGCTCGTTTTGTAAACAATGAATTTTTACGACAGCTTTTCTGAATCGTCATTAAAATTTAACCACTCCACCGTTGAGTTTAAATTAACACATATATCACATACATTCATTGAATATATACATGCATTGTACAGAGAAGAGGCGATTAAAGAATGTTAAAAAAATAACACACGTTTCAACTATCGCTTTCTAGCTTTAACCATTGTCTAATGGACCAATGAAATTCGCCTGTTTCAAGTGTAGATTAATCAATTTGTACGCATGCGCGAATAAACTACCTTATCACGTACACATAAGAGCATTTTAAAAGTAACCCTAAAATAACATTATAGCCGTGTTCGGGAAAACAAATGAAAATTTCGAATATTAAAAAAACTTGCTTGAAAAATGAAAAATTGAGAAGAGGTTGTAGAAGTATAAATTGTAAATAGAAACACGTAATAAGAAACAACGAACCAACAAAAAAGTGGAGAATTAAGAATTCATTTAAATTTCCCAATGTTCATTGCGATTTTGACAAAGATAATTATTGTTTATAAGAATGTTTTTTGTGTCATGTTAAACCCCAATCGAAAAATTCACAAAAACTGAAAACAAATACAGATTGAAAAGAATGTTTGCTGTAAAAATTTCCGTTCGGTTTGTTGTGTAGTAGCAATATTATACACAGTTTTTTTTAATTAAGACCCCTAACTGCCACTAACGTTGTTGACAAAATAAATTCACTTTCATTTAGGATTATTTAATTTTGTCCCTCCACTAAAAACATATCTGATATGAAATGGTTTAATCGTTCTGTCAGTTTTTATCGTTTCCTTCTATCGATCGCTTCATCCGTCATTAAGACTGTTATTCACTATATTCCGTAGCTACCATTGACAAGACACAACTCAGGTTAAGGCCAGGGTCGGGGTTAAGGCCAGGGTCGGGGATAACCTTTTAGGTTTTTGCACTATTCTTTAAAATACACACACAGGTTATGGCCCTGTTCAGACTGTAAATAATTTCTGTCGGTAAACCTCTTCTAATGACTTATCACTTTCACAAGAGTTGCTGTCACGACGACGCCACCACACGTTATTCTCCCTAATGTGAATAGAGAGTATTTAATGTCTGCCTCTTCAGAAAAAGTTTATTCTGATGAATTTCTTACTAAAGCAAGTTTCATACAAACAAGGTTGAAGAGAAACCACTAGTTATCATTTTCTTTTTCATTTCTTCCACTCAACAACATTTCTCATAAAAACAACATCCCTCATAAATATCGCTTTCAGATTTAAACGACTCGAAGATATTGAAGGAAAGTACACGGTTTATATTAGAACCTCGTTTAAAAGAACGTTGAGGCTGAGATTTGGTCAAAAACTAAAAACATCTTAAGAACATGCTCAGCCTGGAATTACTTATCCCTAAAAGGGCTACGTCACGAATCATGTGATCTTAAGATTTATGGTGCAGCACCAAAAATCAATTTGAGGCGAGAGATGCGATAATAATTTTGGATGACTTAAAAAAAAGTAAACAAACACAACAATCACGTGATTCATGTCGTATCCCCTTTAAAGAAGAAAATAAAGAGTTGCTAGAATTACTAAGAAACATTTCTTTCCAAATAACAACAGTGAGATTTCTTTCGTAGTTGACACAAAAATTTTGTTTTTCTTCCTTCCATTGGGAATACAAGAAACTTCCATACGCAAATAAACAAACAAACAGTGTTTCGCACATTTCTAACCTCGTTTTTATGAAATCTATTGTTTTAACTTATAGCAATTATCTCTATTACTCAAACTCCTAGTAGAATGATTAGTGGCCATTTTGATATCTTAAACTAGGCAGGATGAACTTACTATACAAAAACATTTAAGCGTTTAAGCAGAATTTCGGGAAAGGTGTACAAGTGTTTTAAACTTTTCTTGGAAGAACGCAAATAAGAACATTCGATGGATGAAAAGTAGCACATACATCCTCAGCTGAAATTTAAGACTTTCTTACAAAAAACGTAAGACGACGAGATAATGTGCTTCTGTAACTAATTGTCGTCCATATTAACTGAGGAAGTGTATATATGATTTGACACGTGCATTCTTACACGACACATAACTAACTTCTAATCATACGAGGAAATAACATCCTTTGTATGACACGTGTTAAAACTTTTATGTTGGGTTATTTCTAATGGCCGTCATGCTTTCTTCTACAAGAGCAAGACACTTTTCGGTTGGTTAGTTCTTGTTTGGGCGTGTCACTCTTGGTAACGCCAAGACAAACAATACATTGCCACTATACTGTTTATATTTCATTTTTAAAATCATGAAAATTTAGAAGCGTTTGAATGATAAATTTAATTAGCTTCACCTGCGCTTTACAGCTGCCCGGAAATTTTCGATCCCATGTTTGGTTTGAGTGTATCAACCAGCCATGCATGAAAATTATAGGAATTTGGTTTTCAGAGCTTCAGATCTTTCCTCTTTTTTAAAAATATCTTTTATGCAAATGAACTGGAGACGCAAAAAAAGTTTTCATAACTCTAGTTAAAGCGATCGTGAATTCTAATCTTTTGCATTATTAAAAGAAACGAAGGAACGGTATGAAGATGTACCCAATAATGATTTTACGACACACATTTAAATATTTGATTCATCTACTCAAAAAGTTTAGAAAAATAAATAAATAGAAAAAACATGGCATCATTTTTTATTTTATTTTTTTTTTTCGTTTTCCCAACCTATTCTATGCATTTTTTGTTTTCGATTTTTTGTTTACATTAAGTGATTTAGTGATAAGAATTTCTAGCGATTGAAAAAAATCAATTCTAAAAAAAATGCTTCTCACGTTCTGTTCCATCCAAAATTTCGAATTGGAAATAAACAAGTTTCTTAGATTGTTTTTCATATTTTATATTTTTTTTGTTTTCAAAAGCTACAATTTATTCGTAATTACGTTTGGGAATTTTTGTCATGTAAATTATCATTGAAAAATCTATTACTATTGGATAAAGTTTCTCAAACAAATTTGCTTCACGTTGTAACAGAGGAGTCCCCTTTTTTCGCAGCCATCCACTGAAATTGAAACACGATCTAATTCTTCGACACAAGAAACATAACGATCACACCCGCTTAAAGTAAAATGGTGAAACGTTTAGTTTCTTTTTTTAAAGAAAGTTCATCATACCTCAACATATTTGAAACACTACATTCAAACAAAATACATTCTTAAAATATTTGAGAATTGATAATTCAAAATTCTCTCAATTTCATACCGAACAACCCTCGTGTTTTCTTTCTTTTGCCGCCATTTTTAAGAAGTATTCTTTCAGCTAAAATCGAACATTTTGTTGATTATGATTAAGTTCGACGAGGAGAGGGATATTTCTCGGCATGTTTTGTAAAGTTTAACTTTCCTCTAAAAAAATTCTATGATTGCCTCCTTCTTATTTTCAATTATACGAACACACAATCAACCATTTTTTTATGTCTTTTCAAATAATATTTTGTGTCGTTTTCTTAAAGAAAAAGGCCTTCTAAAAACATACATTAGTTTTGACTTTTGCTGAATTTTATTTCTGGTGTATGTACAGGAATAAACAACATAGATACAATTGAAAGTCGACAACGACTAGATTGTAAGAACACTAATCTTTATTTTACAAATGAAAACTATCAAACAAATTTCTTCAAATGATCAACAAACTTTTTTCCATTAAAACAGCAAAAGTAAAAACAGTAAAAAAGCCGAACTTACATATCATGTAATCTTCTTAGAATTTGAAAGAACTTGCGTGCATTATATGATTTTTCCACCAGGCCTAACTTTGTGCAAGACTTGAAAATCATAAACGATGTGTAGTTATAAATACAAGAGCAGAGCTATATCGTTGAAAAAGTTCAAAGTTTTATTTAATAATGACTCTCCACCATGGAGCTTTTAACAAATTTGTTTTTTCTATAATGGCAGCTTTTTGTGATTCAAAGCACCACGTCGTCGTCGTTTGGGCTTTAAAAATTCTTTAATAGCTTATGAAGAGAGAAAGATATCAATGGCAAAAACACATGTCTGGCAAAGAATAATCTAAAAACTGATCAATTTGAGATCAATTTATTTAGATACCGTAATATCCTCAAAGTATCAATGAGCCAATGTTTGTAAAAATGTCGGTAAAATGTATATCTGTTTCGATGAAACAATTTGCTTGAACAGAAAGATAACGAAGACATATTATACGTCTAATTTAAATTCTTTACCGTGCAACACACAATAATAACAAGAGATCTTTTATGAAGCCTTATTGAAAGTAATTTTTGTAAAAAGCACCATGTAGAAGAGTTAAGCTTATTGTTTTTAGTAACATCAGCCGTCGTCGTCCAGAGGAAAAACGCCTTTCGATCGAACGTCCATGAAGCACTTTCTTCTGTTGTCAATAAAAATCAGGAATGCAACACAAAAGGATTTGTGATGTGCGTTAAAATTCAATATGCTTGGAGAATGTTGCGTGAAAAGGCTTCATTGAAAAGAAAATAGAAGTTTGACCCGAACTTTTTGTGACCTGAATCCGAAAGAACTTTCGACTAAAAGCAAAACACTAGTGGGACACGAAAAACTTCTGTAAACCCCAGGGGACATTTTAAACCGTTAGCATGCAGATATGGTTAAAGTGGATTGGGTATCAGTGGGATTTCAAGTGGATTGGGTATCAGTGGGATTTCAAGAACCCAACTATGCATCAACAAACTAAAATAAATCCATTAATTTTTCTCCTGTCCATGAACTTTCTAACGAACACCATCCGCCAGAAACGCATGTATTTTGTCATCAGCATCTATAATTTAAAGTCTCAAAGTTTGCTGTCAATTCATATTTATCGTATAAAGATGAGTGTACGCTAAGTTTAAAAATACTACTCACGGAAATTAACAAAGGCAGTTCCCCCTTTTCCTCCTCAAAACACCCCCCGTAACGCCCTACATTACAAACTATTTATAAACGCCCTACATTAAAAACTGTTTTATATTGATGGTGTTTTCTTGTTTGTGGTGCTGGCTCATCATATGATATGAATTTAAATTTATAGAATAAATAACTGGTTCGGAAATATCAACAACAACAACAACAAAAGAAAAGCGTATAGTATTTAATTAGTCTTTTTTTCTCAGTTTTGTGCACTGATATTGTCACGTGACTGTCATTAACTATTATCTTGCAATTGTGGAACATTTATACTTTGATTCATTTCTTAAAATGGCTTTCAGCTGATTAAAAGATTTCAATAGAATCAGCTGATGATGTGCCCCCCGACTCGGCTTAAAGGGAATCAAACGATGCTACAATGTCGGATGCTACATGCTATAAAGTCGGGCTCGTGTGGCCACTGTTTTTTATGCTTCAATCTCAAACATGTTTGTAATTATTTAATACAATCTACGTTCAAACTGATTTTGAACTGCGGGACATATATGCGGAACATATATGATAAAATAGTGCGTACAAAGAAAATACAGAACGACAGAACGACAGATAAGTGAAATAAAAACCAAAATAAACAATATAAATTTTCATGGTGGGTAAACAGATACTACAAAATCGGACATGATCATATCGGTCTTTTGTAGCATACACAGCATTCGACAATGTAGCAATGGTTTTCCGGAGCCTTAAATGTGAATAAAAACTACCACCGCAGATTTGAAATAATTTCCTACCCAGTCATATATTTTATGAAATAATTTCCTACCCCAGTTATATATTTCATGAACTTTGTATGCATTTACTTAACGTGGGTACATTTTTAAAAATAAAAAAGACCTTGCAAACATACCCCCACAGTAACAGTGCTCAATGAAAATTATATTATTCTCATATATATATATATGGACCAAAGATGATTATTTTGTCCTTTGTAAAAAAGGCAGAACAAAGACGAAGCGAGCGCAAAAGAGCAAATCGGATATCGTCATAACAGTACATGATTTTACCAATCTTGTGTTTCTATCAAGTAATCATGTTTAATGAATTGTTCAGTTGTTCATTATAATAACTTTAATTAAATAGAAGTTTGTGTAATGTGTTAGAGAAACCGTAATTAAGAAATTTTTCAAGAGAAAAGGTCATATAAGGTGATTTTGATAAAGGTGATTTTGAATACCTTATCAGACAACATGTTTGTGGAACGAAACATTTTGTCTGGTGAAAATTATCCAACAAGGTCTACAAAGGGTGGGTGCTATTCAATCCGCCAAGCCACGTAATATATCATCATCGGACCATTTCCAGTCATCCAGGCAATGGATTAAAGGCGTGCAAATGTTCTACTATTCAAGCGGGTAAATACTTAAATCTCATCATCATCATCATCATCTTCAGAGCTTTTGTTGAGTTTAAAAGTTTCTTCCAAACGAAAGAAGATAGAGCATGCTCCAGTCGGAATGGAGCTCCACATTCACAACTGTTGGCAGACGTTTCAGTGCGATGTTGTATCTTATGTAGAGGTTATCCCAGAATGACTATTTGTCCAATGAAAAGCCATAATTCTTTAATGGTAAAGTTGTTAACCAACTTGAGGCTCCCAGTTCTTGACTCGCTTCGATTGTTCTAACAGTCACCTTGTCAGTTATTTTTGACTGAATTTCTTCCAGTCTACTTTTGTTTCTCTGCTTCTTTTGCTCTTGGATGATCGAGCGTGGTGAGTTTCCACTTTCTCATCTTACTTTTCAATCTGATCCTTCACTTTCTCAGTCATCGGTTTCGTAATCATTTTTGAATTCTCATACTCAATATCATTTCTTTCACAGCGGTTATTAATTGCGAGACCCCCAAGCTTCACTGGCATATCGAAACATATTGATTTTTGAACTGACTGCTTCCAACAACGGCTCCTAGATGTCTATTCCCCTCTGCTGTAATCATAACTCCTGTCTGATCGACAACTTCTTATGCTTTCTATAAATGCTGTTCTTTTATTATTGAAACGCTATTCGACGCTTTTGGGTAGTAACCCATTAAGGGACCATGATCTACTAACTACCCCACCATCGTCTCAAGCTCTTTTTAACTTTCCTATTCCAGTAAAGTCATCTGTAAAAGCTACACGGATTGGAAGTTCTGTGGTAAGCATCTGTTTCTGTATTTTCGGATTTTTCGTGACCTAGCTTTTTAGTTATTTCGGCTAATGCTTTACAGAAGTCTTTTGAATGAGTACCAAAATTTTTGAAGTGAGAATTCTACACCATGCTTCGTCCAGCTCCACCTCTAGTTCTTATGACAGCTGACTTTATCATTTCTGCATTAATCATTTTAAACCTGACTGAGTGTCTCTAGTAAGACTTCCTTTTGAGCCACGCTAGCATCAGGATGCTTTTGTTTGAGCTTGGCAAGTGTTTCGTTGTTCAATGGTAAGATTCCATTTTTCATGTTGTCCGTAATTATCTTCATCACACCGTTCGCGTTTCCTTTCTGCATTTCTTTCACAAATCTTTTTTCTCTATACTCGTTTTCGGTGATGCGGATGATTATAAAGATGATTTAATCGTTTCTCCTTCTTGCAATAATTCCATAAATTTTCCAGACAACCATAAATCAATTCTCTTTTCTAAAGCTTTTAGGTGGTCTTTTGCTTTGGAAGTTTTCGATGGGAAAAGCTACCATATTTCCGAAAGCGTTTGCAGGAAAAACAAAATTACACAATGCCCGTCGTTTAGTTCGCCTAAGCCAATCAGAAAACGTTATTTTCTGTATTGCCCTATAGAGGTTTTTACGAAACAGACCACAATGCATTGTACCTTCGAAATGCCGCCATGTTGGTAGACCTCCCGCAATGTTTACAAACAAAGACTATCGCGTAGTCAATACATTGTACGTAAAGTTTGGCTGAAAAAAACATTGTCTGCAACAGTGAACATCTGCAACAGTGAACATTTGCAACAGTGAAGACGAAATTTGCTGTCGCTACTGTAAGTGTATGGTAGGATTAGGGGAAAGTCATGTTGCTTCAGTAGTCATGTTCTTCAAAGAAGCTACACTTTTACATATCCCTGATAAGATTAAAGGAAGAAACGGTCACCCAATAACCAGCATATTGGTTTATTGCCCTCGTCAAAGAGAAAAATTGAACATGCTGCAGGTAAAGATATTTTAAAGATATCTACTAATCAAAAAAGGTGATGGATTCAAAAGTCAATAATCCTTATCCTGCTGCATCATCATCATCAATCAAAACCAAAACAATTATTAAATCATCATCTGAAATGTTTCCACAATTTCCTCTGAAAGGCCAGCTTTTTTATCTGTTCACCCAGTAACCAATACATTACAAAAGCGTTGTCCAAAAAGTTTGCACTTATTACAACGAAACTTTGAGGGGGTTACAATATCAGTAAATTAAGAAGTATTATACCACTGTGGAAGACAACAAGACTGTTTACAAAATGTGGAAAATCAAAGAAATTATCTTTGAATTCTAAGAAATGTGAATTGCATATAAATCTGCGATTTTCATTAGTACTTCAAAACTACTACCTAAATATTTTCGAGATGGCTGATGGGCGTTAACATTGAATTTTAACAGCTTACAGCTTACACGAACAATTTACAATTCCTGACTGACGCCCGCGAAAATACACAGGGAGAAGACTATCTTCTATCAAGAATATCAAAAGGTTCAGAAGTTCAAGGAATCACAGTTTGGCTACAAAATAAACGGAATATCTTGAATAACATTTCATGTTGGTTGTTAAATTCTCAAAAGCCAATAGAAACATGTATCTTTAACTGTGCTTAAAAAAGTTTTAAAACTGCCTCTGTAAAAATTTCAATAAACCGAGACGCGCTTTATTTGAATGGATCGATAAAAGTTGTAAGTCCTTCTCTTATTATACGTCCATGATTGAAAGCGAATTGGAGAAGTAAGGCTTTTAGACTCTCAAGTTTATAGTCCTCACCACTCAATATTCTTTGTATTATAGTACACTAAAATTCTACGCTTTTTTAAAGGAGGTAACTTAATTATGAGAAACAATTTGGCAGCAAAAGGATATATCACTATTGTGATTTAATGCAAATAAGAAACAGACATCCATTCAGCTGGACCTGGTAAACCTTTTTTCAGTTGCTCCTTTAGGTAGATTAATTGTTCGAATAGACCTAGACCTGAATTGTTTATATGTCGCATACTCGTTTCTATGTTGAAAATTAACGAATATTATCCCACTGCGATTTTGATAATGGTCAGCATAATATTTAACTAAATAATTACCGTGAAACAATGTAACTCATTAAAAAGAGGTCCGTATGGACAACTGAATGAGACATGTAAACATGAATACGGAAAAGGTGTATAAGCGAAGCGTTCGAATAAGTGGTGTTCGAAATTAGCAGCAGAAAGTATTTGAGTTCCAATTAGCGGGTGTAATTCGGGAACGGTGTATAGGGGGTTTAGGAGAAGTATTTAATCTTGGCGCAATTTACCGACTGCGGGTGCAAGCTTGCTTAACTGCAAATCGTTGTGGGCAATATTAAGAAATTATCAACATAGAAACGAGGTCTGTTCAGGCAGTAGATATTTTCAGAAAACGTAAACTGGAAAACCATATTGTTCTATTTGTAACATGGTGTATTTAACAAGAATAAATAAATAAATAAGTGAATTACAAAAAGATAAATACAATTATGTGCTAGAAAAATAACAAAAAACAAAAACATTAAAAAAATGGGTGGTTTCAAAATGTAAACCAAATTTATGGAAAAAAATTAATAAATAAATAAAAAACCGAAGTTCTTGAGAAGATAAAGAAATGTACGACGCCAGTCACGTGACTAAGTTTTTTGGTGTGTTTTAGAGAAGACACAAACACCTTGGTCAAACGTTCCAACACATTTTTCTATTCACAGCATTCATAGAAATAGTAATGAATTGTTTTACTCCGAATTCGCTATGAAAAAGGTATTGTTAGCTATGCCTGGTAGTGATCAAGATAACGATAGGTTCTCAAAAACATACAGAACGCATGAAAGAAACAAGTGGCGTATTTCTCAAAAACTAATGTAGAACTACTTTAATGGCGGTATTTTTTTGACTTGGCGTTAAAAGGGCCGTTTGTCTGTAAAGGTTTGACCGTGATCTTTTCAAATATAACACCAAGGGGCGGGCGTAAAAAGGTCCGATAAGGAAACGTACATCTATGCAATACTGCCATGTTGCTATTATCAAAAAATCTTCAACTGAAGACACACAAAAAACAACTAACAACAAAAAATGACAGTGGTGGACGAACAGCTATACATGACTGAATACTTTCGCCAAATCTAAAAAAGAACATCAATAACCATGTTGCTCGTCGACATTTTTATACACTGCCAAAATAACCAAAATTTTTTCAAAGACGTGAAAAATGAAATCAAATTATATTAATGGATATAAAAAATTACAATGAAGGATTTTTTTTACTATTTCAGATGAAAGAAGAAATTGTCGAGCATACCTGCATATCTGACATGAGAAGCATTTTTAGATATTCCAGCTTCTTTGAGCATGTAGTCAACTAGAATTAAAAAAAAAAACAACAATAACAATCAAAAGAATTGAATGGGAATTGAACTCAGTATTTATTTATTATTATTATTATTTATTTATTTACATTTAGCCAGGATAGCTTCTTCAGTTCTGATAGAACAGTTCTCAATGAGGGTCCTGCGTAGGAGGTCCTAGAGCATTTTAAGCCCCCAATCACACGTTAAAAATAGCAACTACATTTTTTCTTCTTTGTATCATTCTTACGAGATCTCAATATAAACATGAGTACTTACACTCCTGAGGTGTCAATTTTTCACCGGTTCTCATCAGAATGTGACGTAGGTCTTTCATGGGTACCACACCACGATTTTGGTTGTCGTATACTTTGAAACCTTCGTATATATCCCTTTCTGGGTTTCGAGACTTTTGCATCATTTTCCACATGAGTTCAAGAAATTCTGGAAATGTTACTTTGGGTTTACCTACATAACAACAACTATTCGTTGAACAAAAATGATACGAACTTATAATATAATATCGAGAGGTTTAAGAAAAAAACAAAAAAACATCCCCGTTGAATTTAACTGTAATTTTAATCAGAGTTGCTATCATTTAGAGATGACAGTGAAAAGATTTTTTAGGTTAATTAACGATTCAGAAATGCTGGCTAACTGTTGACTTACTACTAGCTACGATTTGTTGTTAATTCTATTCACTTTCCTTACCAAGATTTTTGACTATTTCATTCAATTCTCTTTGTGATGGACACTGTCCTAGAGAGCGCATCACCAGTTTCATTTGATCTGTTGATATCAAACCATCGCAATCTCGATCATACAAATTGAAACATTCCTTGAATTCTAAAAAGGTTAAAATATTGCAATAATTTCAAGAGTTTTTAATGCGTTTGGTGGCTCCCAACAACTTTCACTTTTTCAGGCTGTTTTAACGTATGTCGACAGCTTAGAAACTTAATTTACGCACCGAAACATGTTCAAAATGTGTGCAAATCCAAAGTTCCATTATGCAGCATTAATGGAAAATCTTTAAAAAATTATAATAAAGGGAATCTTAGCCCCAGTCGTTCGAAAAAAATAATAACTTGTTTTCTTACCTGCTATTTTTTCAGAATCAATATGTTCAGCCTAGAAAAGTTACAGAAGATAAAATATCAAAACAGTTTACAATACACCCCGAAAGAAACATGTCCGCAAGAGATAATTAGCTTTCATGAAGAGGTTTCAAAAGTTTACAGCCTTTTGTTTATTTAACATGCATATTCGATTTCGGTTCAATCAGGTGTCTAAACAAATCGTGGGTATAAGCTAAAGATAGTTCGTTTGGATCTAGATGAATGAACTTCTCTGAACCAAAATGAAGGGCTCACCAATTGATGACCACAGCGACTGTTTCGGATTTAAAATTCAATACAGCCATGAAGCTGTGGTTTCCCAGCAGAGCCCTTGATTTATATATGATTTATATTAAGACACTTTCACATAATGGATACAAAAACAGATAAAAAATGACATAAAATTTTTTTATGTACAGGAAATATATAAAAAGTGATATATATATAGCTGACCAGCAGTATTTGTAGTAGCAAAAAGTATTATTAAGGATGTATATAATTTATGATGTCTACATCAGACATATTATTAAAATAATCTGGGTAAAAGTCTTTTTTAGTTGTTTGCAAAAAAGGGATTTAGTTGCCCCTTGATCCTTCACACGAGGAAAGCTCAGAGAGTCTGGGAAGAAAATCACTGAAAAACAGAGTGCATCTTGCAATTCTTAAAATTTCCAAGATGGCACCATAAAATATGTTTACGTATATTGTTTTTTAGATGCAGCATGCAAGACAATGAAAAATGGGAATGTATCTCTTTGATCAAAGAGTTCATAAGAAATGACTTTTGTATGAAAGTTTTCAACATGTTTATATATGAGTTTGAATACATTAGAAAGAACTTCAGTCAAAGTTTTCATACTTCATGGTTTTGAAGCCACAATGTACCTGGCTCCAATTGGATTTTTATGCATCTTAGGTATCCAGTACATTGCGGACTGCGGGTTGTGGGCCAGGTTGTGCGGGTTGTTAAGGAGGTCACGCAGACGCTGAGCAGATCTTGCTGGCCGCAATGAAAGCAATGCGGGTCGTAACGAAAGTCGTTTGAGTAACTAAGTTTATTGAAATTAATAGATGAATTCCATTATGATATATACTGTTTTTGGCGACTTCAAAAGAACATAACAAAATGCTGGCTGGGAGTTTCGGTGGCAATAAAAATAAAACATGACATACAAGGAATATTACCACCAGACCCAGAATTAAACAGCGAAGAAAGAGTTATACAAAATTATACAAAATTATATGGTATGAATTTGTTCAGTATATATACAAAACTTGGGCAACCAACAAAGTCAGTCCCACATACTATTATTATTGATCAGTAGCAAACCAGCAGCCCCACACACACAACCTCCTCTATGACCTGCACAACCAGATTTACGTCCTGCATGGCCTCCTGAAGGACCTGTGTGGCCCGAATGACACGGAACCTGTACTTAAGTTAAACCCAGTGAAATATGAATATTTTGAGATCATTTTGAGAGATCTTTAAACTTATTAAACTTTTACATCAAATATAAGTGTTATTGGGGAGACGGAACTGTAACTTATAAAAGCAATGTATTTATTATACGATTATTATTATTATACGATTATTATTATTATTATACGATTATTATTATTATACAATTATTGACTTTTTCAATTTCAAAAAAACTTTCATGTGTTTTTCAAGGTCTGTTCTTTGCTTAATGTTTCAACATAAAGCATTTTCTACCTACCAACATGCGCACGCAGTAGCTGTTAATCATACTCTAGTTAAACTTAAATTTATCCAGAAAAATATTTTGGAACTTCTTTTGATATGTTTGTCCCCCAACAATACACCAATCTCATTGGATAAAAGCCTAGTCACATGACTTTCCAAATGAAGAATGACTATAAAAATAAGATTTTTTATCAATTCATAGACGAATGACGTACACTGTTTAAATATGTCTTGACGATTATTTGTCAAATATCTAATGAAAAAAAATACTGTCTAGTATTACACACAAAATAATCCAGTCAGTTAAAGCATCTGGTGAATCTCCATGAAAAATCCTGCCACTAAAATCCTACAGGTAAAACCCATCAGCAAGAAGAAAAAAAAACAAATACAGAAGAAACTGAAGAAGGCTTCCCTGGAATTGTACAAGTCATTGGGAAGGAAGGACTGAAGTTCGGACACATCAACGGACTTGAATAAACAAAGTGAAGTAAAAACTTTTCTGAAAGAGTCAAACCTCAGTATCCTGGCAATCTTAGAGACTCTGAGGAAGTAGAAGATTCCAAAATTAGTATTGATGGATATCAATTTATCAGGAGGGACAGAAAATGAAAGGATAACAACTGGGGTAGTACCTTGATATACCACAAAGAACATTATTAATATAATACAAACTCACTTACGACGAACATATGAACTCCATGGAATCAGTATGGGCAGAGATAATACTGAAGTCACAAAAAATCCGAACCACATGTATTTATCACCCACCTGATCAGAAAGACTTCCTATTAGAAAGGTTTTCCAGGCAATTAAACATCATTTTACTGGATCACCTAAACATCAATCTGTCAAATGATGATGCATACTGATGATGCCGAAAGCTTCTAGAAAACAGTTCGGAAATTTGGTGGAGATCACAAAAATTCAACAATGGGTCCTTTAACTGACATAGAAACGTTTGTTACAAGCAACAAGCAGATATCAGAACTTCTGAACAATTTCTTTGCAACAATTAGTAAGGAGTTAACCCTTGTGGTGAAAGATTCGAAAAAAAGTGACTCTAACAAACATATATACAATATCTGACATAAAGACTGACTATGGACTCTTTGAAAAATCGTTCAAAAACAGGTCAAATCAGGAAAAGCATGTGGTATGGATAAGATAAGTGCATGTCACCTGAAATTAAACAATCCTGCAACAATAAGGGACTCTATCACGTATTGAATAAAAGTTTAAAATCTGGTAAATTTCCAACCAACTGGAAATCAGCAAGCATGCATCTTTAAAAAGGGACGCAAATGGGATTGTTCAAACTATCGCCAGTATCCCTACTTAGTATTCCCAGTAAGGTTGTTGAAAATTTGAATGTTTACATTTAATGATCATTTGACAGCTCACAACCTATTAAGTGAACACCAATGGAGATTTTGCAAAGCTTCTTCAACTGAAGTCCTACTGTTATACCTTAAAGAAACATGGTATGCTGCATTGGACAATAAAAGGTTGTAAGTATTCTACTAATTAACTTCAAGAAAGCTTTTGACAGCGTGTCACACCAGGTGCTCTTAAGGAAACTTTCCGCCTGTGGTATAGCTGGAGATTTCTATGAGTATATTTCGAACTACCTATCTGGAGGATCACAAGTCACCAAAATGAATGGAGTTGTATCAAGCAATGCCTCTATTGATTTCGGGGTACCATAAGGGTCATTGATAGGCCCACCATGCTTTTCCACCAATATCAATGACATGCATGATGTTGGGGAAACAGACACCAACCTTTTTACTGATGATTCGACTTCTTTTACAATTGGTGATACAATTGACAATGTATTAATTGACATTCAAAAACACGTGGACCGTGTCAATAAATACTCAAGATTAATTGAATGTGTTCCCGACAAAAACAAAACACAGAAATGAAGTATAATAATCTATTCATTGTTGAAACACAATACAGAAGTTTGGGAAATTTTTTGGGTGAGGATGCTGAGCAATTAAAAAGGATGAAACCCCCACCCTGCAAATGACATGATGTTACCAATAAACAAGAAGAGGTAACAAGCCAAAAATAATAACATTGGAAACGTACATGTTCAATCCCTATAACAGAAGGCTGACAAAGGAAGCCCAGCACCCCGACCAAAAGTTGCTTCCATCCCTGGATTAAAAACCTTGTGGATATGAGCCAAATATATCCCACAAGGAAAAAACCGTGGAACGAAAGCAACCTGAAAGTCCATAAAAACCGG
Organism: Turritopsis rubra; assembly: GCA_039566895.2. Classification (NCBI taxonomy): domain Eukaryota; kingdom Metazoa; phylum Cnidaria; class Hydrozoa; order Anthoathecata; family Oceaniidae; genus Turritopsis; species Turritopsis rubra. The sequence goes on from CM077630.1 coordinate 14,996,290, forward strand.
GTATAGGAATGGAGTAGTATAGGGTGAAGTTGATCCATCATTTGTTGAATTCCAATGAAGTGACATCAATCTCGATTCATAGTTGTAATGAGTACATAAAAGAAAACAACAACAAAAATTAAATTAATAATATATCAGACTACCAATAGGGTGGGCGGGAAGGGGAAGCTATATTGTTGTCCAAACAGTGTAAAATCAGAATGAGGAAACCTGTGTCCTTGCAAGGTTTTTTAAATAGAAAGATAATCAAGGCCAAATAAGTAATGGTTCAAAGCATTTGATACAAAAGGAGGAACTGAACAAATGAGGCAACCAGCCTGACCAAAGCAGACATCAATAACTCAGTGACCATAATGGACAAAAAGTAAAATGTTAGAAGAAATTAAAAATGGTCACCTCAATTAACCTGAGCCAAACTTGCAGTTTGGCACCATTTAATTGAATGTGTTCCCGACAAAAACAAAACACAGAAATGAAGTATAATAATCTATTCATTGTTGAAACACAATACAGAAGTTTGGGAAATTTTTTGGGTGAGGATGCTGAGCAATTAAAAAGGATGAAACCCCCACCCTGCAAATGACATGATGTTACCAATAAACAAGAAGAGGTAACAAGCCAAAAATAATAACATTGGAAACGTACATGTTCAATCCCTATAACAGAAGGCTGACAAAGGAAGCCCAGCACCCCCAAATTCCCCCAACTTAATAGGAGAGAAAATAATAGACAATGAATTAACACCATTTTGACCTATATTTGCAGATGACACACAACTAAAGAGAACGGTAGATAAATCTTACAAGCAGATATAATATCAATATCTCTCACAACTCAAAGGAACCTTGGAAATGAATAATATCTGAGGACCAAGAATCAAATTTTTTATCTGAAAGATGAATATATCTCTGATATGCGTCACTTGACCACCGGCCCATGATCTTTATGACGCTATCTGGTACACCACATGCAGCAGCAGCAGTTGCTCCACCAATACGGAAACTATGTTTGTTGAGTTTTATATCGTAAGGTAAGGAAATGTTAATAAACGCCGACACATATTTGCAGGTAACAAACACACCAGATGAAAGAATAAATAGAGGACCTGGGTGATGTGTGCGGAAAGTGAGGTAACGCTTGAGTGTATGGACAGGACAAAATATACCTCCATTACAACATAAACGTATGTTGAAACCACATTTAAAGGGGTCTGTCTTAGAAGACTTCAATAAAACATAAGCAATTTTGGCGTTAGTGGAAAAAGAAATGTGAGAAGGAGAAAGATGTAGAGAGGCATTAAAAGAATTAGGAGATGAACATGTATATTCACTAACCCGCAAAAAACCAAAGAAAGCAACTGTAGAATTAATAAAGACCACATAGCTTTATCGTGAGAGGAAACCAAAGATCTAATAATAAAAAACAACAGACGCTTGAGATGAGAAACTGTAATGGGAAGACAAACACGAGAAAGTGGAGGAACCGTCCGACGTATACCACGTAACACATAGGACAATTTTGGCATTGACGAAATCTGCTCAGGATAGCCAGAAATAATGCTATGAAACTGAATACCACTCAAATACACTATAATAGTGGGATATTTCACATGGCGTGATAAATAAGTGACAAACGGCTAGAGAATACCAGCTACAAGAGAGAAGACAGGAACCGTAATCTGTCTTCAGAATTGGTAATACCGATTAAAACCACACCGATATGCAGCCTTGGTGCCAGGTGCAAGAACATTGTCGAGATAATGATTCATGGTTTGGAAAATAGAACCGACACAGAACTTGTAATATTTACTTGAACGTTTGTAGCTTGGGGGTGTAAAGCTTGAACCAGTCGACCCCAATAGAAAACAGCAACAACAAGTGGTAACTATTCCAAAAAAGAAGAACAATACTGTGTAGTAAATTAGATAGGTATGGAGAACCACTTATCGCAATAAAGCCCACCTATACCAACACCAGATGCATCTGTAAAAAGACGAATTTCATCCGAATTAATAACACAAGTGGGAATGATGGCGATGCCGTTCCAAGTGGGTAAAAAAAACTCAATCCACCAAGCAATGTCCTTGCGAGCTTCAAGAGAAATCGTAAGATGATGATGTAATTTCGACTTTTTAACAACCAATCAATGATGTGTCGCAAAAAGAAACAACCACACTTTACGACCTTGCAGGCAAAGGATAAAGAACCAATCAAAGATAATAAGTCCCTCTTTGTACATTCCTTTCTATTGTTCCAATTGCGAAGAGTAGTGAAGAGATCACAAAGTTTTCTTCAGGAAGGCGAATGGAAAAACTAACTGAATCAATTTCAATGCCCAAAGAAGTGATGACTTGAGCTGGAGCCACAAACTTATCTGGAGCCAAAGGGACACCCAAGTTCTGAAACACTCCTTTTTACAAAACCATAAGGTTTTCACAAACACCTTTGCGTTTATCTGCGCCATAAAAAGTCATCGAAATAATGAAGCAAGGACTTAAGAAGATATACAACCACAATAATCCAATGCAAAGCATCAACAAATTATTAAAAATAAAGGGGGGGGGGGGGGGGGGGGGGGATGAGTGACCCCCAAAAGGCAATACAACATCCAAATATTACCTATTGTCCCACTGGTAACCTAATAGGTACCAATCTTTGGGGTGGACAGGGCATACTCTGAAAGCATGTTGTATGTCTAGTGTGAACATGGAGCAACCACGACCCAACTCCCTAATTAGAGAGACAGCGTCATCGAATGACAAATATGAACAGAATAACTATCGCGACTGATACCATCATGAACAGAGGAACCTTTCGTTGTTGTTGTTTTGTTTTGTTTTTTTTGTTTGTTTGTTTGTTTTTTTTTTGTTTTTGTTTTTTTTTGTTTTTTTTTTGTTTTTTTTTTGTTTTTTTTATGAGGCAAAGGCATGACAGGAAACGGACCTACTGTGTGACCTCTATTCAGTTCCTTCAAAATCGCGGCAGCCACCTTAGGCCGATGTTCATATGAAGACTTATTATTACCGGCAGCAGAAACTAAGGGGCTAACTGAAAAGCCCAACCGAAACCCAAACATAAACCCAGAAATTAAAAAAAAAAAATTGCGAAAAACATCATTATGATAATTAGAAAGATAGGAAGACAATAACTTCACATTAACAGGAGTATTAACTGTGGACGGAATCTGAAAATAATTATTAGGTACGGAAGCCAGGGGACCTGAATGAACACTTAAACGCGGAGTGCTCCTTTCCACACATGAAGCACCTATGAGAGAATGCGCACTTGGAAGCACATGGGATGACTTTGTTATATCGCCAACAGTTTTGGAAAGATCTAGAAAATGACCTTTGATCACGTGATTCGTGATAAAATGGTCGACGCGGGGAGGCATTCCGAAACGAATCAGAATTGAGACATTGAGGGAACCAATGCCCTACCTCACCACAAGTAAAACATCGTGAAAAAGAAAAAGAAAACAAAAAACAACCATGATTAGAAGACAAAGGTTTCTTAACAGTCAACCGTGGCACCCCTCACAGGGGTAAGTGACCAACTGTTCAACTAAATGAGGAAAAAAAACAACAAAAAAAAACAAAAACAAAAAACAACTAAACATCTCAAATAGTTACTCCAAGCACAAGACACCAAGTTGGCAGATCCGATACCTTAGCCCTATTAAAAGCACTGTGAGACACCAAAAGAGTAGGAGTACCATCCTAATTATTAATATTTTTATCATAATTACCATCAACATCAGTGAAGGAACCAGTTACTGTAGAGGAAGAGACAGGAATGTTTATACAGAGGTGGTAAAAACAAATCCAAATTGACGAATTCAGAGGCCTTAACTTTGGGTAACACACGTTTAGGTACAGGAGGAAGGGAATCATGAAACCCACCCCTTATATCTGGTGAGGAGCCACATCAGTCGGAACAGTGATATTGTATGGGGGAGCCCCATAGTGGGAGACAGCGTCACAGAACACAGTGGCGGGGGCTGAAGAAACAGAAGCAGGTGATGTCACAGGAACCCTGGCAGCATGACGAGGCAAAGCTGAAGTGAGGATATTATTCGAATTGGTAAGATCGTTACTAACATTTACTAATATTAAGTTCTTTTCTCATATCTATATAAGTTCTTTTAAAAGTTCTTTTTTGAACTATTTAAGTTCATATTATAAGTTCTTTTCTCATATCTATACAAGTTCTTTTAAAAGTTCTTTTTTGAACTATTTAAGTTCATAATATAAGTTCTTTTCTCATATCTATATAAGTTCTTTTAAGAAGTTCTTTTTTGAACTATTTAAGTTCATTTTTTTTTTTTTTTTTAATATCTTTTCCTTGGAGAGGAGGTATTAGTACAATTGATTGTAGTGGTAAACGAAGATGGTTGGTAAGAACCATTGTCAGCTGAATCATCAACGTCACCTTGGGAATCATCATCCAAATAACAATCAAATTATCAGAATGTTATCATGAAAAGTAGCTTCATTAGAATCCACAACAGCAGGAAGTGGGAGCAACGTATGATTAAGAATATCAATTGAACTAACATACTGAATCATCATTAGTAGCATCAAGTTCATTAGGAAGACTACGCCTCAGAAAAAGAGCATGTGCCATAGTTCGCATGTGGATAAACCTTTTACATTCATATTAACGGAATTTGACATTAAAATCAGAGCCCCTCTCCCCATGTCCACCCACTGTTCAAGAGTTTTATTCTGATGCAGCTCATTAACCAGAGAAGGAGTGGATTCAGTAACAACAGAAATGACTGATAATGATTTTTTACCTGAACTCTTCTTGGGAACTTTAGCCATATTCTTCCACAGGTACAATGGAATCAACAAGTATTGACTGCTGAAGCTATATTGTTGTCCAAACAGTGTAAAATCAGAATGAGGAAACCTGTGTCCTTGCAAGGTTTTTTAAATAGAAAGATAATCAAGGCCAAATAAGTAATGGTTCAAAGCATTTGATACAAAAGGAGGAACTGAACAAATGAGGCAACCAGTCTGACCAAAGCAGACATCAATAACTCAGTGACCATAATGGACAAAAAGTAAAATGTTAGAAGAAATTAAAAATGGTCACCTCAATTAACCTGAGCCAAACTTGCAGTTTGGCACCATGTTAATCAAGTTCAATCACCTTCCTTTTATCTTTGCAATCGATCCATTTTACAGAAGTTGAACGAATTTTTTCAAAATTTAGTCACAATTCTGCTTTGAAAAGATCCAATATACCAAAATCATACTGTGCCACTCTTGCTGATACTGAATTATCAGCTATTGGTTGTGCGAGTTAAAACATTTTGTAATTCTTCCATTTTGAAAACTATATAATGGGAGAAAAAAAACCTAAATATCTGAGATTTACAATTTTAAATTCAGCATTTTAAAGTCCAAATTTTTATTTTGCATTACTTCTGCAATTTCATTAACAGTCTGCTCATTCGCAATCTTTAATCATGCAATTCTTCCTATTTTGTAGGTCTGATTTACAAAATTTAATTTTCCAATCTTTTGTTCGGCAAACAATTAATTCCCTTAAAGTAACTTTTTTTAAGGTTGTATTATTATTTCTTGTATTATTTCCTTTTGACTGATAGAATGGAAGTCATCTCAATTGTAGGTCTATAATTTCAGTGATAAGGCATTATTACAAGCAGAATATTTCCTATATTATGTATCTTGAAATTCCTTCTAGTGGTCTCCCATTTTTGCACTATACATTCTTGTACAAAAAACATGCTAATGATTCAATCATTGTTTAGATTGTTTAGACAATTTTAAAGCACTGTTTTCCCTAAATGTCTATTTTACACCAATTCATTTTTTTATGAGCTTATGTTTAAGCAGTCATCATCAACAAAATGATAATACACTATTGTCAGCTATTTTTACTTATATGTCCTCTTTCTACCATCATTGGTGCAACTATTGACTCATTCCATAAACCTGTAATAATTTCTGGTTTCAAAGAATGATTCACTCTGTTTCTGACTTGTTGTTTGCAACAGAAGATAATCATTTAGGGAGTAAACTGAGAACTAACCCACACTATATTTGAATTGATAATATTGAATGAATCAAACTTTTAAAATTTTCCTTGGGCTCCCACTCTACACTAACTATTGACTACAAGTCTGTGTGTGAGATGTAAATTCAGGTTGTTCCAGTTTCTACCTGTTCCTGTTGTTGTTTTTGTTGTCAAATGGCAAGAAGGCAACAAAGGAAATAAGAAGGCAACTAAAGAAACTTTCAATCATACAGACACAATGTTAATGAAATTGGGAGAATAAGGCTTCCGATAAATCATATTTCAACCTTTTACACTCCCCTATCTATACCTTATTCACATATACTAATTTTTATTATCCAAAATTGAGTCACTCATTAACATAACAAACAAAAATTACAATCAAAATATCAATAATTACAGTAAATGATTCACACTTTAGAAAATCATAGGTTATAATATAAATTGGTAAATCTATCAATGCATTTTGTTGGGAAAAAAAGACAACTTTTTTTCTGCTTTTAATAAATCAATTATAATTTTATTTACCTTCGCTAATGCTTCTACTTGATGCAGCAACATTGGTTTATTACAAAATTCCACTAACGGCTTAGGACGTGTGAGAGTTAAAGGTCTCAAACGCGTCCCATATCCTCCTACCAAAATTAGGGCTTTCATTTTAGAGTATTTATTGTATCTGTACAATCTAAATTTCAGGTAGTGAAATTTATTATACAATTTTTGACACGTAGCAGCCACAACACCATGGAAATGTGGAAATTATAATCTTTGTTTTGTTTGTATCTGAGATTCGTGACTTTCGATTTGGGTTATCGAGGTATTGAGTTCATGTGACTGACATCTCGAAAAAAGATTGTGAGTCATGCGTCCGTCGTGACACAACACAGACAGACTACAAGGTAGTCGCTTTCTAGGAAATCTGAAGGTGTTTGTAGATTTGCGTACATTATGATCACTATAACAAGCTTTGCGTAAGACAGTTGCTAGTTCGCAAGCTAAGTTAAGGCGTCCGTCTCTGAATCATTTATACTGACATCGGAAGTGACGTCACCACAGCCTTACCACAGCAGCTCCCCCCTTCCCCTTCCCCAATTTTTTTGTCACTGGGGACAAATGTACGTAGTGCAACGACACTGTTTGATTATACAGTGGAAAGCTTTGATGCCAAATGATGATGCATCATGTGCAGTCTAGCCTAGATCTTTTCATGATGTCAACACAAACAATTTTTTTTAAAAGTGTCTCCACATCTCGTGGCTGGATTTTTTTCTGTCGGGCAGTGTACACCATTCAAACACTTTTGTGTTTGTTCTTAAGAATAAAAATAAGTGAGTAGCAAGTTAACTGCCGGTCCTTTAAAAGTGCAGAAACAACAACAAAAGAAACTCCGGTAATCTAGACACAACAATTTTTTTAGGCATGTTTTATCATAATTGTCATTATCACCATTTTACGTATATATATGTTGTTTCATCGAGGACTTACATTGGTTAAACTTTCTTTTAGGAATATACATATATGATAAAGAGAGAGCCAATATGTAAATTGTTATAGTAAACACATGGGTGTAACAAGGTAAATTTCTCCTTGCAATTTCTACAGTGTTTTTTGTTATCCTGAAATTAATTTCTATGTGTAAAGAATAACCACAAGTATTGAGTGTAGTCAAATGTATTCTGAAACAGGTAGTACATGATTTGAGGACATACAGTGGGGTGTGTAAAGTGCAAAAGGAGAAGCATGATAATCCTAAACGTAAGCCACATAAGCCGGTGATATGGCGAAACTGACCTAGCCACATAAGTCGGTGACGTGGCATACCAATAATAATAATAGTAATAACAACTAGGAGGTTACGGTGCAACCCATTACACATCAGCTACTATAAGCACTAGAACACACTCCAAGATGCATCTCATCTCCACTTCTAAAACTAGTCATCACAATAAACCAAATAGTGGGAACTGGGAACACCTTGGGGCTACGGTAAGAGCTGTCGGAGATAACCAATGATGAAGCGTGGCCAGATCCATGGATGATGATCGACGTACCTCAAGCAAAAATAAAGGATATTAGCTACTGCCATAATAAAGGTGGGGGAGGGAAGTAAGTAAACAGGGCTGAATTACAAAATGTAACATTTGAGGACAAGAACCTAGGTATATACTGGAAAGCATGGCATATAGGATAGAGACAACATGTAAATTGCACACAACATGACTGGCAAGTACACTGCAATTAATTTTAGTGATTCTCTAACTTTCATCAAGTTGAACAAAATTAAAGGTTCAAAATTCTTATTTGTAATTGTCAATTCTTCTTTGAATGTAGCTTGGTCCAGGTACCTGTTCCTGAAGGGAAAAGTCCCCAACAAGTTGTAGAAGCATTGCAGAAGAAGTTTGAACTCCTTGGAGCAGTGAAAGTTGCGAGTTGGACTATAGACTGTGAAACTCACCAGTCTACGCAACTGATTGGTAATATTTTTTTAATGTTGATGGTTTCAATATTTTGCAAATTACACTAAGTCAATATTTTTAAATTAATATGGACGAAGCAGTGAAGCCAATACCATCGACCAAGATCAACACTTTCCCATGTATTGACAGGCAAGGTTTATAAAAGCCATTTATAGCCCTGTTTTCTTATATTTTCTAGCCCTACGAGTCTTCTTCAGCATTTTATTTCCTTTCTTTGCATTTTTTTATGGAGTTGGTCAATACGTACTAATAATTGCATGGACGTGAGTGCAATCACAATTTAATTCATGAGTAGTAAGTAAAAAACATGAAATTTTAACGAGTCCCAATGGAAAACATTTAAAATTTGTTCTTTAATTACTATACAAGTGAATTAAACTGTAATTGCACGAACTAGTGCCATATGATTACTGGTTAATCATGTAAAAACAAAGGGAGAGTTAGTGTTCATGTTTTTGAAGTTTAGAGGAACCAGGTTCATATTTCTGAATGTTTCGAACAATAATCAAATATGTTTACGTTTTTCATTCCATTTGATTTCTGAGTTTTTTCATTCCATTTGATGATCACTCTGATGATGACCAGATGACAACGTCTGGTCTCGTTTTTTCTTAATAAAATATGAAGCTTCTGGTGATTTTATTCCTAATCAAACTTATTGCCCAAACCAAATTATTTGACAGAAAGTACAAGGAGATTGTAAATCATGATTGATAAAAGGAAATAAAAAAAGTTAACACACTTTCGTTATTTTGGCTATCTTTTTATTGACTTTTCATTGACTGATCTGGTCTGCAATTAAAAATTTTCAGCAGTAAATATTTGTGAGTGCAAAGTTTAATAACACTGTAATTGCACACCAATCAGAATCAAGTAATTTTGCATCTAGTACGATAAGGGAAAATATGGGCCGGCCACGTGACGTCAATTAGCCAATCTTAATGATCTATTGCAAGAAGACTCTGCAGGGCTTACTTTATTTCATGCCTCTACATTACATTATGTATCAAGGGCATACATACGGGATTTTATGGTAAATGTATATATATTACATTTTTTGCATGAAATTGAATGTCTAAAACCTTATTGTGTTTATTGTTGGTATGGATAAAAGTAATGAGATTGAATACATAAGTGTTGAATATAAAATATAAACTAGAAAACAAGCAAAAACTTTTCACAAGGTGGAGTCAAAACTTGATTAGAAAAGCTGTTGAGAACTGGTCGAACTAGAACTTATTGTAACATGGTGTAGAAATTTGATAGGTGAACTTAGTAACAATTGATAATGCCACCAACACTATGCAAGTGTCATAGGTGGTGATCTGATATCACAACATTTTTTGGAGGAGAGGGGAATTAATTTTCCATAGAAGCTTGTCCGTAATATTTTCATCTTTCATTTAGATGGAGCTTACAAAGTGATATATATGTTTCATGCTAGCGAGCATGCAAATTTATCTTTCTCCTTATTGGAGAATGACCTTTGCATTGTTGCTGATGCTGGTTTCGATTCTATTATAAGTAAACTAAAAGCATTCTATACTCCCAAAAAAGGCGGCAAGACCCATGTAAGTCTTCTAATCTGTTAATCGACACAAACATTTTATTTCATTTTTTTTTTATAGTGTTTCGAAATGGATTTTGAAAAAGTGGATTCAATTTTTATAGCTTCTTTAGTACTTTCATTCCAGAATCCTAAATCCCGTAAATCTTAGTGCAATTCCAAAACGTATAAACTTTAATAATCATTCAAATAATTTTTTCTCTTTTGATGTTAATCTGGTAGAAAGTATTAGTTTTCTGGTAATTTGAATCCATTCCTTATGTATGTACATTTAGGTGAAAGGTACAAAGTATGAATTTGGTGACTTTTCCATTAAAGTTGGAACCATCACACAAGCTTCAAGCATTAGAGGAATTGTTTTAGAGGTATGCATTATTATCCATGCAACTATCAGTGTTATGCTAGAGTGATAAAATTGATGGTTCATATCCCGGTCCTGTGAATGATGAATTGGAGATCTTCGCGATGAAAATTCGCTTCTTCTTTTTCTTTCTTTCTTTCTTTCTTTCTTTCTTTCTTTCTTTCTTTCTTTCTTTCTTTCTTTCTTTCTTTCTTTCTTTCTTTCTTTCTTTCTTTCTTTCTTTCTTTCTTTCTTTCTTTCTTTCTTTCTTTCTTTCTTTCTTTCTTTCTTTCTTTCTTTCTTTCTTTCTTTCTTTCTTTCTTTCTTTCTTTCTTTCTTTCTTTCTTTCTTTCTTTCTTTCTTTCTTTCTTTCTTTCTTTCTTTCTTTCTTTCTTTCTTTCTTTCTTTCTTTCTTTCTTTCTTTCTTTCTTTCTTTCTTTCTTTCTTTCTTTCTTTCTTTCTTTCTTTCTTTCTTTCTTTCTTTCTTTCTTTCTTTCTTTCTTTCTTTCTTTCTTTCTTTCTTTCTTTCTTTCTTTCTTTCTTTCTTTCTTTCTTTCTTTCTTTCTTTATTTATTTATTTATTTATTATTTTTTAAATAATTTTCTCTAATTGGAAAATTGAAGAAAAAGTTTTGCGAGATAAAGTTTCGCGATTTAAGACATTTCCTAAATTTTACGAGATCAAATTCGCGAATCGCCAATATTTATCATTCAATATTTTGTTTAAACAACTAATAGGTAAATAAGGTAAAAGTAGGAATCTACAAATTGAAAAGTTTTTGCAAAAGGAAATTTTGAAACAATTTTGTCCAACTTTGGCGAAAATGCCAACAGATCTCTTAGTTTTTTGTTTAACTGTGCAACTTCTGAAATCTCTAAATAGGCCAAATAGCACTGAAAAATAGGGGAAATAGTATTCTTTGTATGATCGATCAAACACAACATTTTTGTATATAAACAGACTAACCATGGCAGTATATAGCATGTAAAATCAAAACAAAACTACAAAAAGTGACGTAATTCATAAAAAGTCTAATTTTTTTTGTACGCTATACGGGTATTACACGTTTTTAAGGAATTTTTGATCGCACTATCGGTCACTAAAACAGGTGCACAAAAATTATACGGGGTTTCCCCAGTGTGCAAAATTTTATAGCAAATCTATAAAATGTTTTTACACGCTACGCTAATTTTTTTTCTGCAATGAATGTAAAATTGAATGAATAAATCTTTCCACCTACATAATTTGCGATTTGGTGCAGTTACAAGAATGATGTGAAATGTTTCAACTCGACCTTATTTTCTAAATAATTGGAAATACTTTCATAATTTGTTTCGACCAACATATTAATTTTCATTCTAGGTTGAATATAGACCATGTTGTGAACCTCGTCAATGTTGGAGTTTACTGACGGAATTTCAAACTATGCTTCTTGATGATCACGTGACCATTAAGGCTATACAACCGACAACACTAGCCGACAAAAAGCTGTCGTTATTTTCCTTTGCAGATACAATATTGCAATACCATCACTTAATTTCATCCACCAAAAAATCTTCATAAGTGCAGAATTAGAGCTTCCTTTTGCTTCGCTAATACAATGTTACAATCTTGTTTGACGTTGGTTCCGTTTTTGTATGTGAGAAATGATGCAGACAAATTGTTTTAGAACTGCAGTCCGAGTGAATAACAATCGATAAAATTGTTTTGTTGTTGGCTTAACGTATTCGAACGGAAGAAAAAAATCACGGACGGTTGTAATATGATTTCTGTGGAGAAAAAAAAAAAAATACTGATAAATGCAGATGGATATATATATATATATCCTGTCCTATGCATTCTGTGAATTATCCCTTTTTACGTCTTTTTTACGCCCATAACCTTTCCGTTGATTGCATCAGAACTCGCCTCGATTTCAAGCTTTATATAAATGAATACATCTACCAATTTCTTAAAATCGTCTGAAAGAACGAGAAAAATCTTGACTCAGTGACCCAGACAAATTTAAAGGTTTCCACTACTAACTTAGCTACCTAACTGAGTTAGAAATCTGAGATCTAAGTTCTTTATATTACGCTTCAGTACAAAGTATATTCATGTCTCATTTTGACTTGACTACAAAAGTAAAATACGAAAAAAATAACATTTTAAATTCATTCTAGCCCGATCTAGAAAACCAAAATTGTCCATCTCTGTAACACCCCTGATCAACTGAGGCTTGAACAACATGGCGTTTTTATGTTATTCATTGTTATATTATATTTCATTACTTTATTACTTAGTAATATTCTCGATTATTAATATTCTCGATTATTCCAGTTCTCGGTAGAATATTTAAAAGTAATTTCTATATATTTATAACGAGGTTAGTGTACACGTGATCTCCCTCACTAAATTCAAATGTAACAATAATTTGTTCCAATGGAAAAATATCCAATGTACGCAGACGATACCACCCTACTGCGAGATACTAAACCAAAGGATCTATCCCTGGAAATTCGATCATTGCAAACAGAGATCGACAGTGTAAACAAATGATCATCCGACAAAAATCTATCCTTAAATTCAGCCGAAGATGACGATATTTTCTACAGCTCGAATGCCTCGAACACATATCTCCACTTCAATGAACAACTGCTTTGGACCAACCACATTAATGCGATCACAAAAAGTTGTTTCGCTTCTATCAAGTCACTGAAAGCCTTCCGAAAGTCCGCAAACTGGAAACTTCAAAAAACACTTGCGCAATCATTAGTACTATCAAAAAGAAGATATTGCAATCCAGTTATCTCTCATGTACCGTGGCGGATTTGAACAAAATGGTTTATTTTATAATTTAACTCTTGCAGAGTTATAAGGCGGTTGTCCGGTTAAGCGGTTGAAGCATACTTGCGGCTTCCGTAGCTCAAATGGGGGCTTTAAATGCTTTGGAACCTCCTTCGCAGAACCCTCATTGATAACTAGAACTATCAGAACTGAAGTGGCAATCCTGGGTAAACATTAATAATAATAATAATATTCGGCCGAATATTTAAACGTTCGACCGAACATTTGAGTGAAAACGTTTGTGAAAATATTCGGCCGAATATTTCTAGCCACGATTCTGCGGACCAGATTTGAGCAAATAGTCGAAACTGCTTCTAAACGTTCGGCCGAATATCATGTCATCCGGCCGAATGTTTAAACGTTCGGCGGAACCTTTAAATATTCGGCCGAACGTTTAGATTATAAAATAAACCATTTTGTCCAAATCCGCCACGGTACTGATGCACCAAAATACCAAATTAGACGAAAATTACGAAAGTTAGAAACAAATGCTTTCGTATTGAACCATCGAGCAAAAGAAACAGACGTACTCAAACTCAAATGGTTTCCTGTTGAAGAAAGCATCTCGTTATCAAAGTTGTCACATAAATCTTTACACAACCAAAGCTGGCCAATTTATTTACGCCTTGCATATACACAACCACGAGCAAGGTCTCTTCTATCAGAGAAAATGAACCGAAAATGAATAAAATATCGACACCATTGGAAAATGAATAAAATATCGACACCATTGGAACGACTGAAGGTACTTTTGCTTATACAGTCGCGAAGTCTTTTAACAATCTTTCTCGTGACGTGAAAAGATTGAAAATCCTGACAAATTCAACACAAGATGTTTCCAACTATTTCGACAAGGCACGAGTTACGAGTCTCAATTTATACTTGTATCTAGTATATAATATATCTTTATTTTGCTTATTTTTCTACTTTTTATTCTTCCCTGACGTATGCGAATTTCTCATCCTTGTTCAATCTAATGTTTATTCCAATTTCTGCGCCTGTATGAGTTTTAGACACTTCCTTTTCTAGACAACATGTTGTCGTAACAATTTCTATTACCTCAATTTTTAGCCTACTCAATAAGCTTGCCAATTAGTCTGATTCTTTCTGACATGTTCGACTGTAGATTGCTGATTTCTACTGAAATGTTCATTATTTCATTACTGAAATATTTAATATTTATATTTATGTAATTGATCATATTACCATTCTTCTATCTTTATCTGCTTCGTCTTACCAATTCAATTTTCAATGTGCTACTTACACGCTACAAGTCTCAATCCTAACAGCTCTCTATGGCTCTCCTATCAAGTTTTTAGTCTACCTTGTTTGAAGTTTTTGCTTGTTTTATAGTTTATTTTTGCATTCACTAAAACCAAATTGTATACAATCCCATTACTTTTGTTCATACCCACAATAAAGACAATTTGGTTTTAGACATTCACTTTAATGCAATAAGAACCTATTTAATTATTTATAAGAGGCGTGAAATTTGTTTGTATCATTTTGGGGCGTCACGTTATGTTTTTTACACAATTTTTATATTTAATATATGCATTCTTTGTATAATTTATTAATTTATTACCGTGGCTAATTTGGACAATTAGGTTTAGTTTATAAACACAAACGTGCGGCCGCGCATTTATAGCACCATGTATATAGAACTTCCGTTTCAATATAACTTTCAACCTAACCTCATATACGCATGAATGGGCATGTATTACAGCATTAAACCGTTGGCTTCGATTTTATTTATAAAATCGGGATTCCACTGAGGGAGCTTCGCGCCATTGCACAATCTTCAATTTCATTTCATAAAATCTCCGCCCGATCTAATACCGGAATAAACGCCCTTTCAAGCCTTGAAGGAGAAACTCATCTTTCACAACCTCTGTTCAAAGCAATGCAAAATGATTGAACTAAATTTCCCTGTGTTTCAAAAAGTATTTCTTTACGATATGTCTTTTCATACGTAGTAGCACCAATGACCCCTTCTTATTTTTTTATTTCCTTAAAGGGAACTCCCAAAGCCTTCGAGGTAGAAGCTAATCTAGTAGAATGTCCTTTAAAGGTAGAAGTATCAATATTTGACAAAGGAAGAACTGCTATAATCCACCTTGTAATCGTACATGATTTTACTGGTTTGTGTGGTTTAATGAAACTTAATAAGAGTTGGTCAGGCTCCTCCCTCCATGAAGAGGTTCTATGCAGATATACATCTATATGGTGGCAAACACATAAGTTTTTGTCTTTTTCATAATGAAGGAATTTTTATGAGTGGTTTATCCTTTATTTCTTTTGGAGGTTTTAATTAATTTTCCAAAATGAAAGGTATATCCTGAATGATGCTTCAATAAAAAACTAATTTCATGAGCTCTGGCTGCTGATGTAGGAGCAAGAAGCATCAATCCTTCACAAAAATTATTGAGATGCCCTATTTTGAGGTGAAATCAGGCAAATCCGCATGAAGAAACCCACGTTTACTGTAGACAGAACAACTGTAGAGTTGATACGAAAGCTTTATTGTGTACCAATTCGATAGAATTTTCACAAAAAGTTAACAAAAGCATTCACTTTATAAGGGCAACAAATGTAAACTATCATTCCAAGTGTGATCATTTCATAATAATGTAAAAAAGGGCTCTAACAAAGCTCTAAATATATCAGGAATACGCAAAATAAAGGTTTAAAATTCAAATGTTACAATCGAAACTGATGGACTTTCATTTTATCCACATTGTTCACAAATCAGTGCGCCATACCTTGAGTTCGTGATGACTCGAGATTAAAACAACTATTTAGGCTCCAAAATTCCAATTTTTAAATATGCCTGTCAAAAGAGATGATACCAATGGATGTTTTCCTACAGCTACACCATCTATAGGATTATGATAAGCTGATAACGCAGATTTGTACCCAGCAATTGTACTAAATTCTAAACCATCGTCAAACATGTCAGAAAGAAATTCTAGAATAAAATTTAAAGTACTTCGAAATGGATCAATTCTATCACACCAGCTACTCCACTTACTCCAGGCTGATTCGTAATGAGATGTTGTATCTCCCCTTCTAGCTGCTGCGATAAGACTGGTAGATTTTCCTGAAACAGTCCGAGCCAGTGGACAAAATCTTCAAAAAGTCTCTGTGGATGAAGTTTTTTTTTATTGAAACAGCAGGCGATATTGCCTGTCATTCCTATAGAAAACAGACTTTTTGAAGATTTTGCCCACTGGGTGTAGACTTTTGTTTTGTATCAATGGACTTTTTTTGAGGATTTGTTAGAAGGCCTGGGAAAAGTGGGAGTAGAAGCGGTAGCTGTACTGACATGTGGAGGGGCTGTCAGGGGCTGACATGTGGAGGGGTTATTCGCCAAGCTGGTGTAATTAGAAGAACTGTGGCATGATCACCTTGAATTTTTCACAGCACCCTCCCTATAACAGAGAAGGGTGGGAAGGCATATGCCCGAAGATGCTTCCAAGATGCTTGGAATGCACCTATTCCTTTTCTGTAAGGATCCGGTTTCCAGGCACAATATATTGGGACCTGATGACTTGAAGTCTTGAAGCAAAAAGGTCTGTGCATGGATTCCACCTTGCACGACACAGTTTTTGAAAACCCTGGACACAACTTCCATTCGCTTGAATCCCTCGTACTGCGAGACATAAAGTCAACTTCCTTGGAAAGTATTCTGTGGTAATCTTGAGCTGATGGTCCAACAGATACTGCCATATTTGTTTACTTAGGAAGTTAATACTTGATTTTAAGTTCCCCCCATTTTTTTAAATAAGTTAATGCCACTATATTGACCATCTGAATATGTATGGACAAGGTCTCTGGAAACCGATAAAACCGATAAAAGGACAAAATCGCAAGCTTGGCTGCTTTTAGAACATTAATGTGATAATTTTGAAGACCATCGACCCCCAGTTTTGTGACCCTTTCAGTATGCCCCTCATACCTGGAGTGGGGAATCTGAAGCTATTACTGACTAAGGAGGTGGAGATATTAACACACGACCGTTGTTTAGTTGGAGATTCTGAATCCAGAGGCGTAGCTAGAGCTCAGTCAAAATTTGAGTCGACCTACCACCTTCATTAAATTCCTTATTGTAACCTTTGGCACTGTCAGCTGATACTAGCACTGAGTTATAATCTTGTCCATTTTGTCCTGGGGAAGGCTTATCTTCATATATATGGAGTCTCCACTCCAAGAAACTGAATGAAATGAGAACCGACTTCTGTAGATTTATTGAGAAACTTAGGTGTTCTGAAATGAATGCCATCACCATGCCATCATCACTTCCTGAATTCCTGAAATCCAAAATTAGACAATCGTCCAAAAAGATTATCAAATGAACATTTAGACTTCTAAAGCCATTTTAACCTTCAATAACTTTGTAAAGATCCTCGGAGCTGGAACAAGACCGAAACAAAGATACAGAAACTGATAGATTTGGCCAATCCTTAGAAACCTCACATATTTTCGATAACGTCAATGAAGGGGTACTGAAAAATAGGCATCCTTGAGATCTATTTTGCACATTGAATCCACTTTAGAAGTAACTCTTTTAGTAGAGACAGACTCTCCATACTGGAATGGTGATAAGGTATATGTTTGTTCAAGGCCTTCAAATTTATAACAGGTCTGTAACCCAAATCTTTCTTTGGAACTAGAAATATTGAACTCAGATATTGACCCTGAGATACATTAACCTTTTCTATTGCCCCTTTGTCAACATCACTTGAACAGCCTTTGGTCCACTTCCAAATCTGGTGGATAAGGAGCTCGAGACTGGGTCGGCCTTGATAGAAAGGGTATCTGGTACCCTTCAATAAATTCTAGTTTCTGGTATTAAGTCCTGGGGAAACAGACTTTTTACTAAAGGATGAACATTTGAAAATAGATGATGATCTAATAATGGCATTGCTTTGTCTACAGGGAAAAAGGAGTGCCTCTTCCTCTGAGAGACAAAGAGCTCCTTTGAAAGGGCTATGTTGAACTAGTCTGGTTTAGCTGGAGTTCGGATGGTTTTAATCCTGTCAATATAGCTTCTGATATTTGGATTCTTTAATCAACTTTGTTTCAAATTCTTCTCCAAGTAGGACTGGGTCCGAAAGTTCCCAAACTGCTGAATCTTGATTCTCAAAACCTAATTCGAACCCAAATTCGTCCCAAATCTGTTTTACAGTTCGTCGAATCACCGGACGGAATCTCGGAAATAATGATGATAGTAAACATTGAAGTTACCGACCACAGGATAATTAAATATATCATGTTACAGACACGGAATGAAATCAGTGATATTATAGTCTATGTCAATAATATTTGCACATATATCACATTCTGCTATTTCTGCGCTATAACTAAATTTTGAATCCTAATTGAAGAAAAACAAATATACCATTATGTCGGGCTATGGTTGGGCTTTCTCTCATGCAAAAATGGATTTTTCATAGGTTCTCTGTAAAAAGCTCAAAATCAAAATTTTAGCTTTCATTAAATTATTTTGAACAAATACTTCGACTTCGACACATTCCTGCTATTTGACTAACTAGTTAGAAAAAAATCTTGCGGAGAAGAGGCGGAATATAAAACCAGACATGTGTCTAGACAGTAGTTACATGTTTTATTATTATAAGAACACTCAACTTTGATGAAGCCTTCCAACGTTCTTAACTTTTCATCTTTGAAGCGTAAATATCTGTAACTTTCACCTCGTCACAGTTGAATCATAAAGTTTTCATTTTGCCGAAATCACTCATTTTCAGTTTACATGAGCATGTTTTATATTATCTTCTTATATATAATAGCGAGTTGTGCATACCACTTTTATTTTAGAGAGTGATACATTTAGAAAAATTTCACGGTCATTTTCTCACGAAGAGCGCGTAAAACCACGCTGCTGCGACAAGCGTTTTTTCGGTATTTTCATTTGCGTATTAGTAATAGTCCAACTCCCTCTTACGGGTTTTTTCATGTCGAAGGGTGTTGTACGTGAGAGAAGACGATGAAAGGTCTCCACGGAGGAGGATGCAATGCAATGGTTTTTCGTTTGAAATATTCTCAACGATCATTTTTGTTTGAACAAGAAGAGCGAAGAACTGTTTTTGTTTTTTGTTGTTTGTTTTTATTTCAAAAAGGGAAGAATAATATTGTTGTTTGTTGCGAAAGTATTAGTAAAGGCGGGTTTCCACTTAAGCGAAATCGGTCGCGCGGGCAGCGCTGCCCGCGCGACCAAAACGAACAAAGTGGAAATTGATAGAAATTTAAGAAGTGGCCCACTTTTTCAAAACTGCTAATTATAAATATGAATGTGTCCAGAAGGAATTTACTGATTGCTTTGCTATTAATTATTTTGCTATTACTTATTTCCACGTAGGCATAGTTCATTCTGATTGGTTAAAAATGTAGATTTTCTGAGCGATCGATTTCGCCCGCTCTAGAAGTTGACTGAGCTTCAACTACAGAAAGCGATCGCCGCAACCAGATGTATTGCGTAATATGTCCAAGTTTTTTAAAGTGAGCATGCGCAAAGTCGCGCGAATTCGCCCGCGCGGCCAAGTTTGCTTAAGTGGAAACCCGCCTTAAAGTTACTACCAGTTCTATGATGATGGTGCAGAAAAGAAATGAGGGTTTTTAAAATGTAAACAAATCTGTTTTTGTTTTCGTAAAGATTGATTCGCGAGACGAACGAAGAAATCAAGCGAAGGATTCTATTATTATTAAACGCGAATTAACGAGTGGAAGAAAAAATGTATGGTTTATAAAAGCAGAAACGTGTACTGTACTGGAAAGTGAAGAACATCTGACTTATTTATGTTACAGTTATTAAATGGTTGCACAGAAGAAGAGGTCAAATGGAAGCAAATGGTTTTTAATTTATTTCTTTTTTGTGGAATTGATCGTTTTGTAATGATGGAATCAACGAGTGGAAGTATATACATAAAAAAGTGAATGAAAACACGAAGATAATGTCGTTGTTTTTGGTACTAACGTGTGCTGGAAAGCGAAGAAACTGTTAATTGAATTGGAGAGGATTGTTAACGAAGTGGCATTTATTTTCTCTTTGCAGTTATTAAAAATGGTTGCGCCGTTGCAATCACTTCGACCATGTGGGAAACATTATCAATAGATAATGTTGATATTTATGGTAGGATAAAGGGCAAAATCATTATTTCTGTGAGGTTTTTTGCGTGTGAAACCGTAGTAAAGAGTGTTATGTTACGCTGAGAGATTATTGCTGCTGTGTCATTGTTGTAATTTTTCAAGCGAATTTTTGTGGCTGTTTTCAAGAAAGTTAGAGCTCTCCCTTCCCCATCATCGTGTCTGCTTTATTTAAATTATTCTACCCACTACCAGCATCTTATTTTGATTCTGTGTCACTGCTTCTGAATTTCTCTATCGGAAATGAAATATATAATAGATTTGTGTTTGGCTCTGAGCTGTAACAAAAATACTCATAGCATATATCTATTTTTTTGGTTTGTTTTCCTTTTTTTTATAATAGGGTATGCATAATAGTCACAAGAATGTGGAAAATTATTTCTAACGACAGTGTAATATTAGAGTTTGTTGTTAGAAGAATTATCGTGGCTGACAATATATTATTGCCATATTTATGTTGAAACTTTGGAGCAAGATGGTTTGGTTTTAATGATGATTGATTATCCCTGTCCTCTACCCCTACCCACACCACTTACTATGCCATGAGAATTATAACTGACCACAACACATCCCAAGCTTTTTCAGATTTTCTTTTGTCCTTCGAGCAATGATTTTATTACTATTATTCCTTAAAGTATATGCTGCTGATTTGTTGTTTGTTTTTTCTTTTGTTAGCGTGGGAGGGAGACCATTAAGGTCATTCCATTTTGCTGTATCTATATCTTATATTTCTTTCAATTTATCACTGTTTGTGTTTTTGTTTGCTGACTTTACGTATGTCGTTTAGGAATCCCCAGGCTGAATTTAAGCTATGGTGCTTATCTTGGTTCTATAGTGGAAATGACAGGGCACATGATATTTATTTACGTAGTGCTATTTTACATTCTAAGAGATTTTTTTCTGTTTCTGATGATCATGTATTTGCTTCTGTTCTATACAATTTCTTTCTTTTTAGATTTAGAAAATTTAATAAAAGGGAATATGGACCAAGGAGAATGAATGTGCCAATCATGGTTTTACATCATATGGTACATGCAATTGGGATGAATCATTTAATGAATTCATGGTGGAAAGACCCTTTGGTTGAATCCTGAGCAGGTATAATTTTTTTATGACTCACATTTGATTCAGGTATCCCGTGCAAAGACAATTTTATGGTTTCACTCAATAGTTGGAAAATGTAACAGAAACATATTTAGGTTGCATTTTTATATTTCTTATCATAATTCTTGGGAGTGGAACCGTAAAATGTTTTTACACGGGATACTAGTCTTCTTATACTAATACTAAATCTTGCTTTTTTCTTACCTAACTTTGAAAGAAAGAACTTTTGGAAAATTTTCTCGGAAAGTTCGTCAATGGATGTTTGTTTTTTCCGTATTAGTATAGGGGGAATCTCCCATTAGGGGAATCTCTAGCTCCATCTTACGGGTTTTTATTACTTCGTGCAGCGTTGTGCCTTAAGGAAGACATCATAAAGCCGCCTGGAGGAGAACGCAATGCAATGTTTCTCGCGTTCGAAAGTTCATCAAATTTTCTCAACGTTCATTTCTTTAAATGAGAAATGAAGACGCTGTGTGTAAATTTTTGGTTTTGGTTTTTAAAAAAAAATTATATCCAACGCTTTAAGTTCAGTAATAAAGAATAACCACATTGATAAGTATCAGTAACTATTCTATCCGACGAGATAGTCGATGTAGACCTGTTATGTGTTCGTGTTATTAGTTTATCATTTTCTACCGATTTCTATTTATTTTTTTAATGTGTTTGAACGTAGCTTCTTCGTATCAGTTAGTTTTGACTACTATACCAAATTGTGTAGCTAGCAGTTTATTTGGTATTTCATTGTAGTATGTGGTTTGTTATTATTAAGGTTCGCTATTAGGGAAACGAAGGTAGCAAGATCATTATTATATTGTTGTGATTTGATTAATATCTTTTTGTTTTAGATTATTATAAAATTGAATAGTAGAGATGAATGTAATTCAAGAAGAGAATGAAAATGATGGTTATATACATATTTACATGGTTTTTATATCATGATGCACAAATGGAGTTTTGAGTTCTGAACATTTCTACAATTCATAGCAGAATAAAAATCAGTTTGAAAGATAGAAATGTCAGAAGGTATGTGTGTTTTTGTTTGCTTTAGTTAAAGAGGGAAATTTGAAGGTATTATTTTATACCTCATAAGTTTAATTGTGTTTATGTAGGGGAATACATTGTCCACGATCTCTTTTCTTAATCTCTCTTCTAAATATTCTTTAGTAGCCAGGTGGTAAAAAATGTTTTACCTAGCTTTTTGTTTAACTGTTCAACTTCTGAAATCTCTAAGTAGGTAAAATAGCACTAAAAAATAGGGGAAATTGTATTCTTTGTATGATCGATCAAACACAACATTTTTGTATATAAACAGTCTGTCGTCTGTCTGTCGGTCATTCTGTAATGCTGCAGTTCTCTCCGCCCGTGTGGTAACGCCCTCAACACTTTTATGTTTCCAATTCAAATAATAACTAATCATGGCGGTATATAGCATGTAAAATCATTTTATGGAGCGAAACTGTAAAATGTTTTTACACGCTACACTAGTCTTATATACTAATAGCGAGTTGTGCATACCACTTTTATTTTAGAGAGTGATACATTTAGAAAAATTTCACGGTCATTTTCTCACGAGGAGCGCGTAAAACCACGCTGCTGCGACAAGCGTTTTTTTTCAGTATTTTTCAGTATTAGTAATGGTCCAACTCCATCTTACGGGTTTTTTTCATGTCGAAGGGTGTTGTACGTGAGAGAAGACGATGAAAGGTCTCCACGGAGGAGGATGCAATGCAATGGTTTTTCGTTTGAAATACTTTCAACGATCATTTTTGATGGTGAAAAAGAAGAGAGAAGAAGCGTTTTTTGTTGTTTGTTTTGTTTTTGTTGTTTGTTTCGTTTGTTTTTATTTCACAAGCGAAGAATAGTATTGTTATGAAAGAAAGTATTAGTATGTTTACTACCAGTCGTATGATGCAGAAAAGAAACAAGGGTTTTTAAAATGTAAACAAATCTGATTTTGTTTTCGTAAAGATTGATTCGCGAGACGAACGAAGAAATGAAACGAAGGATATTGTTTTAATATTAAATGCAAATTAACGAGTGGAAGAAAAAATGTATGGTTTATAAAAGCAGAAACGTGTACTGTACTGGAAACTGAAGAACATCTTACTTATTTATATGTTACAGTTATTGAATGGTTGCACAAAAGAAGTTGTCAAAAGCAAATGGTTTTTAATTTATTTCTTTTTCTTGGAACTGATGGTTTCGTAAAGATGGAATTAACGAGTGGAACATATGTCGCTGTTTTTGGTAGTAAACGTGTGCTGGAAAGCGAAGAAACTGTTAATGGAATTGGAGAGGATTGCTAACGAAGTGGCATCAATTTTTTTACTTAAAAATGGTTGCACCGTTGTGATTGGTTTCATGTCGACCATGTGGGATTCTCAACATTATCAACATGTTTTGGAAGAGCAAAACTATTATTTCTGAGGGGTTTCTTTGCATGTGAAGCAGTAAATGGTTTTGTGTTACGCTGAAATATTATTGCTGATGTTGTTGTTGTTATATTTCAAGCGAATTTTTGTGGCTGTTTTCAAGAAAGTTAAAGCTCTCTCTCTCTCCCCCCCCCACCCCATAATGATGATTGAATATCTAACACCCCCTCTCCCCCTACACCCCACACCGCAAGCTAAAGTTATAGGTTTTCATACTGTACTAAACACATCCTAGGGTTATTTCATCTTTTATTTTATTTAAGCTATGTTTTTATTGCTATTATATAATTTTGTTTGTTTTGTTAGTGGGGAAGGTGTAGTAGGAGGGAGACCACTGAATGTCTTTACATTTTAATCTTCACTATGATCACATCTACCTATTCTATGATGGTTCTATGTATTCCTGTATCTATGTCATATATTTATTAATTGAGAACTGTTTGTTGTTTTTGATTGTTGTTTGTTTTATATATTCTGTCAGTGGGAGGGGAGGGAGAGTGGTGTGCACAATGTGTGATTTCAGTATAAGTTACTGTTTTGCTGCATGATGTGCCTACTGTTTATTGTTTTTGGCTTGGCGTATGTCGTTTAGGAATCCTTGATTTTTATGCCTGGTGCTTATATCTTGGTTCTATAGTAGAAATGTCAGTGCACATGATATTTATTTATTCGGTGCTTTTACAATCTAAAAGAATATGTTCTCTAATATTTTTTCTGTTTCTGATGATCAGGTTCTTGCTTCTGTCCTAAATGATTTCTTTGTTTTTAGATAAGAAAATTTAGTATAAATAAAGATTATGACGAGAAGAATGAATGTGCCAATCATGGTTTTACATCATATGGTACATGCAATTGGGATGAATCATTTAATGAATTCATGGTGGAAAGACCCTTTGGTTGAATCCTGAGCAGGTATAATTTTTTTATGACTCACATTTGATTCAGGTATCCCGTGCAAAGACAATTTTACGGTTTCACTCAATAGTTGGAAAATGTAACAGAAACATATTTAGGTTGCATTTTTATATTTCTTATCATAATTCTTTGGAGTGGAACCGTAAAATGTTTTTACACGGGATACTATCTTATATACTAATAGCGAGTTGTGCATACCACTTTTATTTTAGAGAGTGATACATTTAGAAATATTTCACGGTCATTTTCTCACGAGGAGCGCGTAAAGCCACGCTGCGGCGAGAAGCGTTTTTCCGTATTTTCATATGCATATTAGTAATGGTCCAACTCCATCTTACGGGGTTTTTCATGTCGAAGGGTGTTGTACGTGAGAGAAGACGATGAAAGTCTCCACGGAGGAGGATGCAATGCAATGGTTTTTCGTTTGAAATATTCTCAACGATCATTTTTGTTTGAACAAGATGAGCGAAGAACTGTTTTTGTTTTTTGTTGTTTGTTTTTATTTCAAAAAGGGAAGAATAATATTGTTGTTTAGAAAGTATTAGTATGTTTACTACCAGTGGTATGATGCAGAAAAGAAACAAAGGTTTTTAAAATGCAAACAAATCTGATTTTGTTTTCGTAAAGATTGATTCGCGAGACGAACGAAGAAATCAAGCAAAGGATTGTATTATTATTAAACGAATTAACGAGTGGAAGAAAGAAATAGTAGTAGAAACGTGTACTGGAAAGTGAACAACATCTTACTTCTACAGTTATTAAAAATGGTTTTGCACAGAAGAAGTCGTCAAATGGTAGCAAATGGTTTTTAATTTATTTCTTTTTCTTGGAATTGATCGTTTTGTAATGATGGAATTAACGAGTGGAAGTATATACATAATAAAGTGAATGAAAACACGAAGATAATGTCGTTATTTTTGGTAGTAATGGTGTGCTGGAAAGCGAAGAGACTGAATTGAATTGGAGGATTGTTAACGAAGTGGTATTTACATATTGTGATTAAAAATGGTTGCGTCGTTGCAATCATTTCGACCATGTGGGAAACATCAACATATTGTGTGGAAGAGCTACATCGTTATTTCTGATGTTTTTTTGTTGCATGTGAAGCAGTAAAGGGTTTTGTGTTACGCTGAGATATTATTGCTGCTGTGTTATTGTCGTTGTTTATTTTTCAAGCGAATTTTTGTGGCTGTTTTCAAGAAAGTTAAAGCTCTCTCTCCTACCCTCATATGATGATTGAACCCTAACCCTTTCCCTACATACAACCCACACCGCCAGCCTAAATTATAGGTTTTTTATCTATACTTCACAGATCCAATTTTTTTAGCTATTCCATTTCGTTGTTTAACCTATGTTTTTATATTGCTATATATACTTTTAAGGGTGTTGTTTGTTTTGTTTTTAGTGGAGGAGAGGATCTTATTAGCTTCATATCTTTCCTTTATACTCTTCATTGATAACATCTACCTATTCCATGATGGCCACAGTCATATTTCTTTAAATTATCTCTGTTTTATTTTGTTCGTTGTTTGTTTTATTTTGTCTGTGGCAGGGGAGAGGGAGTGTGTAATGTGTAATGTATGATTTCTTTTCAAGTGGCTATTTTGCTGCATCAGGTACATTTTAGGGGAGCCTACTTATTATTTGTACTGGCTTTGGGTATGTCGTTTTGGAATTCGCAGTTTGAATTTAAGCCATGGTGCTTATCTTGGTTATTTAGTGCTATTATACATTCTGAATGCATTTTTTTCTTGCTTCTTTTCTATACGACTTCTTTCTTTTTAGATTAAAAATATAGTGTAAATAAAAATTATGAAGAAGAATATTGAATGTGCCAATCATGGTTTTACATAATCACGGTACAAACAATTTGGATAAAGCATTTAATGAATTCATAGAAGAATGATCCTTTGGTTGTGTATACTGAAGGGGTATAATGTTTTTTTACGATTCACGTTTTAATTGATTCAGGTATACCGGGCAAAGGCATAATTTTACGGTTTCACTCAATAGCTGGCCAATATATATAATTAAACCATTTTTAGGCTGTATTCTTATATATCTTATCATGATCCTTGAGAGTAAACCGTAAAATGTTTTTACACGGGATACTAGTCTTATATACTAATAGCGAGTTGTGCATACCACTTTTATTTTAGAGAGTGATACATTTAGAAAAATTTCACGGTCATTTTCTCACAGGGAGCGCGTAAAACCACGCTGCTGCGAGAAGCGTTTTTTTCAGTATTTTTCAGTATTAGTAATGGTCCAACTCCATCTTACGGGTTTTTTCATGCCGAAGGGTGTTGTATGTGAGAGAAAACGATGAAAGGTCTCCACGGAGGAGGATGCAATGCAATGGTTTTTCGTTTGAAATATTCTCAACGATCATTTTTGTTTGAACAAGAAGAGCGAAGAACTTTTTTTGTTGTTTGTTTTGTTTTTGTTGTTTGTTTTGTTTGTTTTTATTTCAAAAGCGAAGAATAGTATTGTTGTTGAGAAAGTATTAGTATGTTTACTACCAGTCGTATGATGCAGAAAAGAAACGAGGGTTTTTAAAATGTAAACAAATCTGATTTTGTTTTCGTAAAGATTGATTCGCGAGGGCGAGACGAACGAAGAAATGAAACGAAGGATATTGTTTTAATATTAAACGCGAATTAACGAGTGGAAGAAAAAATGTATGGTTTATAAAAGCAGAAACGTGTACTGTACTAGAAACTGAAGAACATCTGACTTATTTATGTTACAGTTATTAAATGGTTGCACAGAAGAAGAGGTCAAATGGAAGCAAATGGTTTTTAATTTATTTCTTTTTTGTGGAATTGATCGTTTTGTAATGATGGAATCAATGAGTGGAAGTATATACATAAAAAAGTGAATGAAAACACGAAGATAATGTCGTTGTTTTTGGTACTAACATGTGCTGGAAAGCGAAGAAACTGTTAATTGAATTGGAGAGGATTGTTAACGAAGTGGCATTTATTTTCTCTTTGCAGTTATTAAAAATGGTTGCGCCGTTGCAATCACCTCGACCATGTGGGAAACATTATCAACAGATAATGTTGATATTTATGGTAGGATAAAGGGCAAAATCATTATTTCTGTGGGTTTTTTTGCGTGTGAAACCGTAGTAAAGAGTGTTATGTTACGCTGAGAGATTATTGCTGCTGTGTCATTGTTGTAATTTTTCAAGCGAATTTTGTGGCTGTTTTCAAGAAAGTTAGAGCTCTCCCTTCCCCATCATCGTGTCTGCTTTATTTAAATTATTCTACCCACTACCAGCATCTTATTTTGATTCTGTGTCACTGCTTATGAATTTCTCTATCAGAAATGAAATATATAATAGATTTGTGTTTGGCTCTGAGCTGTAACAAAAATACTCATAGCATATATCTATTTTTTGGTTTGTTTTCCTTTTTTTTTATAATAGGGTATGCATAATAGTCACAAGAATGTGGAAAATTATTTCTAACGACAGTGTAATATTAGAGTTTGTTGTTAGAAGAATTATCGTGGCTGACAATATATTATTGCCATATTTATGTTGAAACTTTGGAGCAAGATGGTTTGGTTTTAATGATGATTGATTATCCCTGTCCTCTACCCACACCACTTACTATACCATGAGAATTATAACTGACCACAACACATCCCAAGCTTTTTCAGATTATCTTTTGTCCTTCGAGCAATGATTTTATTGCTATTATTCCTTAAAGTATATGTTGCTGATTTGTTGTTTGTTTTTTCTTTTGTTAGCGTGGGAGGGAGACCATTAAGGTCATTCCATTTTGCTGTATCTATATCTTATATTTCTTTCAATTTATCACTGTTTGTGTTTTTGTTTGCTGACTTTACGTATGTCGTTTAGGAATCCCCAGGCTGAATTTAAGCTATGGTGCTTATCTTGGTTCTATAGTGGAAATGACAGGGCACATGATATTTATTTACGTAGTGCTATTTTACATTCTAAGAGATTTTTTTCTGTTTCTGATGATCATGTATTTGCTTCTGTTCTATACAATTTCTTTCTTTTTAGATTTAGAAAATTTAATAAAAGGGAATATGGACCAAGGAGAATGATTGTGCCAATCATGGTTTTACATCATATGGTACATGCAATTGGGATGAATCGTTTAATGAATTCATGGTGGAAAGACCCTTCGGTTGAAGCCTGAGCAGGTGTAATTTTTTTATGATTCATATTTGATTCAGGTATTCCGTGCAAAGACAATTTTACGGTTTCACTCAATAGTTGGAAAATGTAACAGAAACATATTTAGGTTGCATTTTTATATTTCTTATCATAATTCTTGGGAGT
Organism: Turritopsis rubra; assembly: GCA_039566895.2. Classification (NCBI taxonomy): domain Eukaryota; kingdom Metazoa; phylum Cnidaria; class Hydrozoa; order Anthoathecata; family Oceaniidae; genus Turritopsis; species Turritopsis rubra. The sequence goes on from CM077630.1 coordinate 15,025,484, forward strand.
GGAACCGTAAAATGTTTTTACACGGATACTAGTCTTCTATACTAATAGCGAGTTGTGCATACCACTTTTATTTTAGAGAGTGATACATTTAGAAAAATTTCACGGTCATTTTCTCACGGGGAGCGCGTAAAACCACGCTGCTGCGAGAAGCTTTTTTTCAGTATTTTTCAGTATTAGTAATGGTCCAACTCCATCTTACGGTTTTTTTCATGTCGAAGGGTGTTGTAGGGTAATTAAGACAACAAAAGGTCTCCACGGAGGAGGATGCAATGCAATGGTTTTTCGTTTGAAATATTCTCAACGATCATTTTTGTTTGGTGAAAAAGAAGAGAGAAGAATGTGTATTTGTTGTTTGTTTTGTTTTTGTTGTTTATTCTGTTTGTTTTTATTTTCAAAGCAAAGAATAATATTGTTGGTTGTTAAGAAAGTATTAGTATGTTTACTACCATCGTATAATGCAGAAAAAAAACGAGGGTTTTTAAAATGTAAACAAATCTGATTTTGTTTTCGTAAAGATTGATTTGCGAGGGCGAGACGAACGAAGAAATGAAACGAAGGATATTGTTTTAATATTAAACGCGAATTAACGAGTGGAAGAAAAAATGTATGGTTTATAAAAGCAGAAACGTGTACTGTACTGGTAACTGTAGAACATCTTACTTATTTATATGTTACAGTTGCACAGAAGAAGTTGTCAAAAATGGACGCAACTGGTTTTTAATTTATTTCTTTTTTATGGAATTGATTGTTTTGTAATGATGGAATCAACGAGTGGAAGTTGATACATAAAAAGTGAATGAAAACACGAACATAATGTCGTTGTTTTTGGTACTAATGTGTGCTGGAAAAAGCGAAGAAACTGTTAATTGAATTGGAGAGGATTGTTAACGAAGTGGCATCATTTTTTTTACTTAAAATGGTTGAGCCGTTGCGATTGGTTTCATGTCGACCATGTGGGATTGTCAACATTATCAAGATGTTTTGGAAGAGCTAAACTATTATTTCTGAGGGGTTTCTTTGCATGTGAAGCAGTAAATGGTTTTGTGTTACGCTGAGATATTATTGCTGATGTTGTTGTTGTTATATTTCAAGCGAATTTTTGTGGCTGTTTTCAAGAAAGTTAAAGCTCTCTCTCCCCCCCCCCCCCCATAATGATGATTGAATATCTAACACCCCTTCTCCCCCTACACCCCACACCGCCTGCTAAAATTATAGGTTTTCATACTGTACTAAACACATCCTAGGGTTATTTCATCTTTCCTTTTATTTAAGCAATGCTTTTATTGCTATTATATAATTTTGTTTGTTTTGTTAGTGGGGAAGGATGTAGTGAGAGGGAGACCACTGAATGTCTTTACATTTTAATCTTTTTGTATTTTTTGTATTTTGTATCTCACATCTACCTATTCTATGATGGTTCTATGTATTCCTGTATCTATGTCATATATTTATTTAGTACAAGCGATTGGGATAAATCATTTAATGAATTCATTAAAACAATATATTATTGCCATATTTATGTTGAAACTTTGGAATGAGATGGTGTGGTTTTAATGATGATTGATTATCCCTGTCCTCTACCCCTACCCACACCACTTACTATACCAAGAGAATTATAACTGACCACAACACATCCGAAGCTTTTTCAGGTTTTCTTTTGTCCTTCGAGCAATGATTTTATTGCTATTATTCCTTAAAGTATATGCTGCTGATTTGTTGTTTGTTTTTTCTGTTGTTAGCGTGGGAGGGAGACCATTAAGATCACTCCATTTTACTCTTTAGCTACATTGATCATTGCTGTATCTATATGTTATCATATTTCTTTCAATTTATCGCTGTTTGTGTTTTTGTTTGCTGACTTTACGTATGTCGTTTAGGAATCCCCAGACTGAAATTAAGTTATGGTGCTTATCTTGGTTCTATAGTGGAAATGACAGGGCACATGATATTTATTTACGTAGTGCTATTTCATTTTCTAAGAGATTTTTTTCTGTTTCTGATGATCATGTATTTGCTTCTGTTCTATACATTTTCTTTCTTTTTAGATTTAGAAAATTTAATAAAACGGAATATGGACCAAGGAGAATGAATGTGCCAATCATGGTTTTACATCATATGGTACTTGCAATTGGGATAAATCATTTAATGAATTCATGGTGGAAAGACCCTTTGGTTGAATCCTGAGCAGGTATAATTTTTTTATGACTCACATTTGATTCAGGTATCCCGTGCAAAGACAATTTTACGGTTTCACTCAATAGTTGGAAAATGTAACAGAAACATATTTAGGTTGCATTTTTATATTTCTTATCATGGTGCGGTGAACTCATGGGGAAAGTGAACCGTAAAATGTTTTTACACGGGATACTAGATGGATCAACTGCTGGAAGAGTTATAATTATGTATTATGACAGTCAAGGACATAAAAACTTTTTGTTGAAAAAAAACTTGGATGAAGATCAAGAACTTGGAAAAACTTGGAAGAACTTGGAAGAAGATCGAGACTTCTCTAATCGTGTGATGATATTCCATCAAGAGATGGGAGCTTTGTTGAATATCAGAGCCACTGAAAGCACTCATCCAAAATACATCTCCAATGAATTTGAAAAGTCTTCCAAAGATGCTGATGATCTCACTATAGTAATGGATTTCCTGATTGATCAAGGGAAAATAACTTCTCCCAAGATAACTATCGCCACTTTCGTTGCTGCTCCAAACATCCATTCTAATGTACTAAAAGCCACCATTTTCAAAGAAAAACAAACATTAATTTGTGGTGGATGTATTCCTAGAATCATAACAAAGGATCAACTTGGAAACATGAAAAAATGGCTTCAAAATGAACTCCCTCAAATTTTACAACTTGAAAATTTTAGATCCCAGATAAACTTGAAACCTGTTATTGCCCAAATTTCTGGCTTCATTGCTAATACAACAATCTTAGTGGCTTATCCTTCTGATGATCTTCATGACCAGCTGGTACAGTTGCAAGCAAATGATGAGCAGATTCAAGTAGTAGCGACTTTAAGTTGTGCAACTTAGAACGGCGACGGGAACTTAAAAGCAAGCGTCGCGTCCTACGTTGTAAAATGTCTATTTCACCTTAAGTTCGATCAGGACGAATTGTCTAGACTAATAAAAGATGGTGCATCTTAGAAAAGTACGTGATTCACTTACTTGTTCATATGCTTTGGATTTAATTAATGACATGGAGTTCGCACTTTTATACGATTTAAATCGCTCTCAGAATCCCGATATACCTCACTGGAAGTATGGTCGATTTGACCTGGAAAATTTAACAGAGGATGAATGCAAAACAGACTTTCGCTCTCTCCTTAATGATATCTACGAGTTGGTTGACACGTTAAATCTACCTGAAGAAATACTCTGTTATAACAACGTTAGAGTTAATTCAACAGAGGCATTGTGTATGTTACTCAAAAGATTTTCATACCCCTGTCGCTATACAGACATGATACCTATGTTCGGTAGACCTGCACCTCAACTTTCCATTATAGTAAATAATGTGACCAGCTTTTTGTATCGTAGATGGAGCCATTTGCTGTTTACTATGAACCAAGTCTGGCTTTCCCCTCAAAATCTAGAAAGTTTCTCAAACAAAGTTCAAGAAAAAGGGGCGGCGCTCAACAATTGCTGGGGATTTGTAGATGGTACTGTGCGACCTGTTTGTAGACCTGGGCATAACCTGAGAGTCCTATATAACGGACATAAAAAAGTACACGCCATAAAATTTTAAAGTGTAGTAGCGCCAAATGGTCTAATAGCAAATTTATATGGCCCTGTTGAAGGATGACGTCACAATAATGGTATGCTTGCTATGTCAGGACTACTACCGAAATTGCAACAACATTCTATTGACACAAATGGAAACATATTATGCATATATGGAGATCCAGCGTATCCTCTCAGGCCCCAACTTCTAGGACCTTATAAAGGGGCAAATATTACAAACGACCAAGCACTATGGAATCAATCAATGAGTGAAGTTCCGATTTCGGTAGAATGGATATTCGGAGACATTATCAATAACTTCAAATTTCTCGACTTCAAAAATTTTTTGAAAGTTCAATTAAGTTCTGTTGGCAATATGTATATCGTAGCTTCTTTACTACATAATGCTAGGGCTATTCTGTATGGAACAACAACAAGAAAATATTTTGATATAGATCCACCTGCACTTACAGATTATTTTCAGTAAAACAAATGTTTAAGTGTATAATGTTCTCTTTATGTTAACTTTTCATGCATTGTGATTAGAATTATGCAGAAGATAAAAATTAAATGCTCAACAAAATACTTTGATATGTGATGTAAACAATCCAGTTGTACTCAGAAAAGAAAAAACACTACTGTCAGTCAACTGCACAGAAAATCTTGAAAATGGCTAAAAACCCAACAAAATAAAACAAACATCCATGCATCCCCTCATTGACACTCTGAAATGGATGAATGGTAGGGTATCATATAAAAATAATTTGAATGTGACTCTGCCAACATAATAAAACAAAATATATAACGAAACGACAAAGTAAGAAATAAGTATATAAATTATAACTTATTTTTTAAAAAGTTCGAGAACTGCTGTGAGCATTTGCATGTTTTGTTGTTGTTGTTGCTGCAATAAAGCCAAAGTGAGTTTATGTTGCTGTTCAAATTGCTGCTGTTGTAGGGCAATTCTTTCTCGTTCAGTCTTATTTCTCATTTCTTCTAAACGTGTTTTCTCCACAAACTCTTCCCTTTTGAGATTTAATTCCAGCTTCTTCATCTCCTTATCGGTCTCACATTTTTCTTTAAGGAAACAAAAAGTATCTGATCCTGTGTTTCTAGAACGTTTTGAAGTAGTTGGTAACTCACCCTTAATTGCATTTCTCTTTCTTGTCTCGTTGAATGTCTCTAATGATTGATCCCTCATCTCTTTAGCTTGTGACAACTCTCTTTCGTTTGTTTTAGTTTTTTCAACAGTAGCTTCTTTGAATTTCATTATGCTTTCACGAAATCTGTCAATGATATCATTTAAGGCTAGGTCGATTTCTGAGTGCTCAGGGCTAATTCCACTTTGGGTCTCCTCGTTATGTTTTTTTTTTTATGTTTTTTCTCCAAGGCATTATACCGATCACGTACAGATCTTTGATTTACTTTAAAAGAAATATTTTCTGATTTTAAGCCATTTAAGGACTCGGCAATGTGTTCCCAGCACTTTCCTCTCTCATCACTTCCATATTTGTAAGAAAAAGGTTCAAAGAGAAGAATTTCTCTGAGAAGAAGAATATCATGTGCTTCGTCCCATTTCATTCTTTGCCTGCAAGCAAAACATATGTATGTGTTAGTAGATAATACTGTTCCGTGATTTTTCTTCAAACACATAAAAATAAATTAGTTTACGTACTGATTTTCTTCTGCCATGTTTACGTTTCCAGACAACGTGAAATCTATCAAATTAACGTGGGGACTAGACTTATAGAACGTAAATTTTTGTTAACGCATGCGCAATAGCAGTAAGGTGATTCCCTTGCGTTTCCGTCGCCGTTCTAGGTTGTACAACTTAAGGTCCCTAGTGGTTGATGCACGAAAACACAAGGTTATCAAGGCAGCATTTGGATGCGGCAAAACTGTTGTTGCTACTTTACAAGCAGAATTTTTGGGACGAATTGCTGAAAAACCTACAACTATATTTTACATCAGCTTTGATCCATTTGATAGATCATGTTCGTCATTTTGAACGCTGATGATACAATACTTTTCTTTGCTGAGAAAGATGTTTCGTTAAAAGAAAAATGTCTTAATGAAGATATGGAACATATTGGAAGAACGAGCTGATCTTAAACACAAAGAAAGGAAAAACTCAAGTGATGCTATTTGGCACATCAAAACGACTTAAGTCATCTGGAAGAGAATTACCTTTAATGGTGCTCCAATCCTACAAGCTACCGCTAATCATGGAAGAAACACAATAACGAGCGCATTATAAATACTGAAAACGGTAGTTTCACATCACTCGGATTACGAGCGGTAACACTCGGCGGTTGTTTATCAGACGATCGGAGATGATAGCCGAATAACATAATCTATCATTCGGCGAAACTTCGGCATGGATAAAAAGAAAAGTTTGTTTCGGTCTGCTTCGGTTAGCGATGATGTGCATAAGATCTCGCGATCTCTTAAATTTACTATTCCAGTGGGAGAGATCGGAGACATTTTGTTGGACTATTTTAACTCAGTTTGAAACTGCTATTACCATAGAAACACGCTTTTACGTATTGTTTTGATACTTTATGGATACCTGTTAAGAAAAAATGCGTTTTTTCTCTTAGTTTTCCAACAAATAAGAGATTTATTATTTACGAAATAAATAAAAATCAAACTAATTAGCTCGGTCCCGTGAGAGTTCGGATAACTGAGGTCAATAAACTTTACAAAGAAACCAACTTTCGCGATATTTTTTCTTTGACGTCATACAGACCCTTCCCGAATTTCCGTTTAAACACCGTTATGTATCCGTTTTATCCTCACTTCTGCATTTTATTGTTTTACCAAGCTAACAAGTTACGATCATTAAACTTTTTGATTGAAAGTCTCTCTTTTTGTTTGAAAGAACGAGGCATTACGTAACTATTACCTCGTTTAACTCAGACAGAAATAACAAGGTTATCAACGTAAACTTATTATCTTCAAGCAAAAAAAATCTAGTTTCACAAAAGGACATCCTCCTGAAATTAAAAGATGATATTCTCTACGCAATGAAGAAGTTACCTTATCGATATTCGCTGACTTTTCGAAAGCGTTTAATATAATTTAGTATCCCGGACTATTAAAGCAACTCAACAACCTTGGATTCTCTAAGAACTTTCTGGCACTTATTTCAAATTACCTATCAGACAGATACCAGTTCGTACAAATTAAAGACAAATCTTGTAAGAAACTTCTTGTGAATTTCGGTGTACCACAAGGGAGGATACGTGGCCCCGTCCGTTTCAATCTATACGTGACTTGCTTGAGTATGAATGGATTAAGCACATACTTAATGTGCGCTGATGACACTACACTAAATTAGTAGCTAAATTAGCTACATTAGTAGCGTTTTATCTATGCAAGAAGAAATGAACAATATTCACCAATGGTCATCCAAGTCGCTAAAACCAAAGAAATGCTCCTCTCTTCAAAAATGATTTCAAGAACATATAAATTAGACAACCGTAATAGTGTAAACCAACCGTGTGCGATTTTAGTCGAATTGTGCACTTTTAGCTAAAAGCATGAAATTTTGCACATTGCTTCTTCAGGCTACAAAATTCGATTTTAGTCCGGGACCCAAAAAAAATTTGGATTTTTTGCTGACATAGGCACTTTTTTTGCCTAAAAAATCAATTTTGCCATAACTGGACATATCATACATCATTGGATCGGAAATTTTATGTAGATTCCAAAAAGGGCTATCTCGTGTCATAAAAATTAATGTACAAAGAGTTATTGATGCTCAAAGTGAGCACTATGACGTCATACACATAAAAAGTATCGAGTTAATCTCTTAGAAGTCGGTAAATTGGAAAGTAAATAACCTTAAGCAATGGTTATTTAAGATCCTAATAAAAATACTTAAACAGCTGTCATAAATAAAACTCAATGTTCGATTTAATCACGTTCACATTCTCCTCTGCATTTACAAAGTTCCGTGCAAAAGAAATCAGATTTAACACATTTGCAACGTCCCTTACAACCTATTTCGGGATTACATGAACATTTAATCAGTTGTCTACAGGCAACAGTGGCATCAGGTAGGTCAGTCCAATGTGGGATGAAACTTCCATCGACAATTTTCCACCCCCATTCTTCCGGATGAGGTAGAACCTGATTAGCGATAATTGATTGGCCCCAAACATAACCAGCGATGTATGAGGATCGCAGAACATGCTTTGATAAAGCTGCGCTTGTTGTGAAAATGCGTTCAGGAAACAAATCTGATTTTGCAAAATGTGTTCATCCGTCAGAAGCCAAATCTACTACGCCTGTGGTGAACGCAGCCATTTTAGAGGGATCCGTGATTGTAAACATGACGAAGCCAAAGAAAAATCAGAATTTCAAAAATTATGCCGCAGAAAGTTTTTACCCACAGGTGGAAAAATACTACCGAGAATACCAATCGCAGCGAGTAGATGTGGTGTTTGACACTTACAAAAGTCTTAGCCTGAAAGCAACAACAAGAACGAAGCGAGGAAAAGGCATACGTAGAAAGGTACACGATGATTCGATTGCGCCCTCAAATTGGCATGGATTTCTTCGTTTGGATCAAAACAAAACGGAATTATTTGCCTACCTTTCGAAGGAGTTAATACTTAACAGTGATCACCAAATAGTTTTAACGTGTGCCTATGCTACAAATTGCATCACCAATAGCGGTCAGATGACATCTTCATTTATTTCACCCTGCAACCACGAGGAGGCAGACACAAGGGTATTTTTACACGTTAATGATATGTCACTACAAGGCCATAGTAAGATCACAATCCGCACCGTGGATACAGATGTTCTGGTGATAGCAGTCTCCGTATTTGCTCGATTAAAAGAACAAATTGAAGAACTGTGGATCGATTTCGGAACGGGAAAACATCGTCAGTTCTTCCCAATACACGTCATTTTCGGCAATTTAGGGCAGTCAAAAGCTCTAGGGCTTCCATTTTTCCATCCCTTCACAGGGTGTGATCAAGTATCGTATTTATCACAAGTTTCAAAGGGTTCAGCTTGGAAGACTTGGGATTTATTTGATGACATCACCCCTGTTTTTGAAAGGTTAAGCTGTCAACCATCGCATTTTGACGTGGAAGAATTGCTACCAATAATCGAAAGGTTTACAGTGCTACTGTACAACAGAACATCGAATTGCCTTACCACTAACGAGTGTCGCAAAGATTTGTTCTGCAAAGGACGTTCCATTGATTCCATTCCACCAACAAGCGCAGCTTTATCAAAGCATGTTCTGCGATGTGAACGTGATTAAATCGAACATTGAGTTTTATTTATGACAGCTGTTTAAGTATTTTTATTAGGATCTTAAATAACCATTGCTTAAGGTTATTTACTTTCCAATTTACCGACTTCTAAGAGATTAACTCGATACTTTTTATGTGTATGACGTCATAGTGCTCACTTTGAGCATCAATAACTCTTTGTACATTAATTTTTATGACACGAGATAGCCCTTTTTGGAATCTACATAAAATTTCCGATCCAATGATGTATGATATGTCCAGTTATGGCAAAATTGATTTTTTAGGCAAAAAAAGTGCCTATGTCAGCAAAAAATCCAAATTTTTTTTGGGTCCCGGACTAAAATCGAATTTTGTAGCCTGAAGAAGCAATGTGCAAAATTTCATGCTTTTGGCTAAAAGTGCACAATTATATCACCATTGGTTTACACTATAATATCAAAATCACCAATCGAGAACATCACCTACAGCGAGTGAAAAACTTCAAAATTCTAGGAGTTCATTTTAATGAGCACTTGTCATATGGAAGAAGCATGTAAAGTCCATCTCGAAGAGTTGCTATGCCACACTCAAAGTTCCTGAAAGTCTGAAGAAGTCAGCGGTTTCAATTTGAGAAAGAAATTTGCACAACATATTGCAATGCAATGTCTTCAGAGACTGTCCTCATTATTATTATTATTATCAAATGTTTATACAGGATGGTTCATTCAGTCGTATAATACATAAATATATTTACACTGTTTTCAAAGAAGTCCTGTTAAATAAAAGGATAAATGTAATTATATGCAAAATAAGTTAAGTGTTTTATTTATAAATATACAGAAGTTATAAACTTATAAACTTAGGAAGTCACACGAGCTTGTAAGATCATAAGCTTATATGATTTCCCTATTTAAAATTTATTTAGTAAAATCTTAAATTTTGAAAAATCTTTCTCAATTCGAAGCGCTCTTGGTAAATTGTTTAATGTCAATGCTCCTTGAAAATAAAAAGAGGACCGAAAATAAAAAGAATAAAATAAAAATAAAATAAAAAGAGGACCTTCATTATCTAATGAATCGTCTTCAAAAATCCAAAAACTTGCCGCTAATTTCGTTCTCTGAAGAAGATGGATATAATATCATTCAAATGGTTACCAGAAAATGGAGCCCTAGCAGAGGAGTAGCTAGAACTGTGTCAAAATTTGTGGAGGAGAGTTTAGTCATTAAAAGTAGAAAAGGAAAATGCGCAAGTAACCTAAACTGAAAAGAAAGATCATAACGCTGGACTCCTCCACTTTTTTGACTGACCCTGAATACACCTATGACAGATGATGTGAGTTTTGAAATGACGAATGTGAAATTTCATTTGATTTTGACGTTTGTCTGATGACTATAATAACGAGATTAATGAAAGGAAATGATTATAAATTTTGTGTAATTAAATGTAATTACAATTTGAAAAAAATGAATTTGTCATTGCTGTAAAGTGATCTTGTAGAAACCAGGCAAATGTGAAAGGATAATCTTTAAAACTCTTATTCAAACCCCAGTGCACACGAAATCGTTTTTGAATTAAAACTACGTACTGGAAACACAATAAGAAATATATGTAATAATGTAAACCATGCCTTGCTATTTTGAAAATAGATAGATTAACTCATGTAGATGAAAGAAGTAAACAACACCAACATTGTTGATTAAAAAGGTTTCAGTATGTCCCAGAATACTCGTATTATCAATGTTTATGATAACATTAATTCCAGAGGAAATATAAGCTTTATATAGCCTGGGTGTCTCACTAATGTCTTTTTCAAATACGGTCCTAAATGGCTAAATCACGATTTTTGCATTGGCCTAATAAGGGCCGGCCAAAAGGTCCAATATAAGGTATTGTGAAAAGACGTCATTGTATCAATCTAGTAGTTCAAATTCGATGGCGGATTATTTCAAATATATTTATCTATATATTTATCTATTTACCTTTTGTCAATAAAATTATACAATGGAATTACGATTTTCTTTCTGCTTGTCATATGACTACATATCATATGACTTTAGGTGTCAATCTCCTATTGGCTCAAATCTAAACCAATAAAAAATTTTCTTACATTATTTGATGATAGTTAAGTTACCCCCTAATAAATGAGATTTTTAAAAAAAGAAAAAATATACAGCGGACGATACACACCAGCGATTTTTTTATGCCTGAAGATAATAAAAAAAATTTCAAAATATATCGCATTTTAATATTTCGCTTCTGCACATAGTGCGAGGATTTTGTTGAAAAAACTCATGAAAATGGCTTTAACTGCAATATTTTTTAAAGAATATAAATGTAAAAGTACACAGATAAACAAAAACGCGATACCTTTCTCCGAGCTTTTTCCTCTTAGTCCTGACAATCCTTGTACCCAGGGTTTCTTGCCTTTTTGATATACAGACAGTCCTGACACACCCAGTCACGATCCTGGAAACGAAGGTTGGCATTGCCAGGGAAGCAACAAAACAAAGTGTTTATTAAATTATTAGGTTGAAGTTGGGTAGTGGTGGTGGTGTTGGATCCCACTGCACCACACTGTCAATGTCACTCCTGAGGAGAATTAATAATAATAATAACCTTCACAGTTTTTATTTAGCGGTAGAGTGATAAGCTGTGTAAACTAAAAATGTCCATAATAGATAGAGTCGAATCTTTATGATCTTAGATAGTCAAATAAACCGAACATTTATAAAGTTTGTGGATGAACTTTGCCCTCTTGTGAGCAGAAACATTCTATAACAATGTGTTACCGGTGTTACGTCAATGTGTGACCGGTGTTACGTCAATGCCTCCGCTTTGAATAACGGTTTTGAGTTACAGAAAAACATCTGATATATTTTCTCAAGTAGTAAACATACCTACGCTTGCTTAAGAGGTTGTGTAAAGCTAGGATCCATTTCCATTTCCAAGCTATTTTTCAATTAGCATAAGAAATATGTGTGCAATCAATATGCCAATGAGAAATTTTCTTATAGTCGAGGCATCCAATCCCTTCAACTCGATAAATAGGAGGGTTTTTATTTTATCAATAAACACCGGCGCGTTTATACAAATGCAGCAAAAAAAAAAGAAAATTGGAAATATGAAGGAGTGGAACTGTATTGTAAGATCCTTATTACGTCATCCTTATATGACGAAAACGTTAAAAAGCTGTTTTTTATTTGTTAATTTGTATACAAGAGAGAAATGTGTGTGTTGGGGGGAGGGGGCATTTTTTACTTTGAGAATTTGTTTAAAAATCACCAGAGTGACGAACCTTTAACGCAGCATTTCATAGCAGTCTGAAACATCAAGTCACATTTCATATGCGTGTTAAACTGCATACATCAGCAGAAGATGCAATAATTACCTAGGTTTTTAACATCGTCAACAATAATGGGAGGGCTAGACGGAGAGTGAACAAATAGAGCAAGATATGAAATCATGAATATAAATCAGTGTCGACAACTCGAGTTAGCGTCCATAAGAAAAGAAATGACTGATGACGAAATGAAAGCCAATGATATTGTCCAAATGAAATGTGCTTCTAGTTGAATTGACAACCCTACCACTAGCGGAAGAAAATTACAGTCACATCAAGCGTCGCATTAAAACTATAACACTTCTTCTACTATCGATCATGCCATTTGTAAAAAGGGTGTAAACGAAATTCAAGTATTTGAAGAATTATGTTCGATGTTAAAACTGAGCCTCGATTAGTGCCAATCACAGGCAAATATTTAATCCAAGAGACAAGTGGTCTAGTCAGTAAGTGTTAGACATCAGTGAAGCCGAGTTTTGGACTCGAGGTGATGTTAGGGCATTTTCGCACCCCTTGTATTCAATAACAATGTCGAGATGTATGCCAGATAAAATGGCGAGAAAAAAGAAACCTTCGTTTTAAATTCTTTGTTTTGTTTTACTCCGATAAGATCTACACGCAATGCTGCTTGACTTCGAGGTAACACCATGGAAGAGCAAAGAAGAATCATGATATTGACGATTTTATGGTCGCAAACGTTACATACAAAATTGAAAATTGAAAAACATTCATACCATTCAAATATATATCATCATAGATTATTTTTACAACCTCAAACCCGGGGTCTCTTGCCTTTTCGATATATGGATATCAAAAAGCAAAGAGACCCTGGGTTCGAGGTTGATATTTTATTCAAAGAAATAGCATATCTACAAATTTTACATTATAATTTGTTGCGTTCAGAGGTGCGCTTGTGAAGCATGTAATAAAGCCTTGTTACTAGAGGGGCACCACCACTACCACCACCACCACCACCACCACCACCACCACCAACAACAACAACAACAACAACAACAACAACAACAACAACAACAACAACAACAACAATACCAAAACCTCCAAAAATAATTTGTTGGTTACAAAAGCAAACGGGAAAAACTCTGAATGGAAAACGGCCTTTATAATGTTTAGACACAGACGGGGGTGACGTTGATTGAACTAACAACAACAACAAAATAACTTACACGCCCTTGAAAGTCATTTCATAAAATCGTGTGAAAGCAACAGTGCGCGCAACGTTTTTTAAGCAGTAAAACTTTAACCCGAAGGAATTACGAAGATGGAAGGAATAAGTGATAAAGGTTTGTTAGATTCTGATTTTTTATATATTTCTGATTTTATATATATTTCTGTAACTTCCTCTCTTCCTTCATATCACTTTCCTTGCACTTTCCGGTTGTCACTTTGGGAGGTTGGGGCTGGTTGTATATCTTTTTGGGGATATTGGGGCTGCTCGGATAATTTTCTTTGGGTGGTTTGGGCTGGTTGCAGGGTTTAGTACTACCCATAGAATTAATGGTTATTGAACGAGAGGAAGAATTTACAAATCTGTTCAAGTTCACAATTAACCGACGATTATGCATCATACGCGTTATGCTTCATCGTTGTTATTGTTATCTTAAAATGCAGAATTATTATATTGTTTACAAATTTCCATTGATGTCCACTTCTATCTAACTAAAGAAAAATATTAAACATATTTAAAATGAAGGTTTCTTTTTTCTTGCCATTGTATCTGACATACATCTCAACATTGGTATTGAATACAAGGGGTGTGAAAATGCCCTAACATCACCTCTAGTCCAAAACTCAACTTCAGTGATGTCTAAGACTTACTGACTAGACTACTTGTGTTGTCTCTTGGAATAAACATTTTTACACATTTAAATATCTCTTTAGTCAAATTGAAATATTCCAAACAAGTTGTTGTAAAAATTTTTTCTTCCATTGATCAAGAATATATATAATGGACATGCTTTAACACTAATAATCAAATTATACCGTTATGATAAGCATTGAAACAAAAAAAGAAAGAAAACTGTGTGTGATCTATTTTTCAAAACTATCTATTTTGCAATCTTTAATAGCAAAACAATAACATTAATACTCTTAGGGCCTTATCATATCAGCCTGTCCTAACCGGGCTGAAACCAGGTAAATCTTCAGCTTCAACATTTGGATGAAGGAATGTTTGAAATTATGGGATGAATGAAAGAGAACATTTTAACATCGGCTTGATGAGTTGCAAAAGTTATCTTTTAAATTACTTACCTTCATTTCAATATACTTGTTTTGTCCAGGTTTGCATCAAAAGGTTTATGTGGTTGAAAGCTTTTTTTCTTTTGAGGACCTGACCCATGTACCCTTCTTGGAGCGTTCATTTCTATTATTTCAGAGCCTTCAATTGAACGCTCAAAAGATGTATCCCTTTCCTCTTGAATGTCACGTATATTAATCCTGGAAAAATGTATGAAAATGCCCTCATACTACTTATTGCCTCCAACATCATCATGTACATGGTGGCCCAATTTTTCGTGTATACGTATTCGCATATACTAAATATGTGTACTGATAAAGATGGTAAAACAACAAAAAAGGCAAGTTTAGACTAATCCATGTATTTCTGACAACGTTTCGAACGACACAGCGTTCATTATCAAGTCAATTTGTTATACAACGTAAACTAACATTTTATATAAAAGGCGTATTCACACGCGTGAAGCATAATTAGCTATGTTACAAGCAGTTACCAGATTAACACATATAAGAAACAAAAGATTATATGCATAAATTATCAAAAATCTGTCCGTGCACGTTAATTATAAAGATATAATGGAGTGGAGCGAATAGTTTTATTAAGGACAGGGTTGTCTCGTATAATAAAAAGAGAGAGACTCTTTGAGTTCTAACATAAAGGAATTTTTAGCGTGTGCAAGAACAGAAAAATTATCATAATCAACAAAATGATCACAAGACAAAGCATGTTCTTGCACAGCTGTAAGATGACCCGTGGTTCTATGTGAACGTTTTCCTGTTAAATGCGATATACCCATATGCTCACTCATTCTGACTTTTAAATGGCGCTTAGTTTGGCCAATATAAGAAGTGTTGCAACTTCCACACGAAAATATGTAGACAACGCCAGAAATGAGATCTTTGGATGGCCGATCCTTAAAACGAAAAAAACTAGACAACTTGAATGAAGATTTGTAAACGATATTGAGTTTACAACAGGGCAATGTTTTGGAAATAACCTTGTAAAGGCTTCTTTTAGTTTGTTGCGAAATGGTGCCTAAATATGGTAAGACAATTAAAAGGCTTTTCTTTTCAACAGTGGTAACGACTTGTTTAGGATTGTGTAACTTGTTCAAAAATGTTCTGATGCAATTATCAATAAAAGGAATGGGATATCCATTTTTTCTGAAAATATCTTTAACTTTATTGAGCTCCTTATGAAATAAGCTGAAACTGGAGCAAAGATTAAAACATTTGAAAATAATCGTCGATATCATGCCAAATTTGAATGACAGAGGAACAAAACTATCGAAATGTGTATAAACACCACTAAATGTAGGTTTACGGTAGACATTAGTGGTGAGCACGTTATTTTCACGTGTAATTTCGATGTCTAAAAAAGACATTTTATTAGACTTTTCTGTCTCTGTGGTGAACGAAATACTAGCATGACAAGAATTCATGTAGTCTTTGAAAAATTCTAAATGTTCAGGGTTTTTTGAACAAAACAATGGACAGTTATCAAGCCATTGTTTCTCATAGTATGACAAAAAAGCATTGGCTAATGTAGGGCCTAGTGGTGAACCCATTGCTACACCGTCAATTTGTTGGTAAGTACTGTCATCAAAAATGAAATAAGACTCATTGGTAGCCAGTGTAAGTAACTTGTGGAAATCTTGTTTGGAGAGACCACTAACCTTGTCTGTGTTGTCAAACAACTGATCAGTACATATGTTAACAGTCTCTTCAAGAGGAATATTGGTAAATAAAGAGTTAACATCCAGACTACCCATATATAAAGATGAATCTTGTTTAACGATTTCCGTGGCAAATGAAAAGGAGTCCAAAACAGTATATTCATTTCTAGTAATATCAGACATAAGTGGGACCAAGAATTTGGCTGATTTATAAGTTGGTGTCCCAATAGCTGACAAAATGGGTCTAAATGGAGGAAATCCATCAACAGCTTTCTTATGTACTTTGCATAAACCATAAAGTACACCAGGTCTAGATCCGACTGGACAAAGCTGTTCATAAATTTTCTTAGATATACTACCCTTATTAAATAATTCTCTGTAAACATGTTTTAAATTATTTTCTTGATTAATTACAAAATTCAATTCCTTCCCTCATTTCATACTGATAGGTTTGAACTTTGAAAGGTCTTGAATAATGTTTTTAATTCTAGAAGTATAAAGATCTTTTTCAATGATAACAATAGAATTACCTTTATCTGATTTTTGAATGACTAAGTTACTTTTAGCAGAAAGATTATTGAGAGCTTCAAATTCTTCTTCAGATAAATTATTTTGAACACCGCGTTGATTATAATTACGAAAAGATGACAAGGCTGTGTCCTTAATTCTAGTTTTAATAAAATCGAGATCTTCTGAAGAAGTTATACCAAGATTTTTGATATCACGGTATAAAATATGTGTACGTACACAAAATAACCTGCATCCAGATTTTTAGTGAAAATGGGATCCCAGTAATTCGAGCCAGCCGGTTAAACCTGGATGAAATTTTTCGTATGATTGGCCCCTCAGGTTAAAAAAAGTAGTAATGATGTAAAGTAAAACACGCTAAACATAAAGGATACAGAGGCGTCTTTTGAGCATGTGTTTTTTTTCTCAAACATTTTCCACTTTTTCTTCCATTTCATTTGTAAATCATTATAACTGGTCTGTAAATCACTGCAAAGTTCAACTGTTAATCACAAAAGTTCAATTTATAAAAAAGAGTTCTTTGACTTTGTTCCAATTAGGAAAATAAAAAGGAAAAACACATGGTTGACAAAACTTATCACACCACTGGTTAAAAAGGGACGTGGCCACTTTTGTTTTTTTAAATCTTCAGAAACCTTCATAAAAGTTAGAAAAAGTCACAAAATTGCAACGAATTTGGATAAAGCGTTAAAAGGTTATTTACATTCAAGAATGTTGCAGCGGAATTTCCCCCCTCCATGCATTTGAGAGGAAAATGATTATCTGAAAAGAAATTCTTTTTAGAAATTGAGAAAAAAATCTTCAACTCTAAAGTGATTGCATATAGAATAAGGAGTGTTTTTCTTATTCTTTTTCTTCAACTTCTATTATGTCTTTTTCAGATTATCGCATGTTTGCATTTCTCCTTGACCAACGATTCTCTGGTGATCTACAGAAAGGGAAGCAGTTTTGTGAACGACTTTTTAAGTACGATATTGATGTTGAAAGGATATTTGAAATTGCAAATTCAGATGATAGACCAGTCCTTGATTGTGTCATGGAGATGTTTTCTAATACCCTGGTCACGAAAAAGGAAGAATTGATAATTAAAATCAATGATCATCTATTATCGCTAGATAAAAATGTTATACTATCACAAGAACTCGCTTCCTCACCATTAAATCTCAAAGGTTCGTATTTTCTATTTATTCATCACATCTTTGTCTGTTAATGTTAATGAGGTATTGAAGTTCCTCTGATTTCATTAGATTGTCTAACAGAATACAGAATATAGATACAGATTAATGGTTAAAGATTTGATCTAGAGAACATGTTGATTAACATGATAATAAGTTTTTTCTTAAGAGTGCTTTTGACTTCATTCATTTTGTGAACCATTACATCACTATTTCTGTGCCTCACCTATAAAAGCTTATGCTGGTTATTCACTCTTCTGAAGGAAAAATTTGTCTGACATGCCCAAATGTTTGTTTTCGCATGCAATTTCAAAAAAGTGTTAGAGAAGTCTAATTTAAGGATGATCAATATCGAAAATGTTATAGTGTAATATTATAGTATTTCACTTTAGTTTATTGTCATCAAAGATAAATAATAGTGTAAGTAAAAAAATGACGTAGAGATAATTTCTAATAATACATATTTATACGTGACCAACCGAGTACATTAATGCCAGCCCTCCTCCCTCCCAACACTCAAAGCCCTGACATTGTTGTACAACAGACTTCATTCAAATATTCAGTCTGTAAGTGTGCATTTGTGTAACGTGTAAAAACATTTTACAGTTTTTCTCCGTAAATTGTTTTTACACGCAATACTGCCATGATGTGTATATACAAAAATTGTTGTGTTTCTCCATGTTGGAATTATATCATATTTAACACACAATTGTTGTATAAATATTTTGGATCGATCATTCAAAGAATGCTATTAATCCCTACTTTCCAGTACTATCTGACCTATTTAGAGATTTCTAAAGTTGTACAGTTAAACTAAAAGCTAAAATTCCAATGTTCAGAGATTTAGAAAAGAGACAATACAACGTATACTCCTACCTAGCCAATGGATACTCCTACCTAACCACGATAAACTGAAGTAATAGTACATGTATAGATAAAATAAGAAGTCAGTCCAATTCATATGAGGTTGATTAACAACTAACAACAGCAACCACCGCTCTCACATGCTAAATACTTACATGACTGCACACTTTCCCTTTGTGATCTGCGGGTTGGTTGGCATTGTGTCTGGTCTCTTTGGAGATGTCAGATGACACCAGTTTATAGAAGCATTTCAATTGTTGTCGACCCGATCAGGGCTTGAAATGGTAGCATGAATCGGAGATGCTGATCAAAATGTTCATAGCCAACATGCTCATCATCAAAGCATATTGGAAAATATTAAAAACAATTTTAGGCTTCAAATTTGAAAAGTTAAAATTATTTGAAGGCTTCATCAGAGCTAAGTGTGGTTCATATATTAATAACTTCAAATAAATAGTTTGCAATACTCAGCAGTGTCACTTCTACTACTATGATACTTTTATAACATAATAGTTATGACAACACGTCTACTTACCATTAAAAAGTTTTTTGCACGTGCAATTCAGAATTTAATGTATTATAATAGCAAACCAAACTTCCTTCTTGAGTGTGTGGGTTAATCTATATGAAAGATAGGAAAACTGGAAGAGAAAAATGAACTAGATGCCCATATGTGCGAAAGGACAATTGATCGTTTGAAAAAAATTGATTACAAACTTTCAGAAGCTAATAAAAAAGAAGCAAATAATTTCAAAGTGTTTCAGTCAAAAACCTTCAGTTTTAAAAGTCCAACTGTCAAAGTTAATTTTACATGTGTAATTAACAATTAATTGCACTCTGATAAAAAAAATCTAATCTGTCTGATTATAGAAAGAACCAAACCCAGTGAGCAAGATTTTCAAAAAGTCTCTTGTGTTTTTTATTGAAACAGCAGTTTATATTGCTTGGCATTCCTATAGAAAACACTCTTCCTCATAGACTTTTTGAAGATTTTGCAAACTAGGAAAGAAAATGCTACAGAAAATTAAAGAGATAACTAATCAAGCAGGAAAATCTGATTACAATAAATTTCTCATTTCCGAGCAAGTAAAACATTCCATAATGTAATGAACAGAAAAGAATTGAAAACTTCAGTATTACATGTTTGTTGTGAACATAAAAGATAGTCTATTATAATAAATATCTGGAGAACAATTGCAATTATATGCACTCAGCTGGCACATTTAAATTAATTTCTAAAATCACAACAATAATTTTTATAAATGTGTAATGAACAAAACGTTTAGAGGAACAAAAATATAAAACTACTATGAAACTCTGGAAGAAGCAACAACATCCAAGCAATGCAAACAACATTCACATAAAATTCTTTCTTCAATAGAGATGTGATATACCTAAAAAAACACAAAAACTTTTAAACATAAAAAAATTAACCATTTTCCTTTTCGAGGTGTTTACTTTCTTTGAAAATACGTTTTTCCTATATTTTTGAAATGATTTCTATATTCAAAACTTTCTTTCTCCATCTTTGAACTCAAGTTCAAAACCTACACTGCAAGTTTTGAACATTTTCAGTTCAATCTTCTAGCAAAAAAAAGAACATTACTATGGTTGGATAAATCCTTGTAATCATCCAAAACATTCTATCAGAAAAAGTACAGAAATCTCCAATGAAGCTATACTGGTTTATCACTGTCCACTTTTTTTGTTATTGAAATAATATCAAAATGTATTCGATATAACATTTAGATAACCTTGAAGATACAACCCTTAAAGATCGACCAAGACGTATGAAAATCTTTAAGAAGATTAATGATTCAGCTTGTAATGAATGGAGAGTAATCGCTCATTTCTTACTGGATTATCATAAAATTAAAACAATTTGTATAAACAATCCAGATGATGTACAAAAGAGATTGCGTACAATATTAGAAGATTGGCATCGGTGTACACCTCCCCATCAAGCAACATGGACGCATTTGAAAGCATTATTAATGTTCTTTAATAAACAGCAACTGGTGTCACAGATTGTTGATGAGGAATGTAAGTACATAATTATATTTTGTCACTAAATTGTGATAGAAAATGAAGAATTAGTAGGAACAAAAAATTAATCAATA
Organism: Turritopsis rubra; assembly: GCA_039566895.2. NCBI lineage: Eukaryota > Metazoa > Cnidaria > Hydrozoa > Anthoathecata > Oceaniidae > Turritopsis > Turritopsis rubra. The sequence continues at coordinate 15,046,427 of CM077630.1, forward strand.
ATGTGTAATACTCAGATACTAGATCAATTGACAACAATTTACAGATCACTCATGTCAAACATCTGGAATCATTTCTATGTATTTCTATGGATCTTATTGACCTTGCATACACATTGTGATCATTAGTGAGCTGAATTATCTTAAATATACGAACATTGTTGTTGATTTTTGTTGTCTTGTAATTCTTTAAAATAATTGGAATTTTTGTAGAACTTCCAGTTCATATTTTTGAACTACTCTTAGATCTCTTCTGTCAGATCTGCACTGCAAATAATAATTCTTATGGTGTGAGAGAATATGTCTTCAAAAAATGTTATTCTTGTTTTTAGTATGTCCCAGTCCTGAGGATTCCAACAACAATTTATATCGTATCTTCAGGTAAGAAAGAAATTATTTTTTCTGAACACTGTCTTTAAACTTTTTCACATATATTCTATTTCAAATGACAGGCATATGTATCATTCTGCTGAGAAAGAAAAAGGAAGTCAATATAGTGCAGATGTAGCCAGCAAAGTTCCTAAGAAATTTTCAATCATTTATTCATTTATTGAATCAATGAAAGAAAAGAACAAGATTTTCGACAAGGAGGAAGTTTTAGAAGAAATGTCAAAAGAAATACATGATAATTCAAGTTGGTATGAAAAAGCAGTCGTTATTAATGGTGGTGTTCTAGACAGCATTGAACAATACAAACAATCTGGTAATCATAATGACGATCAATTCAAGTTGGTGGTTTCTGGATTGGCCAATGCTTTCGGACTCTCGATCAATCTTCTAACAAAAGATGAAAGGAGCGAGCACTATCATCAAAGTCAACTTATACATCCAAGTCGTGTTCAAAGATCAACTGAAACCATTACGTTGTTTTTGAGTGATGATAATCATGTTAGCCCTTTGAAGAATGTTAAAAGTATGTCTTTAAGAGTTTATTTATTATGGGTAAGAGTTTCATTGAAATTGAAATGAACTTTAAA